>CANSGD010001301.1:0-322597 GCA_947645195.1 Patellifolia procumbens
AGTTATATTTTTCTTAGAAATCTATACCAAATAACAAATATCCGTCTATTTTAAGTACTAAAAATCTATACCAACTAACAGAAATTCATTCAACTTCATTTCTGAACAACAAGAAAAATCTAAAGGTAGAGTTAAATTTGGGTGAGAAAATAACAGGAAAAATATACGAATATTTGTTAGTTGGTGTGGATTTCTAAGAAAAATAACTTGTTAGTATTTATTTCACATTTCGCAACTCTTTGTATTTATTTTTGAAAAGTGCTAAACCTTGGTATTTTCTGACAATTTTTCCTAATATTTTAAATCTTTTTTTGTTTAGTACAGTTTAATTATTTCAGTTTAGTGTAATCCAATTTTTTCAGTTTAGTTGAATTCAATCAAAGAGAACACACTTTTATTTTCCTTTTCTACTTTTTTGGTTTTAGGTCGGATTTTTAGATTGAAAATTGTGGGTTCAATTTGGTTTTTTATTCGGTGGAAAATCCAATTTCCTTTTAACCCAAAGGAAGGCCGTATGCCTCTTCCTTAACATCTCGGTTGTTGTTCAAGTTTCAATTTTTTCTTGCTATAGCATGGAGGTTCACTGATAGGAGTGTCGCATACCTAAAAATAAATAGGCCTAACAAACCTCCTAATTATGTAGGGGTAAGTTAGAGTCGATCCTACAGCGACAAACGATGTCAATTACCTAACTATTCCAACCAATTTCCACTGAACAAGTGACAAACAATAAAGTATAACAAGCTATTATAAACTAGACTACTCTAATCCACGGATTAAAATCAATAAACTAAAACATCCAATGTTAGGTATCATCACTAGTCTGATCGATGCATTGCTAAAATCCTTTATCCCCCAATTGATTAACTGACAAAACTAAAGAGGAAAGGTACACCTTTTGGATATCAATAATCTCACTCGAGTATTATTGACTTCCCTAACATGCAATCAGACATACTTTCATGGAATCATGCATATTAAAGACATTGAACATAGCATCCTCAGCTTCCTAACAATTCAATCCACCTATTCTCATGGGGATTTCATGCCCTTTTTGAATTAATCCAAACCATCTAGATCCCAACTGTCGTCGACAAAGTAGATAATAGGTTCAAGCAACCAATATAACATCTAGTCTAACATTGATAGTGAAGCATAATTCAATAAGCAAAAGAATATTAATTAATCAAATAAGGGATTTAGGGAGGACTCCTATGTATCGATCATGGCTAGGGCTCAGCCTTAACCCTAGAGTAGGGAATTACTCATTCATGATAGAGTTAACAGGGCAATTAATAAAGTAATAGTAAGACATCATAATAATCAAGAGCAATAAAGAAAAAGAGGAATTTACTTGAATTAAAGAGATGAAAAGTAGCAATCTTCGATCCAATGGAGTTTCTCTCCTCAAAGTTCTCTCCTAAAGAAGTTAACTATTGTCAACGGTGCTAAGACAATGAATAGTCCCCAAAATAGGTTTATAGACCTCTTTAAACGTTTTTATTATTACTAAGTTGAAAGAAAATAGCAATCGGGAAATAAAAGCCCCAACATATCATACGGTCGTGTAAGGTGTGCACGGGCACGTGACCTGTCGCACGGACGTGCCATATAGTGCACAGGCGTGTGACAAAAGCAGTAGCTTTTTTCCTTTTTCTACAGAAATGTGCGGGCGTGCCAAATGGTGTGTGGACATGCCATGTAGTGCACTGTTGTGCCAAAATATATGTGGCCACGCATGATCAATAAATCTTCATAAGCCCGACTCCCGCAACTCCGATGAACTCGAACTCGACCACTTTGACCTTGGGACTCGCAATAAACGTTCTCTGTGGCCCACCTTACTCAAGATAGCCCAATAAAACATAAAAATTACATCGAAAAGTAAAAGCACAAGCCGTAAAGTCCAATAGATCGCAAATGATGTTAATTATGCAAACAAATGATCTTAAATGCTCCTATAATTATATGAAAATGAGACTTAAATACAACTACATGTAAGACTAGAATGCACTTATCATTTATTTCATTCCCAAATTTCCACATTCTTATTTTCTCTCTCCTTTCTCCTCTCTACTCGTCGGCACCCCCTCTCTTCCCTTTGCTTTTGGGCGGCCACAATCGACCATCCTCGCATCTACTTATCTCGTTTTCAAGCGTGGCTCACCACCACTCGCCATCGTCACACTCTTCTCTCCTCCGTGCGCCAGCACACCACCCCCTGTCTTTTCTCCTCAGTTATTACGAGCCACCAGCACAGCGCGCGCGCGGCCACGCGCCCCCAACCGCCTCCTTTTCTCTTGTTTTCCGGTTATTTGTGTTTTTGTATGGTTATCTCTTATCCTTTTTCTATATTATATTTATTCATTATTCATTAGTTTTGTTAATGAAAGTTTTGATTTTTCATTTTTTATAAATAAAGTTTATGATGTTATTTTTTTAATAAATAAAATTCGATTTTTACAATTTATGATTTTAAGTTATATATTCAGATTTACTAATTAATATCTAAAGTGAGATTTAAATATGAAAGTAAGGATTTTCAAGGTTTTTAAAGTCTAGTTTGATAGTATTATATTAATGGATGTTAAATGTTGAAACTTTAATATTTTAAAAGATTTTTAAACGAGTTTTGAAGCGTTTTAAAATATTTATAATTGTTGTGAATTAATTAGGATATTAATTCGTGAATATTTTATTATTTGGTAGGCGGAGAATTTGCCTTGAGTGATTTCTAGAGTTCCTAAAGTGGCTTCTCATTTTATCTACACAAGGTACGTACATATCCTTATGTGTTAGACTAGTATCATGTCCTAAGGATAGGATTTTATATAGTCTTATGTATAGGGAACCTTTTTATGGTTCATACGTGGCTATGATATATGGAATTACGTGTTGTTGATCATGGTAATTGTCTATGTTATTTATTACATGATTAAATGGATTATTTGTTTCAATATGTTTGGGAAGGGATATTTATTTATTAATTCACATGAGGGGAATAAATAATTTTTTGACACCGGCTAAGGATTACACTAGACGCAGAATTAAAGGGAAATAAAATTACGCCGAACAATCATTAGCTATCTTGTGGGCTTGTCGAACTGTCGTACGCTGCACCTTCATGATGGTACACCAGTTGAGGTTTTGTGCTTCCGTTTTGATTGCCTGCAAAGTCCACATTATATCTATTTTTTGTTTAGCCTTGGACGAAGTAAATTGACGAGCTCTGCAAAGTCAGTTTGGATTTGGACTTGGTCTAGATGTTGGTTGATTACACATTTAAAAGCATAAAGGCATGCTTTGGCCTCTGAGTGTAGAGCCGACGAAGCAGCCCCATAATTCCCTCCCCTGTGATAAGATTTTTGTTTCCTTCAGGGTTGTTCAGAAGCTGAGGACCTTTCATTACCCAAGCCATCCCTGCAACTTTTGTTGTTTTTGTCCCAAGAACCATCTGTTTCTATAATTGCCACCGGTGATCCATGCATCCTACGGCCTATGTTAGCCAGGTGAAATCCTGGGGAGTGGTCAAGGTCCCCGAGGTAAGTTCCTGATCCCCATGATGCCTGCCCTGAAGCACAATTGAAGTCCACACATGCATGTGAGACAAATCAATAGTTGCACCATATGGTCCATAAGTTGATGGTAAATGTCGCAATGTTTCCCTCGTCTCATATTACCAAATTAGGAATGACATCAATTGTGTTATGCACTAACTCCCGGAAGTTGGTAGTAGTAGCTGTAAGATTGGGAGGTCTAAGGTGTTGGCGTATCCCTCCATAGTTGGCTTATGATCGGGCATTGACAGAAGAGATGCATAGCCGTTTCTGCAAAAACTAAACAGAGGGGGCAGTTTTCCTCCTGTACTATCCTCCGGGTGATGAGGTTATCCTTTGTCGGGAGTATATTTTTCCATGCTTTCCATAGAAACAATTTCCATTTTGGAGGAAGATTAGAGTGCCATAATTTTTGCCACTTCTAGATTCTCCTTGATCAATCCCTTCTTCGCGTCGAGCAGCGCTCCGGTCTTGGTTCATAATGAAAGCATATCCAGATTTGATGGTGAACATTCCTGAGGTCAAGTGATGCCAATAGATGGAGTCGAAATCTTGTTCCTCTGTCACTCCTAAACCTAAGATCTGTTGTGCATCCTGCAGACAAAATATTGTCGAACTTTGCCACCATCCCAGCCTCTTCGGTTATTGGTTAGGAATTCATCTACCTTCCATTCGCTTGTATCCCTTGCTTGATTACTACCTTTTGCTTTGGCTATTTTGCCGTTGACCTAGGGATGCTGAAGGCCTTAACAAAGGAACTGTTACCAATTTTCCAAGCGTAACCAGGCATAAACTTTTTGCCTACCTTTTCCATACCTCTTGTGGTGAAGGATTTATTTCTGGCATTTGTAATATCCCGGTTTGTTGTATTTGGATTTTTTAGTGAGGCCATTACTTTAAGGCAGCCTCCCATTACTTGGGGAAACCAGCAGCTGAGGGTTGACATGCATCCTCCAAATTTGTTTCATCAGGAGGGAGTGGTTGACCACTTCCAGTTAGCGCCCCCTAGGCCTCCCATTCCCTTTGGAAGTTGAACTACTCTTATTTATCCAGTGTACCCATGAGCCACCTTTTATCCACAGAAACTTGATCATGAGGGATTCGATCTTCTTATATCGATTTTAGGAGCAGAGTACTGTTCATAATCTGCAAGACCATCAGTTCAGCACTGTGATTAATTAACAGGATCTTTACAGATTGAGAGAATGGGGTAGTATTCCACGTGAGGATCTTCTTCGTAATATTGTGAATCAGAAATTGGTAGGCTGTTTTTCTTGTCTCTCAGGTCAATAGGAGAGCCCAGGTGGTGACCCATGGTACTGAATACCGGCATGCGAAGTATGTTATTGCATTATTCCCGATGTTCCGGGGTTATAGAGGGTATACTTGACAAAAGATTTATTCAAGTTCAACTGCGCACGACACTTTGGCAACGCGCCCCAATATAGTGGCTATTGCTCCACAGGACTCTTTATTAGCTTGAAAGAAGAGTATAGCATCAACTGCAAAGAAGAGGTGTGAGATGGAGGGACCTGCTCGTCCAATTTTGAGGCCCTTAAATAGTTTGATATCCTCTGAGATACTTAGAGTACGAGACTGGATATCCATGCAGAAGATAAATAGATATGGGGAGAGGGGATCACCTTGACGTAAACCACATTCTGGGGAAACTGTTCTGAGAGGTTTTATTAACCAGTATCTTAAAGGAAACTGTAGTGATGCATTGTCGTATCAGTTGGAGCCATAGCGGAGGGAATCCATAGGCCTCGAGGACTTTCAGAAGGAAGAGCCATTCTACTCGATCATACGCTTTGCTCATGTAAATTTTAATCGCATCTTTAGGTTTTGTAGAGCTCTTAGTAGTATTAATCAGATGGAGCAGTTCTTGACTAAGCAGCACATTATCCGTCATATGCCTAGCTGGAACCAAGGCAAGTTGAAAATTTGAAATTAAGATGGGAAGAGTCCTTTTCATTCCGTTCACCAGACATTTTGAGAGACATTTGTAGATGGTGTTACAGAGCCATGGGTCTCAGTTGACCCACTTCCTCCGGTGATGCAACTTTTGGTATAAGAATCATTATTGTCCGGTTCCACTCATTCAAAATGTGACCCGTGGAGAAGACATGTTTTATGGCTTGAATCACTGAACTGCCTACTATATTCCAATGTAGTTTAAAAATTCTGCGGACATACCATCCGGCCCCGGGGATTTGGAGCCTTTGATAGAGAACATGGCTTTTTGATTTCAGATGAGGTAAGAGGTAGCGTCATGGCATTTTTATGATCATCTGAAATACACGGTAGGTCAAGTTCCCAGATTAAAAGATATGCTTCACTTTCCGGGTTGGAAGTAGGATTTGTGTTTGTCGTAAAGTTAGATTTCCAGAAGTCCGTAATCAATTGTGTTATCCGTTCCTTTCCTTCCACCCATTCACCAGTATTATCTTTTAGCATCAAGATTTCATTCTTTTTTGTTTCTGCTTTGCTGTGTGATAGAGGAGTTTTGTAGGGAGATCCCCGTTTTGTATCCATTTTGCTTTTGCTTTTTGTTTCCAATAAAGGTTGCTTAGTTCATAATCATTGATTTTCCCGTGTGCATAAAGGCCATAATCCTTTGCTTGGTCTAAGGTTTGGATGGTAGTCCCTTTCATGATTAAATCATTTGTGATCTTCCTCCAATTAATACCTCGAAATTGCCTAAAATTTAACGACCATTTCTGAATACAATGTCTAGCCATGCCACATTTCCGACTTAGTGAAAACATAGATGAACCTAGGTGGGTAGTTTCCCAAACTTCTAGTATGATATTCATTACCTCTTGGAATGTTGGCACCAGTTTTCTAATTGGTAGGGCCGAGTATTATTAGAATGTTGGCTTTTCGACTCAAACAAGATTGCTGTTGTAAAGGGTTGGTTAATGATATGGCTCTCGGGAAATTCTTCAAACCATTCATTTGTCATATAACCTCTATCTAATCTTTCCATAATTAATCCCGAATTAAATCGTTTATTACGCCAAGTGAATTTAGGCCCCGAGAAGGGTAATTTGATCAAATTAGAGTTTAGTCTCCAATCTACAAATTCATCCCATCCACGGATATGGTTAGACCCCCCAACTTATCATATAGGGTTTCTAGTTAATTAAAATCTCCCATAATTAGGCATTTCGGGTATAAATTTAAAATCTTCGTTAATTGCCTCCATATTTGAGGTCTTTCTTCCAACACCGGGGAACCGTAAACAAAGTATATAAATAGTTCATTACCATTCGGGTACACAAGCTTACAAACAATAAAGTTAGGGGAACTAACAGGAAAAGAAACTACTACATTCGTCCAAGCTAGAATTAAAAGACCACCCTTAGTACCAATGGCATCACTGCCATGCACAAAATTAGGGTTTTTGGAACGAAAGAGAAGAGAAGCTTTGTCAACTGGGCACTTAGTTTCAGCTAAGGACATAAACATGGGACTCTTTGCATTGATCATCCAATGCAAATAAGGAATTGTAGGGGAATTAGGATCATTCAATCCCCTACAATTCATAGCCAGTATTTTCATAATGGAGTTGGGGGCTGTGAAAGGCCAGCCACCTCACCTCAAGTATCTTCATCTGGTTCATCCTTTTTCCTCTTACCTGAACTAGAGCCAAGATTGAGCCCCAAGGTACAGTCAATGTCCATATCACTACCTACTGTCCCATCTTCAGCCTCCAGTATCATGTCTTCTACTTCTGAGTCTTCCTGTCTCATTCTTTTCTTGGGTTGATCCTGCTGTAATTCATGCCCCTCTTTTCCTTCAGTTTGTCCATCTCTCAGAACTAACAGAACCTCTTCACCAGCCTCCACTCCCAAGTCTAAGGCCATTTAAAGATCAGTAATGGCCTTTGGTTTGAGAATGTTAGTTTTTCCTCCCCATACCAGAGGTTGAAACCACCTTTACTTTCCTATCTTTCAAGTCATTGTCTCCTTCTCTTTAAATACCAATCCCCTTCTAGCTCATCCTGTTGTAGAAGATTGCCTACTGATGATGCTTTTTTCATACCCTAACTTCGAGGTCTTTTGTTTGACCATGATTGCATGATCTGTTGCAATATCTGTTTAGGTTTCTCAGCAGTTGGTGATGGGATGCTTGGGTTAGGAGACATAGGGGAGTTTGGTGGGTTATGTTCATGATTCAGTGGCTCCAGGGGTTGAAGTGGTGCATTATAGACACAAACAGGTGATCACCAAAGGTAGGTAGAGGGTGTATTCTAGCTTGATTTTGGAATGTTTATAGGTATCTCTTTAAACGTCTACTAGCTTCCTGAAGAACAATAGATCGAGGGAGCATGCCTGTAGGTTGGACTAGCCCCCCAAATCTAGGGCCTCTTGCAATGTGGGCTGATGGATCAAGGTTGGGGAAATTTTCTGGGAATGTAGGGTTGGTGGTAGAGTTAGTGATTTGGGCTTGTTGATTAGGGTTAGCAGTCAAGCTTCCTGTTGCATCTTGTTGGTTGTGGTGTTGGGATTGCATGTGTTCAGCAAAAGGTATTTTTCCCAAGCTTCGATACCCAGAGTTTGGAATATAGTAGCTGGTGGGTTTGGTGCTTATGGTACTACCTCCTGATGTATGTGTTCCATACAAACAGGGTGTTGCTCAGCTAGTTCATCATAAAACGAATTAGGTGGTATTTGTATTCTTAGGTGCTGTCTAGGGTGGGAGTTTGAGAGGTGAGTGTGGTGTTGTATCTGATTGCTAGTTTGTGTTTGGTTAGGTAGTATAGGATTGGAGAAGAGAGAGTAGTTAGGTTGTTGTTCAAAGTGCTCAGTGGGTGGTGTAAGGCCTCTCTCATTTAAGAACATGTTGATATCACTTGAAACATTCATAGGTTGGTGTTCTTGTATAGGATGATTGGAGGATTCTCCTATTTCATAGTAGGGGTTGTGATGAGGGATTGAGTTGTTAGTGTTTGGGAGGTGGAAAGCCATAGGGTTTGAGTTTTGGGAGGGTGAAATTCTACTTGGGGGTCCACATGTAAATCAAAACTTGTACCAGGGGGAGTGGATTAGTGATACCTGAGGAAGTAGAGAGAGGCTCCTAGATTATTATTGCTTGCATGCTCTTGATGGTGAATATATGACTCATCAGAGGAGTCAAATTCCTCATCTCCTGTCATGTAATCACCCTCTCCCAACCCTTCAGAATATGAGCTTAGGTCCAGTAGCATATCTGGAGTGAGGTACTGATTATGCACTCCATTTTTCAGGTTCTCCATTTTCCATTAAGTTGACTCTTGTATTCCTGTTTCTAGACCTATCTAGGGATCCTTCAAGTACATTAGAGTAGTATGGGTGGTTGGAAGGGCCATAGATAACTAAGAGTCCTTGCTCAAACTCTTGAATTCTGCTTTGAATTCTTCTTCTTGCTTCTAAAGATGACAGAGTGCAGTATCTAGTGTAATGTCCAGCACAACCACAATTTTTGCAGAATCGAAAGAGACCTTCATATCTAAAGTCTATCCAGATGACCCTGTTATTGTGAATAGGTAAATAGCAACTTGGTATGAGTGGCCTAGTGAGGTCTATACATACTCTTCCTCTAAGATCTGGAAATTGAGGGAGAGGATTACCATCATGCTCAATCATGTCAACCATCCCAATGTGGCTGGGGATTCTATTTGTCCAGGTAGGTTCAAGATATCCTAAGGGCACCCTATGCACTCTAACCCACAGCCTAGTGATAGGTTTTAGTCGTATCACCTAATCAAAAATAAACCTACGGTCGTCTAACTAAGGTAGTCAGTGGAAGCAGGGTCGAATCCACAGGGAGACAGAGTTTCTAAATCAATATTCAACCAATTCAGCTACTCCAGAGTAAATCAGGAAGGAATTAATTAAACTAATGATTAAGCTAAGAAAGACGAATTAAACAAAGGATTTAACTATGGAATAAAAACCTAGGGTATTAGGTCGGTCCACCATGCTTATACCAATCAAACAAGGTCAACAACTATCAAAACCTAAGTCAAGAGTCGGGGGATTAGAGCCTATGTTAAGCTATGGTTAAGACTCAACGCTCATAGTTCAACATACGCCGCATGTTCACTAACGTAATCAGAACTACTGACGTGTCGTAGGCCTCTAGTCGTAAGACGGATCTGTGCAAACAACTATTAACCACAAACAACCAACGAAACTGCGCAATAACGTTAATTACTCAATAAAGAACAAATCACATCACAATCACCCTAATCAAGCCCTAGAAATCAATAAGAGTCTAAATCACAATCATGGTATAAACATGGTTTTCCTATCTAACACCCTAGAAAGAGAACTACTCACTCATAATCGAATTAACAACAACAAAACTAATATGAAACCCTAACAATTGCATCATAAACGATTAAATAAATAAACTAAGTAATTGAGAATAATAAAAGAGATTAGGGTAAGAAAGAATACCAATTAACGGAAAGCAGGAACTTTATTCAAATCGAAATAGGTTTGATCACCTCTAAATTAATCTAAAGTGTTTGAATTAAACTAAGAACAATGAAGAATAAAACTAGTCTAAAGCTAATGAAAGATGAATAAAAGATGTATAAAAAGATGTCCCTAAATAATGAGGAAAACGGTATTTATAATACCCCTCAAGTTCACTAAAAACGGAAATAAGAAAGCGAAAAAGTGCGATTTAGGCACTAGACCCGATCGGGCCCGAGCACAGTACCCGATCGGGTCAAACAACACTCTCAGCAATTTGTCTTCTGGGCCTTCGTATAGCAGCAGCGCAGCATTAACCAAATTATACGGCCCACCCGATCGGGCCGTGGGCATTCACTCGATCGGGCCAGGCGACAAACGAGCCCAACAAGCTCGCCTCATCCGCAGCTTCACAACGAGAGCTATGAGCAGCCCACCCGATCGGGTCGGGTGGTGAACACCCGATCGGGCCTGGTGCATGTGTGCTCGCCCGATGCGATCGGGCAAGACTTGGCCGATCGGGTCCGTGACTTTCATACCCGATCATAAATACTTCGCCCGATCGGGCCATTTCTGCCCGATCAGTGCACGGAAACCTCCTTTGACTCCTTGGCTCTCTAATCTTCACGTTTAGGGGTCTTGGGACCTCCTAAACTATCCATAAAGCTTGTGAGCCATCCTACGTGCCTCGTAACATCTCGTAAAGCCGTGGTTGCTTCCAAAAGGCTCGGGAATAAGGAGAAAACTCCATAAAACCTGCAATTCAATACTAAAACACGAAACCACAACTACATACGATAGTTAGCACAAAATAGCTCCCAAGAGCTCCAATGACGCACAAATTAGCTTGTAAATAAGGGAGAAAACTCTATATAAATACGTGATATCACCTAGCCATATCAAATTTTATTGCATGTGGTACACTAAACCAGTTACACCTCTTAAAAGTAATAATTCTGCCATCTAAAATAGCAGTGTGTTGGTTGATCAACCCCTCCATATCATAATTATTTTCGCACCGAAAAATGAAGAAGTTACTTGTTCTTGAGACTATCACTGAAGCTAGGGAGATCCATTGAGAGTTTACTATCCCTTGAACCACCGAGACTGGAGGTGGATTTGGACCAACAAAAACTCCTAGAACTGAGTAGCCCCATTGTATTTCTAAGTTCTGTGTGTTATCACCATATGGGTTAACAAAAACCCCAGCACTAAACCTCCCCCATTCATTAGGTTATGCCATGTTTGTTTTGGAAGATAGAAAGGTGGTTTAAGTATGTGGTTATTATGTTGAGATTGCGTAAGTAAAGAAAAGAAAGTAAAGAGAGAATCTGAACAGGAGTAAACAGTAAAGGAGGTAGAGGAAAAGGCGTTTTTTGGATTTCAGAAGGAACAAGAAGGGGATAAAGTTGGTAGAAAGATGGGATTGGCTTTAATGCTCCAGCTTTAGATGCAATTTATAGGTGAAAAGAAGTCAGAATTGTGGAGCTCCAAGTTGGTGTTCAACCTTGGAATCTGTGCAGATTTCTTGTTATTGTTGAGGAGAAGATTTGGCGTGCATGCATAGCTTATCTCTGCACATTCTAATGGCGCTGATTGGGTACTTGCTGTTTTGGTCTTGATTGGGTACGAGCCAGGTTGAGCTACTCAAGCAAAGGAAGGAGATTGGAGGAAGTCAGTCAAAATGCATGCTACAGGAAAAGGGAATAGTAAAAAAATCCTAACCCTAACTCACTTTGAGAGAGAAAACCTCAAGAGGAGGGAGAAGCTCTAAATTTTAGAGAGATAATACTTTGAATTACTTATAAATATATTTATTATGGATTGTTATGTTCTTTCCCTTATGATTATTTATTAATTCGCAAAGGCCGAGACTTTGTGGGTAAGTTGGAATTGATATAATTATTATTATTTTTACTTTGCAAAGATCGAGGGCTTCCTATGGTAAGTTGTACCTTTGTCTTCGGACATTTCGATTGTTGATTTTAGTCAACAAATAAATTAAGGATTGATTCTTGGTCATGATGTTTAATCCTAAGATATAATCTGGAATTTGATGTATCCATGATTATTTGTTGGTTGTCATTGTTAGAGTCCAACATTGAATAAAATATTAATAATTAAAGGGAAAGTGAGTTGCAATAGCTTTAGACTTGTGCACGTCTGAAGTTGTGGACTAGTATAATTTGGACTACATGGTGGTAGCCCATGGCTTTTCTTGGGGCCGGATTGATCCACCGTGCTCTATTTTTTTTAGAATAAGTACCTCGATATCGTTGGTCATGGGGATTACGGAGTCACGCCCGTAATTCGTCTTCTAAATTAAAGAAAAGGTTTAGTTGGACAACTCGATCCATTGACTATTCAATTTATTAATGAATTATATTCTTGTAGTCTTGTGAAGTAAAGTTTATTTCACGAGTCAGATATATTATCGTTGATCATGTTTCTAATGCTCAGTAGTATCATGCTAGGTTTATGTGGTTTATGTGTTATGTATGTACTCAGCTTTGTTGATTACGTGCCCTCTTGTATTTAGATCATGGTTGTGTGTATTGATCCTGTTATGACCCTTAATTGGCAAGCAGTCCATCAATGGAGTATTTGCCTAACAGGTTTGAAGAGGTTGCATCCGTACTCATTGGGGAATTGGAAGATGTTGATGAGAGATTACTTTCTCTTTCCCATTGCTTCTTTTATTTATGTTTTGATTCTTAAATTACTTTATGGATTATTTATTTTAAATTGTTTAATTTGGTTCTTAAACGATGTATGAAGTTGGATAATGTTTTGACGTTTTAAAGCTTTAAATATTTAGTAAAGTACTTTTAATGTTTTCCGCTGCAAATTTCTGAGTAAGCCAACACGTTTTCATACGGACGATTATACTTTGATAATTCTCTAATTTTAGCTGGAGAATATTTGTATTTATAAATGAGAGAAATGTTAGGGTGTAAAAAACTAATGTACGTTTTTCGAAAAAATGTCGTATTACGTTTGAAACACTCGCCTTGAAGTGCGTGCCCGAAAATCCGGCTTGTAAGTACCCGTTTTGTGGGTATCATCGAAATTCTTGTCCATTAACGGTGTGCAGCAATGTCTGTTTTTTTATTATAAAAAAACGACGTCTTCTGCCCCCAAAAAGTCGTCTTGAAGTGCGTGTCCTAACGACTTATTAGAATTCGTTTCATAGGGATTCTTGAAGTAGGAGTCCATAAAGGTTGAACACTGATGTCTGTTTTTTGAAAAGCATTGTCTTCGCCTCCAAAAAAACTGAAATAGTCGTCTTGAAATACGTGCTTGAAAACCATTAAAAATAATCGAATGCAAAATCTCACTTTGACTTGTTGTTTCAGGTTGACAGGTCATAAGGACCTATAAAATCAAGCATGATCAATAGTTGGTACCTACCAACAATAATCAATAGGTGAACCCTTTAAAAGAATATCAAGCATAGTTCGTACCTTTAGTATCAATTTTTCCTCTACTTTAATGTAGAAAGAATGATTTTATTTTTAAATAAATATATTTCCTTTTCAATTTGTGTCAAGCTAGTAGCTTGTTTTAACTATCTAGCTCACTTGAGCTATAATGTCCAATGGCAAGCTAGTTGCTTGAGTTATTCCATGATTTGCAAGGTAGTTCTTTTTTCATACCATTGAAGGTGCTCTAAGATAGGTGGTGTCACTACCTTGTTCCTTTCTCTAGATGCTAACATTTCCATACATCAGTCAACAGTAGCGTTAGGACCTATTGTATTAGGTCATCATATAGGAGCCTCTATAGGTGCAGAGAGGCTAGTCTTTCAACGAGGCCTGAGGAACTATGTGTTTAGTCTTATTTGGTTTATGTACTTTAGATATTAGATGCTTGTTAAGCCCATCTTATAATTTAAGATTGACCTAAATTGTGATTTAGTGTACATTACAGAGTCTAGGGGAAAGGTTTCCCCATAGTCATTCAGCATACCACTCCTGAGGAGTGCAATTGCTATGCAAAGGTATCTTTCAATCTGTTAAAACTACAGAGGTAAGGGAATCTCAATCTTTCTTAGTTTACTTTCTAGACATTGGTGATTGTCTAGTTAACTAATGGTCTTTTCTTGGTGATAAATACCATATTCCTAAGGCTCTATAATGCTATAGGAAAACTATCCCGAGCTGGCTGTAACAATTTTTGCAGCTGCTGATGCATCACCCCCTGTTATACCCTTTTGGAGTTCAGTTTTCTATGCTAGGGATTTACTTGTAGCTGAGCTTGATTTCTTTAGCTTTGAGGTGTACAATCCTCAACTTGTGGCTCGCCAGTTTGGACTGGTACAAACTCTTGTACTCTATCTCTTTATGACTCGCAATAATCCTTGGGAGAGGAGAGGTAGACATGAGGAGTTGGATGTTTACAAAAGCAACTCCTTGAATGTGTTGGATCTTGAACCTTATGACTAGGTGTGGTATGATGGAGGAGCCACAACTGATTACAAGCATTGGGGACTTAGTATTTCATCCATCAAGAGGTTTTCCATAAGGTTGCATTGAGGAAGCTCAATAGCAGTGGAGTTTTAAAGGGTAAGTCATTCAAGTTACAAATTCTTGTATTTTTATAACCTTGATAACTCTTCATGGCCTTGATAATTTCTAATAGTTCAATATTCTTATTATAGGGAAGAAGAGAATTGTCGATCTTAAGCTTCTCCAAGTTTCACCACTCCATGCTTCCCAACCTGGATCCTTTACAGATCATCCTCTAGTGATTGATAAAGGATATGAAGTTCCAACTGCTAGTGGAGCTTTAGTCCAAGTATTGTCTGGGGAGGGTTGTATGAACTACATGCCAGAGGTGGATCCAAAGGATTATTGGAGTGTTAGTACTAGCAAGCTATTAAAGTAAAAAGGAAACTAATTTACAAAGCAATATGTTGATTTTCCCAACTTTGACTTTCCCCCACCTCCTTCTTCATGAAGCTAAGGAGTTTTCTACTTCCTTAAGAAAACCGCTCCCCAAGCAAACCTTTTCCCACGAAAATGATGTTCTAGACCCTTCTCTTATGGGTATAGTTACCATGTTTGCTCCCCAAATAACACACTTAAAACACCCAAACTCCCTCTTCTTCCTATCACTCTCTTCCCTCTCTTTTTCCCTTGCTATATTTTCCCCCTTCCCCGCTTTTTTTCTTTCGCCAACTGCGGCCACCATGACCCCTCGCCAGACACTAGCACGCCACCCAGATGCTAGCAACAAGGCCAGAACCCGCCGGCCACCCACCCACCACCACAAACCATCGCATCCCCTCCTCTCTCTTAGGCCAATAAAATGAAGAATTTGTCAATATTACCCGGTTAAATTAACCTGGGTCAGCAGGTCAACGGGTCAGGTCAAGCGGGTCGGATTTTCCTGAACACGCCTAATCATAATAAGACATGAAACATGATAAGGAAAAGTGAAATCGTTCTTGGCAGTATTCTGTTCTGTTGGTTGTGAGCAGGAAATAGGTCTAAAGTTAGTCACAATATCTGGGCTACATACCATCCCGATGGCTCTGTCATCTTCTGTTGGGGGATAATAATCTCCCATGGCATATGTATTATGTTATGCCGCCTTACGGTGGGGAATAATAATCTCCCGTGGCACCTTCTATTACACCACCTTCTGTTGGGTTTCAATAATCTACTGTGGCACGCCACCTTCTGTTTGAGTACTTTGTGTTCTTCGTGGCCTATGTTCTGTTATACTCACCAAGAAACCAAATGATGATTTGTGTTAATGATAATGAAGAGAATGAATAATGGCAATATGATTGAATTTATGGTTTATCTAAAGTATTTATTAGGAAATGGTATCATTATATTTCTCTCCTTCCTGTTTTATAAATAAAATGAATTAAAATAGATATATGATGCTAAAGTAGTATGTTATTGAGCCTAGGCTCATGTCATTTTGCTTTCTGTGTTAGGTACTATAAAAGTGTTGTAACAGACATAGAGAGTTTCTGAATGTGAACGATAATAATGATTATGTAAGTAAGTTACTTAGTGAATGATCTGAGAAGTAGGTGTTATGCTATGTTCTAGGGGGACATTGAGATGATTAATGATGACGCAAAATTTTCTATCAAGGAAATGCAGTTATCGAGTTGTATTTTTAAGATAGAGAATTTTATTATAGGCCCATAACACATAAGCTTTAGGATGTTTCCGCGGCTATCTATGAATATGATTATTGATGTTCTAATTATGGTTAATTAAGGTTAATAAAGGACCCCAAATTTCAGGGCATTACATCAACAGCCTACAACTGCAACCGTGGAAATTCCTTATGTGCCTCAAGAGTCTACATGTGATAGTCCTTCTTCAGATTCCGATGAAAATCAGAAGATTCTCACTACTCTCTTTAACTTAGGTAAGATGACACATGAGTATTTATATAAGGTAATTTTGGACTTGTTTACTCATCAGTATTCTTCTACAGGTTCTAAAAGCCAAAGCCTTCTTCTTCTCCTATGAAGACAAAAGTTTCACTTCTTATCACAGGGGAAAAAAGGCGTAACATTGTGGCCAAGGGCCCTCAACAGAGGAGGAAGATGACTGAGAAAGACTATAAAACTCCCCCAACTCTTTTCATAGGGGAAAGAGGTGTAAGTGGCTAAGGGCCCTCGGAAAAGGAGGAAGATGGCTGAGAAAGAGAAAGAAACTCCTCCTCGAACTCCCCCTTCAAGTCCTATAGTGACTACACACAAGGAGTTCATTAGGTCCATGGTGACAGAGATTGTCCCTAGATCTTCAGTAAGTGATGTATATGCCATCTTTACAATGGGTTCAAGTGCCCAAGATGGTGAAGAAGTTGCCCCTGGCTCTAGATCTAAGAGCTACTCCTATGGAGAAGGAGGGGTGCCTCCCCCAAGTCCCTCAAGCTAAGAGAAGTATTATTTTCTCATTATTGTCATATATGATGAGTTTTATGATCTAACTTCTCTTATAGTGTATAGAAGTAGATGCTAACTTCAGGCTCGGGCTCCTTTGTCAAAGTTGGGGTAGACTAGACAAGAGGTGATCTTGGATCCTCTAGACTTGAGTCTACCGTATCTGAGGAGGGTCAAGGAATTCCATACTCTCCCATTATCCTTGCCTTTGTAGAGTCTAAAGTTGCTATTGATCTCCAATCAAGATGGGAGGCTGATCAACAACAAGCCATTTATGCTATGTTGAGGTTAATTGGTAAGTTATTTGTTAATTGATCTTCTATCTAACCAATGAATTTTTATGTAATCCAACCTCTTTCTTGTCTTCTTTATAGGGTCACCTATCCAAAGGGAGGATCTCATAAGGAGCCACTTAAAGAAGTCATTTCTTTCGAGGCTCATAGTATAAACTTCGGAGCTATAGAGTCTGGAGCCTCTAATGAAGATGCAAGCTACTTAGAAGCAGTTTCTAGGTTAACTGCTCTACTAAAGCCTAGATCAACATTTAGATTTGTTCCGTTATCCTGGCACTACAACAAAATCAGGCATAGGTAATAGTCGAAAACTATTGTCAAAAATAAAATATTGTTGCCTTATATCTAAGGCAATAGAATTGAGGCGTTGCATTTACCTCCGTGGCCTATTCTTTTGGAACCAATATTTGATTCAAAGGCAACAGTTTTAAATGCAAGGGAGAAAGTACCTAAGGCAACAGTTTTGCTAAGACAACTAATGAAAACTGTTGCAATTTTTAGCAACATTTTTAACTTGTCGCCTTACATTATAACATGCAACAGTTTCCAATTGTTGGCCATGTTAGTAATATAATAAAAAAATGTCGCCTATTATCTCGAAAGCAACAACAATAAATTGTTGTCAAACTATAAATTGTTCCTTATGGGTGTTAAAATCATACTTATTTGAGGTAAAGTAACATAACATGTCATATACAAATTTCAAATCCCTGCTACCTTGTCAATAGACCATAATCATAATGGAAATTGAATAATTAATACATAACAACAAATTTCCGGATGAAATTCCTTTGAATTTGTTCAAATTCATAAAATAATATTCATTCAAATATGAATACTCACAGCATAAATTCCAAACAAACTCCAACATCCAAAATAAATCTAAACAACATTGAAAGAGTATACTAGAAAAGGTTTAACACCAATCTAGCACATAAGAGAAGAAAATTTTTGTCTTAAATGGATACACAATGGATAAGCTAAAATGTCATCAAGTTAAGTCTTCGTCTTCCTCTTCATCTTCAACATCTTCGTCTTCCACATAGTTCATTACCTGCAATATCAAAGCAAATGACATAATATTAAAGCAACACCATATAATTGACCAAAGGAAAATATGAACACACCAAATACAAAGGAGGCCTACAAGAACTCTCAATGACTGATATTTAAGTATTTTTTGAGTTGGCTTCTAGAAAAGACTTCTCGTCTTAGGTCCTTCATAATGAAAAGCCTACATAAAGAATTATGTGAAACCAAGGGGTACCATATATGACTATGCATAGAAGACTAAACTTGAAGATGTATCAAGCTTATTTGAACTTGTCAGAACTTATCAAAAATAATATACACCACTTAATGTTATTTGTCCCTCAATTACCAATACGAGGTTAGTTTCCCTATGAAATTATGCAGGGGAAATGGGAAATGAGCTACAAAAAAGGGGGAAAAGTACCAATAGTTAAAGTTTAAAAGTTTAAAAAACAGGAAAGAAGTGTACCTGATTGTTAAGAAAATCTGTAGAACGAAGCTGCAACATACTAAGAGCATCCTTTTGAGATTCACCATTAAGCGGCCACAGGCCAAAAGACATGTGAGGAAGTTGTTGTTCCATTTTAGAGAAGAATAATCGAAGACCGTTGGCTAATTCTTCTATGTTTTGTTGCCTCTTATCTTCATAACATTTTCTAATAGCTTGAACCTCTTCGACATGCTTCTTATTAGCCTCCACCAGATTAGCGTTATACTTTAATTGAGTACATGAAACACCCCTCCAATAAAGGCGTAACTAACCTTTCTTTTTTTCATTACAACTAAATATAGCGAAAACAACACTCTCAAACATCATGATTGATGCAGCTATGAAAGAGAAAATATCAGTACAAAATAAAACAGTGCAAAAATTACATATATACTTACATGAATTTAGAATCTGACAATCGATTTGTCTAGGGTCCCCAAACTTACGCTTTGTCCGCTTTTCCTTACCAGTTGCAATAAACACTACAACTAGTGTCAAATCTTTGGGTTTTTTCTTGCCTTTTTTTACATTAAGTAACGTCATTATATTCTTTGTAAATGTAAGTAAGGTATTAAGTAAAGAGGGGAAAATAATTCATACTCACCCATTCTTCTTTAACCCTAGCAAAACTCCTTGATCCTACAATATGCATGATATTGTTCTCCTTTCTCACTACACAATTTGCTGTGTTTCTTTCACTAATACCCTAGAAAAATGAATCATTAAATGTATAACCATTAAAAAAGACAAGACATAGATGTATGGGACGATGAGGGAGGAGGACGTTGATTAATATTTAAAAGAGGCAATACCTTATGTTTATCACAATGCCAAATTTTCAACACTGCCATAAACATTGTTTTTGGTACCCTTCTTGGTTGCTTTTCATCCTCATTTCATCAATTCGACCAGCTACTGGTACTTACTATTGTGGTGGCCAAAAACAGTTCATCAAGCACCTTTGAACAACTCTCCCTAGCGACAAGAAACATATAATAACATGTAGACTATGTACAAGGACTTACGAGATGGGTAACAAACATATAACAACATGGAGTCTGCCATTGGCAGGCTTCAAAAGGTCAACCTATAAAAGCTATGACATCAAGTGAAAGTGCTTTTGGAACAATCACAACGAATGTTTGGTAATTCTCAAGCTAAGACATCAAGTGAGAGTGCTCACCTGAATTTTCAATAGTTCATACGTACATAGGCAGCTTAATCTTATCTTTTGCTTCTCTGAAAGGTAAAGCAACATACATGCAAGGATACTTGTTTTATGTTACCATGGGAGAGCTTTCTAGATGTAGAGCATGACTAAAGAAAAACAGTGACTTTAATGTCCATTCTAATGAGAAAGGTTGGTCACTTTCACTTGTATATCGCAATGGATTGCTTAAACTTAGAATGATAAAATTAGTCACTTTCTCCTTTACTTTGTTGGCCTATACTTAGAAGGTTAGATTAGTCACTTTCACCTGTACTTTGCTATATCAAATCAGTCTAGGTCAATTAAAGTGTTAAAAGATCCAATGTTAATTGAGAATATCATATTTTCCCGCAGACTAGGTATTGGCATAGGTAGAAAGTATTTATGGTCCAAAGAGTATTCCCTTTCTCGAAAGTCTCTTATAGCATGTGGAATTTAGGTACTCCTCTAATATACATTTATGCAATAAGAATGAAGAAGGCTTGATAGAATTCAGAGCTACCAAAGTAAATGCCAGTTTTTAAGTTAGATAAAGGAGTCGAAAATGTATACTATCAGATACAGAACAAGGCTACAGCCTTAGGGATCCATGCTAAGGGGGGAAAAGCTTTTAAAAGAGATGTTGTTGCTGATGCAGCAGTGGCTGGACGAGCTGTTGCTGCTGCAGCAAGGACCCTGCTGTGAATTGGATGATGTTAAAGCCTCGTTTGACATTCTGCCTCATAGATGTCCTAATAAGAAGGTAAGGTATATTGCTCAAGTTATCTGTGAATTTATCGTGTTTTCTGCGATTCAATGATACATGTTGTGACCTTATGAGCTATGCCTTATCATTCCATGTAGGATCTCTCTTCGTAATTCAATTTTTCATGACTCAGTTAGATGAGGAGTAAGAAGAGGAAGAGCTATTTATTTAGACAATTAAAGTGACAAACACACACAACCACCATAGATCCAACAATGGCACTTTGCATATACTACCCTCCTTTTATAGCACAATAGTTAAATTTAGTTAAGTAGTTCCTAATACTATCTTACAAATCCCCAAATCCAATGTGAATATGTTTATATTTCTAACTACGTTAAACTAGCTAAACTTTGATTTAAGAAATTCGTAAACCTCTCCCGGGGATCGACCCTTATTTACTCTATACTCTATAGTCTCCTAGCAACGGAACCCACATTCTCTACAATGTTGAGCTCAATTTATCACGAGTTAATCAATCAATTAAACTAGAAATCCAGCAAACAAAAACAAAATAGTAAAGCATTAGGGGCAGAATAGAAAATGTGATTGATCAGGAAACATAAATCTTCGTTAACGCTTAACAAAATGCAGAGAATACGACGAACTAATAAACTCTGTATACCATTTAATTTGATTTTGCATTTTCATTTACTCCTTTCACGGACAGATCATGGTGTTCAAACTTTTCACCTACTGCATCACCACTCAAGCATCCACACCTAACTCTGCTTACACTTCCTCACCTAATGCATCACCACCTCAAACACTTATTTTTAGCGAGTACAACTATTTTTGAGTCAGGGAAACGATTCCCTATTATTAAATTTGAAAACTTAGCTCTAGAAACAGAACTCTAGTGTGTTGCACTCACTGAAATGTTAGCTAGTCAAGGACCAAAATTGTTAGCTAGCCAGGTTCCTTGGCAGAAAAAACAGAGTGGTTTAATTAAAAAAAAAAGTTTTGAAGATTTTAAAGGCTTTTACAGGTATAAACAATGCAAACAATTTGGATCTAAGTTACAATAACTTGAATGGGTTGATAGCAAATTATCTACTGTCATAACTAAGCTTGCAGACAATCGATGTAATTACTATTCTCAGTCCATCTATTTCCTATTTTCCTCTATCTTACATCGAATAATCATACTGAATTAGTGCATCCTAAATTTTTTTTTTATCTTTCCCCTAAAGAACTGGTTCTGATTTGTTCAATAATCTTATATCAATGACCACAATATAAATTCAGAAGATCATATACCAACTTGTTGTGATTTGATCTACAAAAGCACAACTATCCACTGTTGATCATAGCATGATCTAATGATATATAATAATATCCACTAATAATAATCAACAAGATATATATCCAACAATTAGGAAATATCTTATCCCTAACAAAACTCAACAAGTATTAGTATTGAGGGGAAAGGCAACTAGAATTCAACAAGTGCGTATCAACCTTCAAACCCAAATTCGAATTTCCACGAAAAAAATAAACTTGTAGAAGAATTACCTAATTCTATTTACCAAAATAACATATACAACCCCTAAAATAAGTTCAAGCATAAGAATACAGGGAAAGGAAGCATCATAACCTTGGCAAGAAGACTTCAATATCCAAGTATCAATTCTAGACTTTCGACCACATAGAGGCTTCTACCTTAGTGATATACTAGGAAGAAACACCAATTCAGATATTGGGAGTAAGTAATTAATCAATAGAAGAGAATAATTCATTGTGTTGAGAAAACTTACCAGTGCAATTGATAATAAGAGAACCGTTTGAAAGCAATTGTGGGGAAGACTCTAGTTCCACAGCAATTGACGATTAAGTGAGGAAGTTGAAGGAGTGGTGAATGTTCATGTTCATGTTCAGTTGAGAGAGTTGTGGGGTTTTGAATGAGTTAGTTCTCTATATTTTCGCAGCAACTACGTGTTGTTCGTGGGAAATTTTGAACATGGGGGGAATTATTTTAAATTTTTTGGAATGTATCTCTGAGATATATATTGGGCAACAAATATCTATAATATGATATGATTATTTCATAACTAGTAAAGTATGGCATCCTTTGTCACATAGGTTTTTATTTTATTTAGTAAAATATTATGGCTTAGGTAAAGAGAGATAATTAAAGTATGTTCTCCCCGATATAGTTTTTAATAAATTTCATAAAAAATAAGCTAAATCTCAGCAAAATAACGTTAAATTTAGGAAATTTTAATTAATTTTTAATCTCTACAAAAATACCTTAAATCTAAATAAAAATAAGTTTAGTTCAACAAATATAAGTTCGACGAAAGTAAGTGATTTCATAAAAAGAGAGTTGAGTACACCAAAGAAAAGTAAATATCAAAAAGCTAAGTTCGTCAAAAAAGAGTTCAGTTCTAAAACTTGCTAAAGAATATAAGTGTTCAAAATGATATAAAAAAAGTACTCAAAGTAATTTTCAAAAAGATATAATACTACTTCCTCTGTTTCAATTTGTTTGTCCCATATACTATAGCTCCAAACACTAGGGAAGTTGATGTCATAGGCATGTGGGTGGGGAAAAAAATTAAAGAGTCTACTTTGTTTACGCAAATTTTACAGTCTAAATAAATAAACCAAGAGATAAAGTAACAAATATAAATTTATATTAATAATGTATTGGGTACAATCTACGTATTACAGTTTATCAAAAAAATAAACTAAGTCATCTAATCCTGTTCCGTAGCTTGAGGATGACATGTCAGATGTCGACTTTGACTTGAGTGTACGACGATGTTTTGTCCACATCGACCAAATTTTGAGTGTCGCATGACGTTTTGTCAACGTCACCCTGGATTTGAGTGTGGGATGACGTTTTGTCAATGCCAACTTGAGTTTGAGTGTTTTGTTTGGGTTTAGTTAGACCTCCTCTTTTAATAACTTTTACTCGAGAATAATGATCTTCTGACCTAGAGATGCAATATCAAATGTATGATCCATCACCCGCTCTACACGAAAAACAAAAAAGGGTGAAAAACCGAGTTAAATGGGTGATGGACGGGTGGTGGGTGAACGAGTGACAGGTGATGGATGGATTAGGGTGAGAAAGTTTCATCCATCACCCGACCCATCACCCGTTTATCACCCGCTTCATCACCCATTTGTTACATTTTCTTAAATGTCTATCATTTTATTTACATTAGTATAGTTTTTTTCCCTTTTGATTATTATCGACATGTTTCCATAAGCTTAACTTATCTTAATTTGACATGAAGTTTATATATAAATTGTGATTTTGAAAGTTTGGTCTAACTTTTTCTAGTCTAATTATCATAAATGGATGATCACCATGTCGACCCGATTCACCCGCACGTGGTGGATGGATGGAATACGGGTGATGCTTTTATCAGTTGAAGGACGGATGGATGAGAGTTGGTCTAATCGGGTGATGGATCGCCCGATCCAAATCCCACCCGTCGCCAATCTAACCCCTGATTTTGAAGATAAAAGGTCAATTTATAGGGGATGAAAACCCTTCATGAACTTTTGGTAGTGTGCACTTGGGCTTTGCCACTGGTAGTCTTTTCTCCTTGTCCATCTAACCATCTTTTGGGCTTGTAATATGGACTGACTCAAATATTTACAACCCAAATGATGTTTATTTAATATGAGTTTTATTTAAGTAGGGTAATTTAATCAAATTGGGCTACTATTTCTTTTAGTTCAAAACTAATTAATTTATTTTGAGGTAAAAAACTATTAAATTTTTAGTGTCTACACACTTATTTTATAGTGTGGTGATTAATGTACATGAAAGAAACATTTTAATGTACATGTGGGACCAAAAAGTAATAAAGTAGGGGAAGGGTGATACAATTTTCCCATATATAGAAAGATGAAAAAGAATGGCAAACAAAAAGAAATGGATAAAAACTAAAAGTAGGACAAAAAAAATGAGGGAGTATTTTATATAAACAATATTAAAAATTATATTTATTTATTTACCAAATGACAACAAAACCACAATTGTTGTATTTTATAGCAACGATTACGTTATCGTTGTCTATTCAAGCAACAATTCTAATGGATGTTGCCTAAGAGAGTAAAATGGCAACATTTAAAGCAACTGTTGGCTAATATAGTTAATGGCAATAATTTTTATCTGTTGCATTGATATGTAGTGTAATTAATCAAATATCAAGGTAACACATATAAACTATTGCCTTAGGGTAATAAGAGTAACGCTTTTATTAGTGTTGCAATTTATGTGTTGCCTATTCTCAGTTTTTTTTGTAGTGTGGGCTGCTTCTCAATCTAAGGTTTTTAGCTTCCTAGAGTCTCTAGCTAGTAATCAAATTGATATGTCCCTTGTAGGATAATTGTCAATGGGTTTGACCGTATAGCCAGGGGATCATGTATTGGAAGCCTTCTCATCACATCCTGAACCATGACACCATGGCTCTACAAGCTAATATTCTCAAGCTACAAGAGCAACATAAGAGGGAGGAAGCCTTAGTGAAGGAAGTTATTGTGCTGGTTGAGATTCTTTAAGAGCGTAATTGTAAGATTACTTATTTTGAGCACTCAGTTGGAGTCTTGCCGATTCAACTTTCCGCCATCAAAACACAAGAGAAGCTGGCCTTACAAGCTCTCAACCATGTTAGGACTGAGATAAAAAAGGTGGAGACCTGTTGGCTGAAGCTTCTAGTCAACTCTCATGTGCCAAGAAGAACATTCCTTTCTCCAAGGAACAAGTTCGTCAAGCTTGCGAGGTTATAAGCTCCTCATAACTGACCAAGAATGAATTGGAGGTAAGTCAAGGTCAGCTAAAGAAACATCTAGTTACTTTAGACATATCTTTTATAATAATTGTTAAGAATGCATCAGAGAGTGGGGTTTAGGAACTTCTAGTGTAGACTCTCCCATAGTTGGAGATGTCTTTCTTTAAACTATTCATCATATAACTCGCATATTGATGGGTAATGTTCCTTTAAATACTTTCCATTTAAAGCCCTTTCTTGTATTTGTTATGTCATATTTTGTAATAAATATGTATTGTCTAACATTACTTTATATATTTTAAAAGATCCTTTCATTTAGGGGACAATTTCCCTAAAAAGAAATCTCTATATCTTGTTTGGAAGTTTCATCTTCCAAACTAAGTCACCTTCTATGAATTACTTATAGACCACTTTTTTAATTGTAGGTTGTTGCTACCTTTTTCTATTGTTCCTTTCATCTTTTCTAAGGGCATCTAGTTTTACCATTTCAGAGTCTAGAGTCTCAAATCTCAATCTCCATAGCTTGGCTATATTCCTGTGGATTCATTTCCATTTGTCTGGCTACCCTTGCAGACTTTACACTCATCTCTAACACAGTCTTGTCCATACACCAATTGAAAAGGAGTCACCCTAGTGGCCTATATTTTAGAGGCTCTATAAACATATAACGCATAGAGTAGGAGATCATGCCAATTCTTGGATTATTCCTGACCATCTTAGATCGAGCTGCTATGATTTTGTCAATAGACTCTGCCTAACCCTTGACTTGTGCATAGTATAGAGTTGAATGTAGTTTCTGGATGGGATATTATTGTAGACAACTACCAAAGTCTGTGTCCATGAACACTGAACCCTAATATACTATGATAGACTCTAGTATGCCAAATCTTATGAATACCTGTACTTCTAAGAAGCTAATCAATGTCTTTGTGGTGTAGCTTTGAAGGCTTGGGCTTATATACACTTAGTGAAATAGTTTGTGATGATTAGTAAATGAGAATTCCCTCCAGACAATGCAGGGTGTTTGGATCCTATTGCATCCATTGCCCACCCTCTGAAAGGCCATGGTTACACAATGGATCTTAGTTCAGAAGCTGGTGCCCTACTAATAGGCCTAAACAATTGACATTGCTTATAACATTTATCATAGGCTATACAATCCTTTATAATCGAAGACTAGAAGAATACATGTATATGGATCAACCATCTCATTATTAGGGCACTCTGATGGGCTGCACAAGTTCTTGGTGGACTTCTGCCATCATAGTAAGAGCTTCTCCTACATTTATGCATTTCAAGTGGAGACCATTATGATCTCTCCTATGCAATTCTCCATTATCCAAGAAATACTTGGTTGCATCCATCTTAACCTTAATAAGAGTTTTCTTATCCATATGATCATTCAAATACTCAATGATTTCTTCTCTCCAACCATGTTCAGTATTCAGCTAATCAATCTTACATACTTTCCATATGGTTACATCTTCTGCCAGTGAATCTAGAGACTCAAGGCTCCTTTTCCCTATTCTCATAGTCTCATCATCATCGACAAGGGTAATATTAGAAGAATCTTGTTGATCTAGATAATCTGTTTTTTCATTTTCTTCCCTAGGTACATAAATAAACTCCACATCAGTAAAGTTTTTGATAACTCATGTATCGTAGCACCACATTTCACAACGATAGGAGCTTATTCTCTTTTTAATTTGATTAATGACTAACTGAGTATCTCCAACGATGGTGACTCTATGGGCTCGAAGTTCTAGCAAAAGTTCAAGTCTAATGATTAAGGCTTCATACTCAGTTGTGTTATTGGATACATCAAGTTTAGTGGTTACACTTTAAGGAGATCTAATAACAATCCTTGCTCTTGATAATTCCCCATTACAGGATCCATGAAAATGCATGATCCAAGGGGATTTTCTTGATTGTCCCATTTGTACATCACAACCAGGGCGAGTATTTAGGAAGTCAGCGTGACATGTCCCATAACACCTTTTTGAGGAACAAAAAGAAGGGCAAATTGCAGGAGATGTAAACTCCATTTGTTCAATCGTCCTTTTTGCATAGGCTGGGATAACATATGCTTCATCACATCAGTATGTGACATCACTTTAATTGTAAAATCCATAAAGTAGTGGATCAATTTAATAGATTTGTCATATAGGCCTAGACACCCGTTTTATGCATTAGTGTACCTATTCTCTGTATTATTCAAGATTCTACTGAGGTAGAACACTACCTTTCCGTCCCATTCTCATTTTCCTAGGTCAAGAGACTCCTTATAGAGTCTGTGGCAACAGACAAGTGGAGTCTGAGAGGCTTCCTATCATGTGTAGGAGGAATTAAGACTAGTGGATTGGCCAAGCAATTCTTCATTTCGTCAAACACAATTTGGTGCTCTCAATCCCATTTGAACTCTGATTCATTATTTAACTTCAATAGAGGTGAGAAAACTTTAGTTTTCCTTAACTAAGTTAGAGATAAATCTTCTCATATAATTGATATGTCCTAAGAATCTCTATAATTTGTTTTTGTTTTGAGGAGGTTGACTTGCCAACACAACCTTTTCTTTGTTTGTTTGATTTCCATACCATGTTTATGAATTAGAAAACCTAGGAAATTACTTGCCTTGACCCCAAATGCACATTTAAGGGGATTCATTTTCAAGTTTTATTTCCTCACCCTCTTGAAAGACAGCTCTAGGTGCTCCTTATGGTTGTTTAAGGCATGAGACTTGACTAGAAAGTTATCTATGTAAACTTTCATTATATTGTGAATCATATCCTCAAAAATGAAATTCATAGTTCTTTTCTAGATGCCATCATTTTTTAGTCCAAATGGCATAGACATTCATTCCCACATGCCTAGAGAGCCTGGACATATGAAGGTTTTTTGTGACAATATGCAGCTATTATGAGTTGGTAATAACCTGTATACCCATTTAGAGATGAGATGTATTCATATATAGAGGCTGCATTAGTAAGCATGTCAGCTATAGGCATGGGATATTGATCTTCTTAAGGTCTCTATAATCAATACACACTATGACCTTGCCATTCTTTTTTATTACATGCACTTTGTTTTCTATCTATTCAACATATTTGATGGGTCTAATTTACCCTACTTTCAACAACTTTCCTATTTCTTCTTTGACCTTAGGGATAAATTTAGGTACTAACCTCCAAGGACTTTGTGCAACATTCCTTAATAGGTAATTCATGTTTGGGTTTTTATCGGTCAATGCCAGGCATTTCATGGTGTTTCAATGCAAAACAATCCTTATATTTATGTAATACATTGATTATATCTTGCTTATCTTACAGGAGAAACAACTTTGCTTATGTAAGTATTTATAGGATTCTCTGTTGATCCTAGGTTTACTTCTTCTAGAGAATTGTGGACTTCTCTGATATCTTCACTTTTTGCCAAACTCCTAGTTTCTTCTTCTACTAGTGGTTTATAGTCTACATCATGTTGCATTAGGTCTACATTATGTTGTAACCTATAACCTGTTTCTATACTATTCCAAAATAAAAGCTTTCATACTTCCTCCATTTCAAAATAGATGCAACAGTTTCCATTTTAGGGTGTTTCAAAATAGATGCAACACTCTTATTTTTTTCCTTCTTTTGTAAGTTTTAGTGTATGAATTGTCAATTTTACCCTTACTTTTCTCATTAAAGCATGTTTAATTATCCTAATTACTCTTCTTAATACTAATTAATTTTACCCACCCACCTCTCTCTCTCTCTAAATTTTACCCACCCACCCCTCTCTCTCTCACTACCATACCCAGCCACCACCACCACTTACACCCAAAACTAAAAACTCCCGCCACCAACACCACCCAACCTAGCCCTAGCCACCAACACCAATTTCTTCGGCCACTCAGCCACTGCAACCACCACCACAAATAATAAGTAGAGAGATCGAGAAGAGGGGGAGAGGGAAGAAGAAACCCAAATGAACAACTAAAGAGATCAGGAAGAGGGATTTCGACGGTTTCTGTGGCTGGTTAGGGCGATTTCGGTGGTTTTTGTGGCTGGTTAGGGTTGATTCGTTGGGTTTCAAAGCCGCCAGGACCACCATAAACCAAACCCATTTTTTTGGTTGGTGAGGGTGGTTTTGCTGGATTTGTGGCTGGTTTGTGGATGTGGTGGTGGTTGGCGCTGGCGAATGGCTGATTCGTGGTTGGTTTGTGGATGTGGTGGTGGTTGGTGCTCGCGAATGGGTTTCGTGGCTGGTTTGTGCCTGCTATGTGGAGGTGATGGTGAGTTTGGTGGAGATGGCTGTGGTTTTTAGTGTGGCTGGGTGGTAGTCGGGTCTGGTTAGGTGGTGGTTGGGTCGTTAGGTGGTAGAGTGGGAGGAGAGAGAGTCGGACCGTGGTGGTGGATATGTGGCTGATTATTGTTTTAATTAGATAACCTACTCCTCGCTTTTAATTAGTTAATCAAGCATAGGAATTAATTAGAAATGGAGGCAGTATAATAATCAACAGTTGGGGGGCATACCCCTCATTTTCATTAATTAGTGTAAAATTCATTACAACTTTTAAAAAGAGACAATTAACTAGAAGAGAAACTATTGTGCTGATCCTAAAAGCTAACAAATGGGAGCTTGGAACTCTACAATGGCCTTGCTTTTCTGGGAAGCTTCTGGCATATCTTCCTATACTATTAGTGTGTAACACCCCGACAATTTTCTCTTTATGAAACATATATTTTTTAACTAAAATAGAGAATTATCAAGACATTATCGCCTGTGTGATAACGTAACGGCTTACTCAGAATTTTACAACGGAAAAACATTAAATAAAACTTTAATAAATACTTAAACCATAATAACTTGTCAAAACATTATCCAAACCTCAAAAGTACTTTAAATCCAACTTTAAGAATTTAAAATAAATAATACATAAGGTAACTTAACGAAAGTAATATAAATAAAAGAAACGGCATAAATGAGAAAACGATCTCTCATCAATATCTCCCAATTCCCAAATGAGTATGGATGATGCATTATATCTTCAAACCTGTAGGAAAATACTTAATTGAAGATTGCTCGCCAATTAAGGGTCATCACAGGATCAATAGGCACAACCATGATCGACACACAGGAAAGCATGTAATCAGCAAAGCTGAGTACATACATAACAATACAAAACATGAAACCTAACATGATACTACTAAGCAATAAGACATGATCCAATATAATAATCTAAAACTTCAACTCATAAAACAAGACTCAACTTCATAAACATACAACACAACAATTCATTTAGTCAATCGAATAGTCAATGGATCGAGTTGTCCAACCAAACTTTGTCTTCAATTTAGAAGGTGAGATACGGTCGCGACTCCGTAATCCCCTGACCAATGATATCGAGGAACATTTTAAAATAAAATAGGGCACGTTGATCAATCCGGCCCCAAGAAAAGCCATGGGCTACCACCATATACTTCAACTTATACTAGTCCAAAACTTCAGACGTGCACAAGTCTAAAGCTGTTGCTATTCACTTTCCACTTTAAGTATTAATATGTTATTCAATGTTGGACTGTAACAAGACAACCAACACATAACATAGATACAAAAAATATTCCACTTTTATCTTAGGATTAGATAGTGATCTAACAATTCCAATTGACCAAGAATTAATCCTCAATTTATTTGTTGATTAAATCAACAATCGAAATGTCCAAAGATAATAAATATACATAACCTACAAAGCCCTCGGTCTTTTCAAAGTAGTAAAACAATAATAACAATAATAATCCAACTTACTAACAAAGTGCTCGGATTTTGAGAAGTAAAAATAATAGTAAAGGGAAACAATACCAAAATCCATAAGCATATTTACAAACCAAGACTAATGGCCATAATTCACCTGAGGGATCAAAGTATAAATATTCCCATACTAACATGCTTAAAGCAAAAGTCCATTCAATCATGTAATAAACATCATAAGCAATCAACATGCTCAACAATACGAAATTCCATAATCAATAGTCATGTATGAACCACAAAAAGGGTTCCCTATACATGATATTATACATAATCCTAACCTTAGGACATGATACTAGTTTAACACATAAGCACATATACGTAAGACAAAGTGAGAGGCCACTTTAAAACACTAGAAGTCACTTAAAGAAAATTCTCCGCCTACCAAAATAATAGAATAACAATGATTCAATATTCAAATTAATTCACAACAATATAAATTGTTTTAAAACGCTTCAGAACTCGTTTTAAAATACTTTAAAATTGTAAAGTATCAACCTTTAGTAACCTTTAATATAATACTAGAAGTCTAGGCTTTAAAAACCTCAAAAACTCTTACTTTTATATTTAAAACCAACTTCAAATATAAAATAATAAATCTGAAATTATAACTTAAACTCATAATTAATAAAAATCAGATTTTTAATTACTTAAACAATAAAGTTTCAAACTTTATTGATAAAACATATTATAATCATAAAAGTCATAACTTGAATCATCAAAATTATAAATAAATATAAATAGATGAAAAAGGGATAAGTATTAACCAGAAGAACACTATTAAAAACTGATAAAATGAAGGGGAACACGTGCGGGGAGGCACGTGGCAGCACGCGCTGCTGGGCTAACGAAAGCGTAGGGGTACGGTTGCTGCTGTGGCTACACGCAAAAGGAAGGAAGAGAGGGCGAGTGGTGTGGTGAGGCTCGCCGGAAAAACACGAGGGAGTGGGGGTGTGTGGTTGAGTGGGAGTGAAGTGGTCGGACGCTGGAAAAACCAAAGGGAGAAAAAGAGTGAGGAGGAAAAAGAGAGAGAAAATAAGAGTGTGCAAAATTGGGGTTTTGATGGGTATTTATGGGTTTGCCTAGAAACTAAGGAAGTTATTTTTAGGATTTGGTTTGGGCTTAGGTTGATCATCAAAATCGAACACTCAGAATACTTGTGTCACACATGTGCACAGTTTACCAAATCAAACTCAATTGTGTCACTACATGGACACGTTAGTTTTCACTAACATGTGCAAATTGCCAAAATAAGCATAAAAATGCATAAAAATACCACAAAATAGACAAAAAGTGCGAAATTCTATTGCATTCTACCCCTCTTAAAGAGAACGAGTTACGCCCTCATAACTCACCTCAACAAACAAGTCAGGGTACTTCTTCCTCATGTCATCTTCAACTTCCCATGTTGCCTCCTCGGACACATGGTTAGATGCACCTTATTGCTTGTACTACGCACCTTCTTGTCCAAAATCTTAACAGGTCTTTCCTCATACGTGAGGCTACTATCAATTTGGACTCTTTCGGGTTCCAAAATATGGTTCTCATCAGGATTATAAATCTTAAGCTATGAGATATGAAATACATTGTGCATCTTCTCGAATTCCATTGGCAAAGCCAACTTGTAGGCTACTTTGTCAACTCTTTGCAAAATCTCATACGGACCAACATACTTGGCACTCAACTAGCCTTTCTTACCAAATCTTATAACACCTTTTGTCGGTGATACTTTCAGACACACCTTATCACCAACGACGAACTCATCTTCACGCCTTTTCTAATCAGCGTAACTCTTCTGCCTATCATGGGAAGCTTCGATTCTAGCTTGAAATCTTGAATCAACTTCACGTTCTTAACGGTCTCCTTGATGAACTCAGCCCCTAGGACTATATTCTCACTAAAATCATTCCGACAAATGAGACTTCTACACTTCCTCCCATCATTAGGCTCAAGATTTCGAACTAATGGTTAGGCTCATGATTTTTCATTTCTCTGTTTTAGTATCTTTTAAATTAAATACCTATAACTAGTGACATGGTCATATGGGTTAAAGGAATCATCACCTTAATCTTCAAGGTAATGAAAAAGTTATTTTAGAAATTTACGATACAAGTTTTTGTATATTCTAGTGTACTCCAAATCATTGAGTTCTAAAGGATCGTTAAGGAGATAGACTATGAGAAAGAATTCTTTTATGATGAAGATAGGAGTATATAATAAAAAATGATCATTGGGAGATATAAGTTAGGTCTGAAGGTAATTGTGGAATAGGAAAGATCAAGCCTCCGTTTATAATAAAGTAATTAGGCCTGCAATTGGTTTTCAAGCATCCTACTAAAAGAGGTACGGTTTGAATATACTCATGGCTCAACTAGCACCACTATAGAGGTGTGAAGTATGCAATCATAGATCATTTGCGGTTCATAAAAATATAAGAAACATATATAAGGGTTTGATGACAATACTATCTAAAAGGAAAAGTTTTATAGACTGTCGAATTCTCATGAAGTAAGAATTAAGATTTAATATGGAAAGGTGCAATTAGTCGCACAATGTGCTAATTTGAGGTGACTTAACCCTAGTATTTGATATTGAAAAAGTTGACTAGATAAGTAACTGAATTTCACTGGGTACTCTAGTGTTATTAGTGATATCTCATTATGCTGTCATGTAACCATTTGAGTTTTAGGTGTAGAGTTACAGGGTTGTAACTCCTTTAAAGGGGGAATGACGTAATAGAATTTCGCACTATGGAAGAAAGTTATAAACTTCTATTGTCAATTTTGGGGAGTGTGATTAGAGTTTAGAGATGATATCGATTGCCTAAGATTGTCTTGAGGTCTCCATCAAATAGCAGGTGTGATGTAAGTGTGAATAAAAGAAAAGCCATTGTTATTGGCAGATTTAGAGTAGTTTTGAGAAATACTGATGTTTTGTGGAGAAGTTCCGAAAGTGAATAGAACAATTTGTGTGCCTAATTAGTTATGTGATGTTGTTGTTGCTTTGTCATAATCTGTTGCTTATGACTGCCTAATTAGTAATGTGATGTTCTTGTTGCTTTCTCAACTGCTGCTTATTACTTCCTAAATTTATTATATTTTTAGGTATAATTTAATTAGTGAATCGACAACGAGGGGTACGTAATGCTTCGTGAGAAGACTAAATTGTTGTAATTGAAGAGATGGTGGTAGTTGTGAAAGAAATGGATGTTACAAAATAGATCTGATAAGACTTCTTAGACAAAGTAATTTGGAAATTGAGAGGATAAGTTATGAGATGGATTGTGCGGGCAATAGCAAATTAACTTAAGAAATATGTGATTTTATGATAAACCTGGCAATGAGATCTATAATACATTTAAGTCTTTGGAATTCCAAACTATTTGAGAAATTTGTTATACAGTTTGATAGTTGTACAAGAAAGAATATACGCCAATATAAATATCGAATGTTTTCGAGTGTCTTGGAAAGAAGGCATGGTTTACGTATTAGTTTATTGCAAAAGATGACCAAGGAATCAAATATAAAAAGGAGCTACAATTGGAAACTAGTGGCTTGTAGACATTCGAAGATCCTAGAACATGGATCACATATTTCAAGGATATTCACCATCTAAGAAAAGGTGCATCGTTAATTCAATTCTAAATTAGTAACAAAATTATGGTCAAAATTGAGAGTTATGTGATCGTTACATATGGAATTTCTTTTGAAGACATTGTTATAAAGCGTAAATGTTACACCTCTATTTTGTTAGCCACACAAGGTTGTAATAACTCTTAGATTGTTTAGACATGTTAAGTCTTATGTGTTATTGGTGAGGTTTGTAGAGTTATGGGGATGTAACCTCTTTAAGAAGTGTAGAATGTGATATAATTTAATTTTACACCGTTTCATCTTGTTTTCCTATTTTTTTTTATGGCTATAGTTATGCTTTACATTATAGAATATACGAGTTAAAGTTGATAGATCAAAGTATAATGGAAAAATTGATAAGAAAGGTATAAGCTATTGGCCATCTTGTATAAAAGGTATGTACTATTGATAGTCCATAAAAAGTCTGAACTATTACCCTAATTAAACAAAAGAGTTAATTGGGCGCAACAACACAAACTATAGGTTGGGTGCAAGCTACAACACAACCTTGTTCGGGTTCACAGCACACCCTGAACTTAATGTGTGGGTGCGTACCACAACATAAATGATGATCGGTGACTCTTTCCATCTCTCCATTAGCATCCTTTTCATGAACAATCTTTCCATTACAGACCTCCTTTATGTATTCCAACATAATCCTTATTGGATTTGACCTAGCTTCTATAATGCAACCATTAAATATCACAGTCACCGATCATCATTTATGTTGTGGTATGCACCCACACTTTAAGTTCATGTTGTGCTGTGCACCCGAACTAGGCTGTGTTGTAGCTTGCACCCAAACTATAGTTTGTGTTGTTGCGCCTAATTTTGCCTAAACAAAAACAATCCCATTGACCTGTTTACCTATTATAACAGGTAAAAACTTGATTTTTTTGTTTTTTTTAATAACCTTTTTAATGAATTTTAATTTTTTCCCCCTTATCTCCCCTCCTCCTCCTCCCTCCTTGAAACCCCACCCCTCTCCCACGCGGCCGAAGATTCCGACTAGGAGGGAAGGGTGTTGGTGCCTTGATGGTGGTGTGACCTGGTGTAGCAAAAAGAGGGTCTGGGTGCCACCTGGTGCAGCGAACGAGGAAGGAAAGCGAACGAGGTGGTGGTGCGACCTGGTGCAGCTAAAAGAAGGTGGATGGGGTGTCGGTGGTGGTTTAGAGGGTTGGGTTAGGGTGGGGGTGGCTAGCAGGGAGTGGGGTGGTGGTTTTGAGGGTGGGTGTAGGAAGGGATGGGGGTGGCTAGTAGGGAGTGGGATGGTGGTTTTGAGGGGTGGGTGTGGGAAGGGGTGGGGCTGGCTTGCAGGTAGTGGGGCAGGGGAAGGGTTTTTTTTTAAAGTTAATTTTTAAAAGAAAAAAAAACAAGTTTTACCTGCTATAACAGGTAAATAGGTCAAAGGGATTGTTTTTGTCAAATTAGGGTAATAGTTCGGACCTTTTATGGATTATCAATAATACATACCTTGTATAGAAGATGACTGATAGTTTATACCTTTTTTATCAATTTTTCCAAGTATAATTGCTAGTTAAGTCAGTGGATAGTGATTTACAATATTGCCTTAACCCCAAGTTTCAAGGGCGAAACTTCTTTTAAGGGGGTAGCCTATAATACTCCATATTTTTGTATTATAATTATTTTATAATAATTGCTAGTTAAGTTAGAGGATAGTGATTTACAATGTTGCCTTAACCCGAAGTTTCAAGGGCAAGACTTCTTTTAAGGGGGTAGCCTATAATACTCCATATTTTTGTATTATAATTATTTTATAATTAATAATATATAGTTTCCAACCATATTATTGATGAAAGTATTTTAATAAAATTTAAAATACTTTGGGATAGTTTCTAGTTATAAATAAATTTTGCAGGTCAAAAGGATTTTCAAAATTAACTTTTAGTTGACGAAGGAGGGTTAAAAGATAGAGTTTAATTTAGGTTTATTAGTTTTTTTTTAAAAAAAACTTTAAATAGGCCTGATTTCCTCATCCTCATCAGCAATTTTTTTATTTTCTTTCCACCCTTGCTTCTTCTTCCTCTCTTCTTTCCTGATTCAACCAAACACCATAGCCTTCCCTCTTTCCTCCTCAACCGGACCAACACCCATCTCGTGCCGGCAACCGTAACCTTCGGTCGCGCTTTCTGACAGCCGTAAGTGACCTTCAGTCCCCTGTTTTCTTCTTGCTCGATCATGGTTTGTTCACTCGCCGGAATTATCTCGTAATCACGCCTTCAATTTTCTCTTGTTTAGCCCTTGCTTGGTTGCATTAGTGGTGGTGTGTGTGGTGGTTGCGGGTGTGTGCGGTGTTTGCGATGAGGGAACAATGTGGTTGTGCGTGTGGTGTGTGGACGGCCTGGCTGTGAGTGGTGGCATATAGTGTTGCGTTGTGGGGGTAGCGAGGTAAATGGTGGTGGTGTGGTGCTCGTGTGGTGCTACGTGGCAGTGTAGGAGGACAGTAGGTGTTAGTGTTGCGTGTAGTAGTGCAGGGTGGTGTTGTTGTGATGTTGGTTGTGTGCAGTGGTTTTCCGCCACTTGAAAAGCCCCATGTCGAATGTGTTATGGTGCGTGAGACAACACGTAATGGTTTCGATAGCCTCGCGCTCATGGGACATTTGGGGAATGAGTTTTATTGGTTTTAGTAAATTTTAGTTTTTAAAATAAGATTGTATTGAGTTTATAAGAATCTAATTTTTATTAATAAAATAGTCTTTATAGACTATTTAATTACTACTCCTTCCGTTTTTTCTAATATGCACATTTTTCCATTTTGGAGTGTTTTTTTTAATTGGTACCTTTCTACCTTTCTCGATAAATGGAAGGTTGACCCACCTAATTATTACACTTCTCTCCTACTTTTTCTTTCCTTCTCTCTACCTTTTTCAATTTTTCCTTACTTTTACTAACCTTGTCTCTTACTTTTGCACTTTTTCTTTGATCCGCGTGCAAAAGCATGTTGTCATCTTAAGGAAAGCTATTAGGCATAATTCAATAGAGAATGGATACAACTATTATTTCTTGGTTAATAATAGGAGTAGGGTGTCTGTTTACTGTGCAAAGAGATGTAGTTGCCCTTGGAAAAAAGGTAGGATTCTAAAGTGTGAGTGCAAACAGAGAAAAAAATGCAGATTCAAGGTTCATGCTAGAAAGTTAAAAGGGGAAGATAGTTGGCAGATTAAAACCATTAGGCAAAGACATATTTGTGGTCACCAACATGTCAATCCTAAAGTGATCTCTCAATACTTAGCTGGGAGATATTTGGAAGATTAGAAGGATGATCCTAATTGGAAATTAAAAGATTTCATAGCAAGAGCAAAAAGAGAAGTAAAGGTTGAGGTTGGCTATTATAAGGCCTATTATGCAAAACAAAGGGCATTAGGAATGATTTTTGGAGATGCTAGCATGGAGTACAAGAGGGTTTGGGATTATGCAAAGGCTATTAGGAAGAACAATCCAGGAAGCACTGATGTTGTGATAGTTTTAGGGATAGAAAAGCCACCTGGACTATTTCAAAGGCTCTATGTGTGTTTGCATCCATGCAAGGAGGGGTTTTTAGGGGGTTACAAGCCTATACTTGGTGTTGATGGGTGTTGACACCTGTGGGAAAAGATGGCAATAACAACATATACCCTGTTGCTTGGGCTGTTGTGGAGACTGAGTTACAAAGGCTTGGGCTTGGTTCTTAGAGCTACTGAGGAATGATATCATATCTATTGCTGATTCCATCACTTGGGTTCATGAACAAGATGAGTTCACCTACATGAGTGATAGGCAAAAGGTTTGAATCTACCTCTTGCTTTAATTATGTAACTTTTCTGTTTTTTTCCAACTGAACATATGTTGATTAAGCTATTATTACAGGTGTTGCTTGAAGCTTTCAGTACAGTGATGCCCAATGCAGAGACAAGGTATTGTAACAAACACATTTGGACTAATTTTAAGGCAAAATACTCCGGTGTTATATACAAGGAGCACTTCTAGAAGGCTGCTAGAGCTTCTACAAAGGTGATTATATTTTATTCCAATCAGTACAATGATGATTTCACTTTTGCATAAAGAGTAGCATAGTAACGTTATATGTATACAAAATACTAATAACTAATAACTTAAAATTCATAAAGATTCCACTTTTACAAAAGATCCCACTTTTGCACCCAAACTAATAACTCCTAATGTTTTACAAATATAATGATTTTTGTTCTATCATTACATTTGCAGTATCATTTTAGAGTAGAAATGTAAAAGATCAAAACTTTGAATGAGGAGGCTTTAACTACTTGGAAGCTATTCCAACTTGTCATTGGTCCAGACATGGTTTTAGTGAGAAATCAAAATCTGGCATGCTCTTGAACAATTGTTGTGAAAATTTTAACAATGTTTTGAGGGAGGCTAGAACAATCCAGTTCTGTAGTTTATGAAGTGGATTAAGAGGTATGTAATGCAGAGGTTTTGTGCAAAAAAAGAGGGTTTACAGAATTTTCAAGGGCTGATTATGCCTTCTGTAATAAAAATGGTAGAAAGGGGTTTGGAGGAGGTTAGCAATATGAGAATCACTCAAGCGGACTTATATGAATTTGAGGTTGACCATAAAGATGATACTTTTGTTGTGAACTTGAAGACTAGAGTTTGTGGTTGCTACATGTGGAGCTTAACTGGCATTCCTTGTTGGCATGCACTAGCTTGCATCCAACTTAGGAGGCTCAACTATGAAGACTACATCTAACCGGCTTATCATGTAGAAACCTATGAAAAAGCATATGCCCTCAGTTTAAGGCTATGCCGGGACAAACCTAATGGGATGTCACACCATTTCCACAACCACAACCTCCTCCTTATAGGAAGATGGTTGGAAGGCCAAGCAAAAAGAAAAGAAGAAAGGAGGGTGATGAGATAAGGAGATTCAGTATGTGAAGAGAGCAAAGAGACAAAACAAGTGTGGTAGGTGTGGTGGTCTAGGGCATTACAGAACTAAGTGCTCTGTCCCTTCCACCTCTTCTCACCCACTTGATCAAGCTTCACAAGCAGCAACTAAGCCTCCACAGACAAAGCAGCAACAATCACATAAGAAGCAACCATCAAAGAAGCAGCCATCCCAACCACTCTCTCCTTTTGTTATCACCACGTCTGTTGCACAGAAGAGCCAAATTTCACATCCAACCTCTCCTTCTGTTGTTACAAGGTCTTCTGCACTGAGGCTGTCATTTGGAACTTCACAAGCTTCAATATCTACTTATGCAACTCTACCTTCAAGGCAATCTCAAAGTAGAAAGTAGATGTATTGACTTGCTATATTGGAACTGTTATTAATTGAATGAGTTGGTAGTTTATGGTGTTTTTTTTTATTATTTGGAACTTAATCAGTTGGTAGTTTGTGGTAGGTGTTTTTTGCTCATTTTGTGATGTAACAACAACAATGATGTATGGTTTTGTTTTTTTTTATTCTTTGCTTATGTTTATGCTCCAATGAAGTTGGTGATATAAATGTGAAAACAATAGAGTTTGGTTCAAAGAGATCACTTCACATTAGATTTTGCAACATAAAAATAACATCCATTTATTCATCAATCAGTTCAGAACTGTCATGATGTCTTTTTCATTACAAATCGTTCAGAAATACTTTCCAACCTACCCAAATAACTTCACAAATGTGAAGCTAACAACAACAAGTACAATTGCATATAAGCTAACGAATTTCATCCCTGTTTGGGCCTCTTCCAGTCATGGCCCACCTAATCGGTGAAATGACTAAAATACCCTTAGGAGACAAAATTACCATTTTACCCCTAAGGATCCTTCAGGCTAGAAAGTACAGGCCTTCAGTCAGGCCCACTGACAAAAAGGCTTTCATGACGTCACCATCTTAACCAGATGACGTCACTCCAGTACTACCTATAAATAGTACTCTCATCTGATCATTCAGGTACGTTTTTTCATATATTGCAGAGCATTCACTTGTACTATTCTCTCTGACTTATGAGATCAGATCTGACTTAAGCATCGGAGAGCCGATCCCGGGAACATCCCCGGGGTAGTTCACGGTGCTCGATTTTGCAGGTGCCTGGATTCGAAGACCTTGGACTTATTTGGTTACTACCCTAGCTGGAAATTGGACTTCCCCGAACTACAAATGTGTTTCTTGTACCTGAAACAGTTGGCGCCGTCTGTGGGGAACTTAACATAACAAGCTACATTTTCGAACACCATGACACGAGGACAAGGTACCCGCGGTACTACTGCTCGAAGGACTGCTTCTGAGAATGCTCAGACTACTCTGCTGAACCAAGGAGGTGTTATCGTGGAGGACGAGACCGACGTCCCAGAAACTGGAAGCCAGGCTGACATGGCTATCAAAGCACCACCACCAGCAGTGACTTACTCGGATCTTCGACAACTCGAACACCGAATGGAAAGACATATGACTACTGTCATGCAACATCTAGTTTCAGTAATGAAGACTCAACAGACTACTCCCCCTGACCGAGGGACAGTCCTGGATCAGCCGCAGGCTCATCGAAGGGCAGCTCAGCCAAAACGTGCCCTAATCGAGAATGATTTTGGCAGCCCCTCGAAGAGGATACCTTCTATTTCGAAAGGAAAATCTATCATGTCACCAAACCAAGATGATGCTCGATATATCATACAACAGAGACAGAAGAGGGGTAAGAACTTCGACGCCCGGGAGATCATAGAAAAGATAAGAGAACAATCCCAGGGAGGGAATTCGAAGCATACGGCCACACGAACCACAGCATAATCTCATCCCGTGACTAGCCGTCACACTCTGAGGATAGTGAACCCATAACAGATTGAGGAGCCCGAGGAGGTAGCCGAATTAGGCTTTCGGGTGGATTTAGCAATGGCACACAAATCACCATTCAGCCAACATATCATGGAAACCCCTAACCCGGGCAAAGTCAAAATCCCTTTAATAGAACCTTACTCAGGTGTTACTGATCCTGCTGACCATCTGACAGCATAGAAAGCTCAAATAAGCGTGCAGACGTTTTGCGAGGCAACGTGGTGCAGGTATTTCCGACCACCCGCAAAGGCTTGGCTCTTAATTGGTTCACCAGTCTACCAAGCGGCATCATAACCAGCTTCTCGGCTCTCGAAGCTCTCTTTTCCCAGCACTTCATAGCGGCAAAACGCCACAAAAAGACTAGTGTACACTTGATGTCAATTCCCCACCAGAAAGGGGAAAGTCTGAGCTGCTACATCAAGTGATTCAACGAAGAGTCCCTCAAGGTCTCCGACCTCCTAGATGGAGTTGCTGTTACGGCCTTGATGAACAGCCTCTATCCTGGATGCTTCAAGTTCGAGCTCGCCATGAGGGAGACCCTCACTTTGGCCGATGCCATGAGGCAGGCACATGATTATATCCAGGCGTCGGACATCTATAACATTGTTCATGAAGAGGGAGGAAACAAAAGGAGAAGTGAGCCATTGAATCAGAAGGACATGGCAGACAGGTTAAAGAGACATTGACCATCTGACGGAGGTCATGACCCTCGTTTCAATGTTAACCGGAGAGAAATATACTTAGACATAAAGGAGAAATCTGTGTTGCCTCGACCTAACCCCATCAAAACGTCGAGTTATCGCAGAGACAAGAAGTTATGGTGCGAATACCATAAAGACTGTGGTCACACGACCAAGGACTGTAGAGATTGAAAAAAGCACTCGACAAGTTGGCTGATGAAGGAAAATTGAACAGATATCTCAAAGAACCCCAGGGAGATGGAAGAAGAGATAAGGGAAAAGAGAAACAAGCCAAGAGCGACGAAACCGAAGGCTATGTAGGCGTCATAGCTGGGGGCTTTGCTTCTGGAGGCCTAACCGGCAATGCAAGGAAGAATCACCTATACCATCTAAAAGATGGTGAGAGAATGAAAAAACCGGACACTCCCACCATGGTGTTTGGAGAGAGTTAGAAAGAGATACAGACCCCCCATGATGACCCCCTGGTCATCAAACTGAAAGTGGCCAATCACAGGGTTGGTCGACAGTGGGAGATCGGCAGACATCATTACTTGGGAATGTCTGCAAAAGTTCAAATACGAGAAGAAGGACATCAAAGCCATCGACCAACCTTTGGTTGGATTCGGAGGCCAATCTGTTCACCCCCTTGGAGTCATCAATTTACCTAGCCGGTTTGGTGACAAGGGAAAAGGACGATGCCTTCCAATCAACTTCTTAGTTGTTGACATTGACCTCCCCTATAACATCATCATAGGGAGGCCCACACTGAACAGAATAAAAGCTGCAATCTCGACCTATTAGCTCCTGTTGCAGTTCGAAGCAGATGATGGGACAGTTGGAAGGTTACATGAAGACCAAAAGTCTGCTCGAGAGTGTTATGTCAATAGCTTGAGAAGGAGCAAGCCAGTCGAGCCAAGCTCAGGGAAAAGGAAAAGAGAAGAAAAAGAAACTGACAAGAATTCACCTCCACCATTGGGTTTGTTCTACAAAAAGAACCCAACCAACTACAATCGACCTCAGCCGGTCGACGAAGACGAATAGATACAACTCGGACCTGATCCTAACCGGACAGTTCGAATCGAAAAGGACCTTAACCAGGTCGTTCGAAAAGATAAAGTGGATCTCCTCCAAGAGTATCAAGAGGTGTTCGCGTTTTCAGCTGATGAGATGCCAGGGATAGACCCCTCGGTCACTAAACATCAGCTGAACATCAAGTCAGAATTCAGGCCCATCAAACAGAAGTTAAGACACCAAGACGCTGAAAGGAACAAAGCAGCGGCTGAAGAGGTGAAAAAGCTGCTAAGTGCTTGAATGATAAGGGAATGTCAATACACATAATGGCTGTCGAACATAGTACTAGTTCGAAAGCCTAACGGATCATGGAGCATGTGCGTCATTTCACTTATCTCAATAAGGCATGTCCCAAAGATGACTTCCCCCTCCCCAAAATCGACAAGTTGGTCGATTCCACAGAAGGTCATGCACTTTTTAGCTTCATGGATGCGAATGCTGGTTACCACCAAATTCCTCTTGCCGAGGAAGATCAGGTGCATACCGCATTTATTACAAGTTCTGGGATTTATTGTTTCATGGTCATGCCGTTCGGACTTAAGAACGGATGGGCTACATATCAAAGGCTGGTGAATATAATGTTCGAGAAGCAGTTGGGGCGCAACGTTGAAGTCTATGTTGATGACATGATAGTTAAGAGCAAGCTGGTCGAGGATCATGTCCAAGATCTACGAGAAACTTTGTCCACCCTCCGCTCTTATAACATGAAACTGAATCCTAAGAAGTGTGTCTTCGGCGTTCGAGGAGGAAAATGTTTAGGATTCTTGGTAGACGAGAGGGGCATTGAAGCTAACCCTGACAAAATACAAGCCATCATCAACATGAAGTCTCCTCGAACTGTGAAGGAGGTTCAAAGACTCACAGGGTGTATGGCTGCCTTAGGAAGATTCCTATCAAGATCAGCTGACAAGAGCTTACACTTCTTCAATACATTGAAGAAACCATGCTTCGAATGGGACTGTGAAGCACAAAATGCCTTCCAATAATTGAAAACCCACTTAGCTTCATTACCGAAGCTTGTTTCACCCTTGCCGGGAGAAACATTGTTCGTTTATCTCGCGGTATCTGAAACCGCTCTAAGTGTTGTGCTCGTTGCCGAAACAGACAAACAACAACACCCGGTATATTTTGTTAGTCATGCCTCCCGAGGGGCTGAAAGTAGATACCCCGTCGGAGAAAATGATATATGCCTTTGATCCAAAGTCAAGCCCACTTAAAGGCTTTTTGGTTCATGAACCAGTTGCACTTGTTTTAGAAGCTCTTGGCTTTTCTCCATTTGTTCTTAAGCCCGAGTTTGTTACTTGTTTAACTTGGATGGTGGATTGAGGCGTGCATCACATTTTGAAGAGCCCAAGTTCTGTTTGGGTTTCAAGCATAATTGTAAAGGAAGTCCAAGTTCTGTTTGGATTCCTATTTAATCTATTTCTTTTTTTGTTTTATTTCAAGCTTAAAATAAAGCCTAGTGATTACTTAAGACACTAAGGCAAGTAGGCGTGTGTTTAGTGGCTGATTAGGCATGTAATTAGGGGTTATTTACAGCTCATAGTTGCTGATTGCCTTCTTTGTAACAGCCCCTTAAATGAGGCTTAATTAGAGCGTGAATCAAGGAGTTTTGTAACTCCTCAAAGCCATTCCTCTTAGGTCGTTTTTTTAGGGTGTTTCAGCTCCTCCTTGCTGCTCCTTATCTCTATATAAGGAGAGAAAATGATAATAGAAAGCAGATTTGAGTTTTGATAAAATAACCTTTGTGTTATAGTTTTTACTTTGAGTTTGTCTCAAGTATTGCTAACCCTTATTACTTTGAGTGAGTCTTGAGTGATAAGCCTAGGAGAGATTGAGTGAGTCAAATCTCTGACCTAGAACCCCAAAACATTGAGTGTGTTCTTGTGTTTTGGTACTATTACTTGTTTCAAGTGATTTCTTGTTAAAGTGAGTGTTCTATTGTTCGTAAGTTTAGAATCATCATCCAATCCTTTGGAGGGTGATTTTATATTCACATCAGCCTTGGTGATGGCCAGTCGAAAATTGAAGCCTTATTTTCAAGCCCATCCAATCAAAGTACTCACTAGTCAGCCACTCAGAAAGCTCATTGAAAGTATAAATGTCTCTAGTCGAGTTATCGAATGGGCTAATCAATTGTCAGACTTCGGTCTAGAGCTCGAACCCAGAAGAGCAATAAAAGCACAGGCCTTAGCCGATTTCATTGCTGAGTGCCCAACAGAAGTCGAGACTGCCACCCTAACCGGGACATGGCAACTTTATGTTGATGGCTCTTTATCAAAGGCAGGTTGCGGAGCAGGTCTACTGATAATAGAACCTCTCGAAAATAAAACGGAATATGCAATAAAATTCGACTTTGCTGCTTCAAACAACGAAGCTGAGTATGAAGCCCTTCTGCTCGGATTAAAACTATGCCTCTCGAATGGGGCTAATGAAATAAACGTCAAGACGGATTCACAGCTGGTCGTGGGTCATGTCAAAGGAGAATTCGAAGCGAAGGAAGATAGTATGAGAATGTACCTCAGCAAAGTAAAGGAACAGCAACAAAAGTTCACCAAGTTCTCAATACAACACATCCCACGGTCCGAAAACCAGCAGGCAGATGCTTTATCCCGAATGGCCAGCTCAGCGTCTGAACTGGAACCTCGAACCATTTCTTGGGAGGTGTTGTATAAACCAAGTATCAACGGCTAACTCCTCATTTGCAGTATAGACCGTTCGAACAATTGGATGCAAAGCATCCATCTATACTTCAAAGAAGGAAAATTACCATAAGAGGAAAAAGAAGCAGAAAGAGTGCGACACCATGCAAGTTGGTTCCTGTTGCATGACCACCTGCTATACAAGAAGTCCTTCATGCATCCCCTTCTAAGATGTGTGACACTCGAAGAAGGCCAGCAAATACTCTGAGAAATACACAAGGGCACCTGTGGTAGTCATCAGGGGCTCGAACCATAGCTGGAAAAGCCCTTCGAGCAGGGTATTATTTGCCAACAGTGATGAAGGATGCCAAAGACATGGTCAAAATGCCACAACTGTCAAGTGTATGCCCATATACATCGACAATCAGCCACTCCTCTCACTACAATGCAAGCTGTACTACCATTCGACCAGTGGGGGATGGACATCCTCAGCCCCTTCCCAGTTGCATCTGGTGGAAGAAAATTCTTATTGGTAGCTGTCGACTACTTCACCAAATGGATCGAGGCTGAACCCTTAGCCACCATCACAGATAACAAAGTGCAAGACTTCATCTGGAAAAACATCATCACTCGCTTTCGCATACCTCGAGCACTCATATCAGACAACGGCCGACAATTCAATAGTGGACCTACCAAAGCCTACTGCGCTCGATTTGACATACAAATAAGATTTTCTGTTGTCAGTCGACCGCAGACCAACGGGCAAGCCGAGGCAGCCAACAAAGTTATCCTCAAAGGGCTGAAGAAAATGCTAGATGAAGCAAAAGGGTTATGGGTTGAAGACCTACCAGGAATACTATGGTCAGCTCGAACCACGGTAAAAGAAGCAACTGGTCATACGCCTTTTAACTTAGTCTACGGAAGTGAAGTTGTGTTGCTAGTTGAAGTGGATATCCCCTCACCGAGGGTAACAATCTTTGATTACGGGCAAAACGAAGAAGAGAAAAGCGTCAACCTCGACCTCTTACCAGAGACCAAAGGGAATGCACTGCTCAAATAAATTGCTCAGAAGGCCAGAATGACCAGATTATACAATCGAGGAGTCAAGGAAAGAAAGTTTGAAGAAGGGACCTAGTCCTTCGAAAAATTGAATCCACAGGAAAAAGATGGACCTGGGCAAGCTAAGTCCAAATTGGGAGGGACCATATCGAGTAACTGAGGTTATTCGCCCTGGAACATACAGGCTCGAGAACATGGATGGTGATCCTTTGTTTCGTCCATGGAATATCGACAACTTGAGGAAGTTCTACGTTTAAGGCCAACCACAACAACTTAAGGGGCTAATATGACAGCAAGCTAGATGATTCTTTGTACTACTTCGACCTAGCCGGACTAGATGAGGATTAAGTTGCTGTGATATACATCTAAGTATTTGTAATATTCTTACATATTGTAGACCTTGCTGGTCCAAACAGACTTGTGAATTATGAATAAAATACGACCTCATCGGTCTTTCGAATTTGTCATACATTTTATTTATGTATCGTATTTGAATTAAACAAGTTTATGACCTCACCGGTCTCGAACTTATTATAGTCACATCATAAATCTATGTTAAGAGATATGCAACTCCTTTGAGGAGGGCCTTCGAATTTTTATTTGACCCTTCTTTGAGGGTGCTCGAATTTTGTCGTCTCACACAAAAGGAAACAAAAGACCTGGCAGGTCGAAAATAAATGCAATAAGCATGAAACAAGATGAAGATGAGTAAAAAGTTCTTTTTCATTCCATTCAAAGTAAAGATTACAAGCTTTAAGAAACAGAACAAAAAGAACTTGGTTACAAATAGCTAAGTACATAATGCTGAGTTACAAAGTCAAGGGGCCTCTATGTCAATATCCTCCTCCTCAGACGAGGACTCGGATGAAGAGCTCGCATCATCAGCTTCACCCACCTCAGGCTCACCTTCAGCAGCTTCAGTGACGACCTCAGCATCCGCAACTTCACTCTCCTTAACGCGGCGAAGGATCGACATGGGCTTGATCCTCTTTAACCTCTTCGACCTCCTTAGGGACAGGAGTCGAACCATCATCAACCCCCAGCTTACCCTTCCCCTTCTCCATGTATTCGTCAAGGGCCTTCTGCTCGTATTCGCCATACTTGGCCAAGACTTGTTGGAAATCCAAGTCAGGAGCCAAGTCCTTCAAAGTCTTCTCGAAGAAACTCTGAACTTCGCCTCGAGCAGACTGGAAACCCTCGACCATCTTTTGGTCAGCAAAGTTGCGGCCCTCCTGCGATCACTTCCAGCGACGGATGTACTTGTTCCTCTTCTGCTTTAAGTCCTTGATGGACTTGTCATATTTTTGTTGCAAGTTATCCCGCTGAGCCTCGGCCCGATCAAGCAGCTCCTTTTGACCCCTCAGCTGGCCCTCGAGATCAGCAACCTCTTTTCGAGAGGCCTCGAGCTTCTTTTCAGTGGTTTTGAGCTGGTTGGATAGCTCCTCCCTGTTGTTCATTAGGCTCGACCTCTGATATCATGTATTTATATAGAGTTTCCTCCCTTATTTACAAGCTAATTTGTGCGTCATTGGAGCTCTTCGGAGCTATTTTGTGCTAACTATCGTATATAGTTGTGGTTTTGTGTTTTAGTGTTGAATTGCAGGTTTTAGGGAATTTTCTCCTTATTTCCGAGCTATATGGAAGCAACCACGGCTTTACGAGATGTTACGAGGCACATAGGATGGCTCACGAGCTTTATGGGTAGTTTAGGAGGTCCCAAGACCTTTAAACGTGACGAATTGAGAGCCAAAGAGTCAAAAAGGAGGTTTCCGTACTCTGATCGGGCAAAAATGGCCCGATCGGGCGAAGAAATTATGATCGGGCACAAATGTCATCGGGTGAAATAAGCCCGATCGGGCGAAGTGCATATTCCTGCTGCTGCTTTAGCGTACGGAGAAGGAAAGCTGGGCCTTTTTATTATCAGATTTTGTGGCCCACATATGTTGCAGGCGTGGCAGACTTGCATGCATCCTAATTCATGCCCAATGTCTATCTTTTTTGATATATTTTTTTCTTTAATTAGTTTAGAGTCTTCTTTATAAATAGTTGGATTATTTTATTGGTAAGGGGGCTCACTCTCTCATGATTATTTTATTTCTAAGGAGGATTAGTTTTAGCTTGAGTGGAGAATTAGTATTAGGGCTTTCACGCCATTAGTTTCATTAAATTAGATTTAGGATTGTAGTTTTACTTTTATATTTAAACACTTAGATTAGTTTGAAAAGAGGATTGAACCAATTCGATTTCAATAAAAGTTCCTGCTTTCTGTCAATTGGTATTCTTCCTTACCCTAATCTCTTTTATTATTCTTAATTGCTTAGCTTAGTTATTCAATTATTCATGATGCAATTATTAGGGTTTCATATTAGTTTTGTTGTTGTTAATTCGATTATGAGTGAGTAGTTTTCTTTCTAGGGTGTTAGATAGGAAAGCCATATTTATACCATGATTGTGATTTAGATTTCTATCAATTTCTAGGGCTTGATTAGGGTGATTGTGATGTGGTTTGTTCTTATTGAGTAATTAATGTCAGTGTACAATTTCATTGATTGCTTGTGGTTAATAGTTGTTTGCACAGATCCGTCTTACGACTAGAGGCCTAGGACACGTCAGTAGTTCTGATTACGTTAGTGAACATGCGGCGTATGTTGAACTATGAGCGTTGAGTCTTAACCATAGCTCAACACGTGCTCTAATTACCCGACTCTTGACTTAGGTTTTGATAGTAGTTGACCCTATTTGATTGGTATAAGCATGGTGGACCGACCTAATACCCTAGGTTTTTATTCCATAGTTGATTCCTCGATTTAGTCCATTTTCCTTAGCTTACTCATTAGTTTAATTAATTCTTCCCTGATTTCATCTGAAGTAGCTGAATTGGTTGAATTTTAATTTAGAAACTCTGTCTCCCTGTGGATTCGACCCTGCTTCCATTGACTACCATAGTTAGAGGACTGTAGGTTTATTTTTGATTAGGTGACATGACTAAAACCTATCATCCTCTCACTATTAAAAGCCTCAAGGTTATAAGCATTCAGCCTCTTGGCCGTCTCGAGCTCAACCTCAAGAGAATGAACCCTCCGAGAAGCCTCCAGCAGCTCCTGTTTACACTTGTCGAGCTCTTCAGCCAGCTTACCCGAATCACGACCCTCCTTTTCAGTAAGGCAGGCCATTCGAATAGACATCTGCGACAACAAAAGTAACAAGACGAGTGTTAAGTTGAAGAAGTGGGATATGGGCAAAAGAAATAGATGGAAACTTACTTGTAACCAGAACTCGTTGAGTGCCTCGATCTCCTTCGCTTCACTGAGCTTAGAGATGTCCTCCTTGTCCCCAGGCACCAGCAGTGCCTCTCGAACTCGTTGGTAACGAGCTAGCTGAGCCTTTCGGAAGGCATTCTCGATGCTGACGGCGCCGGACTGACCGTCGACATCGTCTAACCAAGAAGATTTTGTCTTCTTGACCAGGGGCTCCTCGACTTCGTCCTCGCCTAGAGGACAACAACCCGCACTTAGATGGAAACTAAGGTCCGGTATTCACGGATCAATTGAAGGGGAGGTGCGGGCCTTCCTTTTTAATCCCGCACTCTCAGGAACCTCGACCGCTAATAGAGGGGGGTCGGGCAGAGTAGCAGGAGGGGAGGCAAAGGCTTCGGCGTAACCGATTTTGCCTTTGGCTTGTGTTTTGGATTCTGCACAAACAAGAAAAGACTAAGTTAAAAGGAAACAAAGAACTAGAACCAAGCAAGAGAGTGCTCGAACTTACAGCAGGAGGTTTGGGAACTTTAAGTTCCCCCGTTTGCATCGACAGCCTGGCCATGGCCGCCATACCACTCTTCGCGGTATTTTTCTTCATCTCCTCGTCGAGATTGTTATAAGCAAGTACTGCAAGGACAAAAATGAGTCAAAAACGAGTTTATATCACAAACAGAAGAAACAGATTAAGTGATAGACCCCTACGTTGGTCATAAGCCGGGGAAACGCCGAAAGCCGACAAGAAGTGCTCGTTGCCCAGGTCCTTATCATTGGGCAGCCAATGATCAGTTTTGTATTTCGGTTTCCCGTCAATATGAAACGACGTGGCCTGTCAATGAATCGCCACTATAGCCTCCTCGGCGTCCATTTGGGGCACATTAAGATTCATGCCGAAGTTAGGAGGGCTATCGGACAAAGTAACAGGTACATCCTACGGCTGATCCCCTCGAAAAATGAAGAGGAACTCCCCTCGAAAAAGAGCATGGTTGGTTGGCATCTCTGTTGTGACCTTATATGATTTCTCATCTCTTAGGCCATCCTTGATCATAATAAGGTGTCGGGCTTGAAAAGAGTACCAACCTGGCCCATGACGAAGCTCGGACACTTCATTTATTCGGAACATGTTGCGCCAAAGGCGCAAGGACGGTCGCACTCCAAGCATGCGACAAATACATAAAAAGGCAACAGTTGTCCCAACAGAATTGGGCATAAGCTGACATAAGGCTATGTTATACGCCTCTAAAATCTCCTTAAAAAGCGGGTGCAAGGGAAAACGCAAACCCAGCTCGAAATATGACTTATATACACCAATGCACCCAGGGGGTGGTTGTAACATCCCGTCCGATACAAAGAACAAAAGAGACAATATTAAATAAAATAAAGCAACTAGTGGTAGCGGAAATACCACTAAGACGGAGACGCTACTCTAAGGAGTAGAATTAAACTATAAATAAACATAAATCCTCCAAATAAGATAAACAACTTCCGATAATCATAAATAAAGGGAAATGAGGTCCCATACCCTCATTCCAACCAAAGCTCCAAACATTTAAAGAAACTCCAAAATAAACCTCAAGATTAAGTGATCCAAACCCAAAAGACAATACTAATAATCCATGGTTAAAAACATACGACAAAATATAAAGGAAAATTACTTAAGACCCACTAAGTAACTATTCCTAATTCCCGACTCAAAATGCTCATCCACTATGACAAGCACCACCTTCTTGCTCACAAGGCCAAAACGCACATTCCCGGTCCAAACCGTAACAATCCTAAACAGCATCGTCATCTGCATAATAAACCAACAACTTCCACAATTAGTGGGGAGTAACTAGCAGTTCTCCCAGCACAAATAGAAACAAATAATAAACTTAAAGAAATTAGAAGCACGCCAAAGACATACATCACAAAGAAACATAATCATAACATGCAATACATGTAACTACGAGTCATAATCACCAAACACACATAGAGAGAAAACTAAATACCAATGATCGAATAACACACACAACCAAGCACATATCAATTCAAAGACAACAGACCATACCGCCTGTGAGTAGACTCATTGGACCATACCGCCTAAGGCCTACTATGCATATTCGAGGACCATACCGCCTGCCGAATAGCAATGCACATTCGAGGACCATACCGCCCTGCCGAATGGCATACTCAACGAACCATACCGCTCGTGAGTGAACCAATGGACCATACCGCCCATGGTTAAGTAACCAAATCCTAGGACCATACCGCCCTCAGGATACAAACAAATTCCTAGGACCATACCGCCCTCAGGAAACAAACAAATTCCTAGGACCATGCCGCCCATAGGATCAATCAAACACAAATTCCAAGGACAATACCGTCCATAGGATCAATCAAACACAAAGAGCAATGTATACACGCCAAGGCATACAAAGGAATCCAAACAACAACAACATGGGTATACACGACAAGGTATACCAAGCAACTCAAACAACCAACATACGTATACACGCCAAGGTATACATAGTAAATCCAAACAACAACAAACATGGGTATACACGACAAGGTATACACCAAATCCATCTAACCAAATCATGAGTATACGCGTCAAGGTATACGAGGCAGACCAAACAACATTCAAGGTATACACGGCAAGGTATACGTGCAAAACAATTCCATAAGACAAGTCAAATATGTTGAGGCGTATAACACAAAAACGTTATCTGAGTTTGGGTACGAAGTCAATTATGACTAAGTCACAATATTCCCCGTACATAACTCTTGGCGAAGAGATGCTAAGGACAGTATTATCCTCCCCCAAGCATTTCGACGTCGACAACTCAAAGTATAGGCCCACAACACCAACAAACCGAGCAACAACAAAACTACCCAACAAACTAGGGTACAATCCCTTAATATAACAACTTAAACCAACTCAACGTACTAAAAAATGCTTAACATACATGCATAAACCCAACACCCAACATATAAACATGGTGTGAGGTCAAGGAAAAATTCAACAACAAAACGCACCAAGAGGGCAGGCCTTGGTCGCGAGGTGCGACAGAGGTCGCGAGTCGCGAGCTGCCACTGCTCGTGGCTTGCGGGCTGTGCTCATACGCACCCACATCGACCAAAATGCACAAGTCGAGTCTCAAACAACCAACCAACACCAAATCACATCCAACTCAACCAAACCAAACACCCTAGCATGATACTAAACATCATATCCAACAATTCCTCAATTCCTTACAAATCACAAAATCATACTACAACAAAACCAACATCAAACTTAACAACAACCAACTAACAAGAACTAACAACATGAACATAACTACACGTTCACACATGAAAATACCACAACACAACCTTCCTAATCATGATACTACACTAAACCATAATCACACATTCATCCAAGTTCCACCTAACATGAATCTAAGTTCCCTAAGGCGATTCTAACAACCTAAGTTCAAAATCTATTCCCTATCGAACTAGAAAAACGCTAGTTACCTCGATCTTCGAAAGGAGTGCTGCAAAACATAATACCATAGCCTAGAAAACGTGCGGATCATCAAACCTTCTTCTCCCTTGAAGACTTCTCCTCCATTGAACAAAGTATTTCCATCTTAAACAACTTTAGGATACTCTAAAACAGTCAGTGGCGTTCCGACCCTGATTTACAGTGCTCTAAAGCTCGGATTAAAATTCCTCTGGTCAAAATGAAGGTCTGGATGTTAAGAACATGCTGTGCAAATTTGAAGACGATCCAACGGTTAGATCTCCGGCAATGGCCATTTTCGTGAGGGTGTGCAGGGGAAAAATGGGAAGACTTTCTCTCTTCCTTTTTTTCTTGAGGTGATGCGTGTGGGAAGGCAAAAAGGGAAGAGAATGGCTATCTTAATCTGATTATACGGACAGCAAAAGGGAGGGATTTAATAGGGGGTTTAATAGGTGTTAATGAGGGTACATTATGGCCATGATTATGGTAGTTTATGAGGGTAAATGAAGGGGTGTAACCCTTGGATTGCATTAGTGTTACAAAGCAAAGGATGGACATCTTTATTGGAGTCTTCTAGGAGCCTCTAGATGGTTAACCTTTCGGCCCTATAGGAATAAAAATGGTGGGCTAAAGTTCGTTACATGGTTGGTCCGCAAAAACAACGATTAAGCTAAATCAACACATTAGCCTAACTAAGACTAACTCAAATATTATACAAAATAATAATAATAATAATAATAATAATAATAATAATAATAATAATAATAATAATGATAATAATAATAATAAAATGTATGATCACATTTTCATATATCAAATAAGCTCAACTTAAAAAGAATAACATTAAGATATAGCTTAATTTACAAATCAGATCGTCGGAGCAATTTTATAGATAGTTACTCCGTATAAAATATAAGCTTAAAGAAATATGATATAACTAAATAAATTAATAAAAACATAAAATGAAATCAAAGAACACAAGTTAAATTAAGAAGCAAGGGTCTAAATCAAAATTAGTAGTCTTAAAGATAATTTAGCTTAATAGGTAAAACCTATGCAAATTTATAAAATAAAAATACTATGAGCATCGTAAAATAATTAGGCGTCCACCGACTAAACACATTTTGAAATTAAGGTACGTATGCACAATACATTGTCCACCGAAATATTTTCCGGTTTCAAATACCACCATTTATTTAATAGAATATAATTTTATAAATGAAATTGTATTTAGATATATAAATAACAATGTAAACCATATAAATTAACACGCGAAATTTCTAGTGAAATTACGGGGTGTTACAGTGGTGACACCACCAAGTCCGTGACTTGCGGGGGATACATAACATAGGGCAGTTTTATGTGATACAAGGTCGACAAAAACGACAGCCCGCCTTGAAGTTCATTTTGCCACTTCCCCGTTGACCAGTGGCCACTTATTCCCAATCTCATGTTGGGGGAAGGGCAGGGCTCGATATAGTCGGATGTCGAAGTCCCTTCATCCGTCGCCTCCATTATTTGCACTACACCAAGGGAAAGCAAAGAATCTAAGTAACTCCTCTTAGGAGGGAAGGCTATCGTTACTTTATTAGGGTGATCTAAAAACTCCTCGGGTCCCTCGAAATCCTTCTCACACTCCTCTTCCTCAATAGAAATGGCGTCGAGCAAAATATCAGAGTTCGGGGCCCAATAAGCTATTGATACAACAGGAGCCCCATCTACCCATGTTTCTACCCAGGGCATATAAGGAAGGGACAAGGCATATGAGGCGCTCAGTTCGAAAACAGTGTTCATTATTTATAATACAGTGACCCCTATCGAATTTATTAAAAGAAAGGAAAAGAGTCAAGAATGAGAAATCATACCTTGGTCGAATTACACGAAGGAGATTCCTCGCACTCTTGACACACTCTGAGCAACACACAAAGGAAGCAAAAGGCTTCTTAAAAAAGAGAGAAAAATTAGAGAGAGAAAGTAGAGAGAGAAATTGCAAAGTGAGTAAATGAGGAAAAAAGTGAAATAATTATATCTCACCTACCCTGAACAGTAACCTCTCTAATATGAACAGTCACCCAACATGGGAGTTTGTGCCAAGGAGTAGAAGGAGGTTTGTTTCGATACGGTATTTATACGGTTAAAATGTATAAAAACCAGTCAAATACTGTTGACCACCCCAGAAGTTGACTTTAAAAAGTTGACAATTAAAAGCATTGACTTTCAAAACGTTGACCCTCACCGGACCTATTTCGAAGAAATTCAGCTATACAGATCTTCCCTCACCGGGGCTTCCTCGAACTCTTCCATAGGAACAACCCTTTGGTCGAGCTACCTCGAGAAAATTCAAGGATGTTCTTTGAATCCATACTTAGAAAATTTTCCAAGTATATAAAGCCCTTCATAAGGCACCCCCTTTCGAGCAAACGAGTGTTGAACTCAATTAGCCATCCTTAAGGACCCTTCCAAGGAGGGCGTTCGAGTTTTGTTTTACATGAGAAGATTTGTTTTTTATTTTACATCGAACACCCTAAAGAAGGCGCTCGAGTTCTTTAACGAACCTCTCTATTTGAGGGCATTCGAATTTTTTGAACCTCTCAGTAGGAGGGAGTTCGAATTTTATGAAACACTGAATTATAAGTATGTCCAAGTCTTTTTCTGTGAACTGCTCCTAGGAGGGTGCTCGAATTCTACGAGCTATTCTCCTAGGAGAACGTTCGAAATCTCATTGAACCTCTGTATTGAGGGCATTCAAATTCTATGAACTATTCTCCTAGGAGGGTGCTTGAATTCTATGAGCTATTCTCCTAGGAGGGCGTTCGAATTCCCATTGAACCCCTGTATTGAGGGCATTCGAATTCTATGAACTATTCTCCTAGGAGGGTGCTCGAATTCTATGACCTATTCTCCTAGGAGTGCGTTGGAATTCCCGTTGAACCCCTGTACTGAGGGTGTCCGAATTCCACGAGCTATTCTCTTAGGAGGGTGCTCGAATCCGCAGATGAACACCTCGAATGTAAGGCATTGGAATTTACACTGGACCCCCCCCCCACTGGAGGGCGTTCGAATTTACACTGGACCTCTCCAAGGGAGGCGTTCGAATTCACGTGGACCCCTCCAAGGGAGGGCGTTCGAATTTACATTGAACCCCTCCAATGGAGGGCGTTCGAATTTTCACTCACCCTCTAAGGGCGAGGGCGTTCGATTCTCACTCCCCTCTAAGGGCGAGGGCGTTCGAATTTTCACTCACCCTCTAAAGGCGAGGGCGTTCGAATTTTCCCTCACCCTCTAAGGGCTAGGGCGTTCGAATTTTCACTCACCCTCTATGGGTGAGGACGTTCGAATTTTACGAAGGTAACCTCACTTTGAGGTACGTCGAGTTTTTTAGCAATCAAAGCAGACGATTCCGCTCCACATTGCAGTCTCATCCTGATCTGACACTACGACATAGAGCGTGGGGCTAATGTTTGGGCCTCTTCCAGTCATGGACCACCTAACCGGTGAAATGACTAAAATACCCTTAGGGGGAAAAATTACCATTTTACCCCTAAGGATCCTTCAGGCCAGAAAGTACAGGCCTTCAGACAGGCCCACTGACAAAAAGGCTTTCATGACGTCACCATCTTCACCAGATGACGTCACTCCAGTACTACCTATAAATAGTACTCTCATCTGATCATTCAGGTAAGTTTTTTCATATATTATAGAGCATTCACTTGTACTATTCTCTCTGACTTCTGAGATCAGATTTGACTTAAGCATCGGAGAGCCGGTCCCGGGAATATTCCCGGGGTAGTTCACGGTGCTCGGTTTTGCAGGTGCCGGGATTCGAAGACCTTGGACTTATTTGGTTACTACCCTAGCTGGAAATTGGACTTCCCCGAACTACAAATTCACTATGTTTCTTTTGCCCGAAACAATCCTTGTTTTAGGATAACCAACCATATTACCCTTACACATTCCTAAATCAGTCTCTCTAACTCTCTTCTTCTTCAGTTTTGTGAGTTCTTCAATAAGTCTCTTCTTCTCATGCTTTAAGCAGACAAGCCTTGATTTGGTGATGCTCAAATCAGTGGCAAGTCTGTGTTTCTCAGCTACAAGCACATTAGTTACATCTCTTTGCCACTCAACAACATCTTCAGTATCAACCCATTCAAAACTATTGCACCTCCTCTAGCCAGTTTCATGGTTGTAAAACTTACAAGCAAGAAACTTTCTACCTGGATTATCATGGGTCCATGATGTCCTCTTTGCAAGTGGTAATCCATAGCCGCATTTCATTTTACCCATTACTACAAGCACAATAAACAACAAAGAAAATTAATCTAACTAAATCAGATTCCAATTGAGAAAAACCCTAAATTGGTACGAAAGTTGAATTTGTTAAACAATTGCAAAAACTGATGAACAATACTTACATGAATTCAGTCAACTACACTGCAATTGTACAAACAAGATTGAAGAACCTGAATTGCCAAGTAGGAAGGGAGGAAGTTTGGGGATTGATTAACTTTGTTTGTAACCCTAACTTTGAAGAGTGAGAGGATATGAGAGGAGAGAGGGAGAAGAATGACTGAAATGGTGAGGAAATAAAAATAAAATGAGTCATGTGCACATCACATGGGCTCCTTTAATGAGTCAACACCGAAATCCGGCAGTCAACGTCCGAAAAGGGTTTTAAGCTTGTTGGTCACAAAAAAGAAGTTAAGGAGCTTTGACTTTGCCCGCAAATTTTTATAAGCTTGTACTTGACAAAAGTTTGGTTATGCAAGCTTGTTTCTATCAAAAAAATTCTTATTTTAATGATATTAATTTACACCATAAATTTACATCACAAATTTACATTTATTACAAAATCAAACATGAAACTTGTAAAGTATATATCTATCAATACCAATATTTTTTCAAAATTATATTAACTTACACTATAAATTTATAAAACCCATGCATTTATTTATACAACAATCAAATCAACCCAATAAAATGAGCTAAAGTCAATGTAGAAATTAAAAACAGAAAAGCACATACGAATAGAAAGAAAGGCAACAAAACATCACAACTGCAAATGCCAGACTAATTTGACCTGCATTTCACTGCTATTTTAAGTTGAGACTAAAGTCAATGTATATGAATGCAAATGGTGCTATATAGAAAAAGAATAAAACATCACAACTGCAAAGCTATGGTATTAAAACAGAGATATCATTATATTATCCACTCGAAATTTCACCCACCAAATCTAAACGCTCAAGACTAATTAGATTGGTGGATTCATATAAGATATCACCAGTGAAGTTATTGGCACTAAGTCAATGTATTGAAGACTATTTTCAAAGAGAATTGTGGTAATGCAAAACACAGAATTTGCTTATTTGTAGAGCATTATCATTCCATAACTGAAAATTACCGGTTTCATGGATTGATTCCAGGAAACCTGCAACGGGCCTGGAAATCGGTTGTTAGCCTAGTATGAACACCAGATCAACTACAAGAGGGGGAGTGAATTGTAGTTGAGGGGATTTTATAACTTTTTGCGGAATATAAATAACTAAAAGCTAAATGAAGAAAGAAAGAGACAACTAGGAACACAAAGAGATTTTTAATATGGTTTACTTCCTTAATTCTCTAGGAAGAAACACTGCCCTTTTTCTTTATAATAGAATTTACAACCTATTATAAACTCTTCTCACTCAGGTCCTCTAGGAACTTGACCCTGTCCCCAGTCACTTTGTTCCCCCTGAACTCGTGACTTTCTCATTTGACTTCACTCGAAGTCTTCTCTTCTTTCTCTCTTTCACTCTTGATTACAGAAACTTTAAACTCTAAAATTTCTTTTCTCCCCAATCACTTGAAAATAAATACAAAGGTTTAAGCTATTGAAAATAAAAACTGAATGAACTTAAGATATAATATGTGTGTAGAGCAGCAAAGTTCTTCATCTTCTCAAGGGTGTGGTACTCTTTATGGTAGTGGTCCTTATATAACGTATTACCAATCGAAATATGGTCGAAAGAAAAAATCTCTATTTGATAGGCTTCTTCCTATACCTATGAATTCCATTGGACCCAGAAATGATACATTGGAAAAATCCTTTGGATTAGGTTTTCTCTTCATATATATAGAGGATTCTCAGCGCCTTTTTCTGATTCATAGAAACGGTTATGGGTCTATAAGATCATCCCAATACCCGCTCTTCAAGATAATCTTTGTGCGCAAGAATCTCTTTAACAGAATTAGCAAACCCTAGTCAATCTTATCTCCACGCAGTTCGTTGTCAAGTTGAGTACAAGGAGGTTTGTTGAGATTCCGTAAATCTCGGAACTGACTTGCAGCTCATCAGATCCGCCTAGATTCTAGGGTTGTTGTGCTTATCTTGTTTCCTCCATAGTAGCATCCGGCTTTATAGGTTGTAGATGCATGCTTATCCATTTTATCAAAATCTGCACAATTCTAACAAACTAACACAACAAATATCATGGAAATTAATTTTACTCAAATTAAATTTCCACGACATTAGGATCCTCTCAAAGCAAACCATATATATAAAATTCGAGTGATATATAAATCAAATACATAGAATAATTAGGTTTAATAACTTAATTAAGTTAAACTCATAACCATTTCTTCATAAGTTAAAACTAATTATTCCTATGTATTTGACCAAGAAAAAATAACACTAAATTTATAGAATAAAAGCCTATGAAAATACTAAGTCTAAAAGATATGAAATAAACCCTAAGTAAACTAATAAAAGTATATACTAAAAATTAAATTATTTGTCATCATCAAAATAGTGAAACCAACAATATTCCCCCTTTTTTATGATGACAAAATAATTTGGCAAAAATAATAAATAAAACGAATAAGTAATCTAAGTTTCTAAGGGTCTCAATTATGACTAGGAATAGACAACTAATACTAGGGCCAGAGACAGAGTAAGATTAGAAAAGTTACAGGAACTAAGGTAGGCCAGAAAATAGTTTTTAAGTTGTGCCATTATCTCTCCCCCTTTGGACATTATCAAAACTAAGTATATGCACCTGCAGCACTAGTAGAGTCAACAAACTAAAGTCAGTTCAGTAGCTCCAACATTGTATACTCATAATATTAGCCATCCTAACTTTCAAAGAGTATATGTATCAGGAGCAGGCATTCACAAAGCACAAAAAAATACCAGGAACAGAGTTTAACATAGTAGAGATAGAAGAGATATGGATGATGAATAGAGAAATTCATAATTTCTTGTGTCACAGCAGGACACAAGAAAAAGCAAAAAAATAGAGAATGCAATTGTTCAATAAATTATACAACCCAAAAAACTGAAATGTTAATTGTCTTAGGGGGGCTGGATAGGGATCAGGGGAGTTCATGGATGGGAAAAGAGGCAGCAACAGAATCTATCTTGGCGCGTATGTTGGAAGCTCCTTGATTGATGGCTTTGATGAGTTGATCATGCTACTGCACATCCTGATGAGCAATCCGGGCTTCCAATGCCTGCACCCTTGTTCCCAGAATAGCAATAGGGTCCTTCATCTCCTTTAATAGCGCACGGAGACCAGCTGTAGACAGTAATGGGAAGTCAACAGCTTGAGATCCTACTGCTAGAGGAACTGGATCCTCATCTGAATCTATGATCACCCCACTGTCTTGGTTCCTCCTAGGTTCTGCTAGTCTCTGACTCTTGCGGACTGATTGCTTGATCCCAGTTCCTAGTTCCTCTCCTCTCTTCCCTTTCCCTGATTCCTCAACCTCTTTCTCAACCTTCACCATCACCTCCTCAATATCAAATTCCATCTTTCCCCTTCTGACTCTTAGACTTAATCTGGAGAGTGTGTCTTTTGTTAAGCAGTTATCAGGTTCAAGATCAAAAGAAGGGTGAGAAGGAAGTTTGATTTTGCATTTCTTTAAAATAATGGAAATTAAATTTCCATATCCTATGAGGTTCTTGTTGGTAATGCAGTGGGTGAGGTGAGATATGAATAAGGCTGGAAACTTTATGCAAATCTTTGTGGCAAGGCAGTACAAGAGTGAAAGATCAAGAAGATTAGCCTAGGTCCTCTTGGAGGCACGAGGAACCAGGAACTGCCAGACAAAGTGAGAAAGAAATTTGTGAAAGGGCTTTAGGTCCTTTTGGTCCATGGAAAGATTAGTGGGATTGCCACCGAAAAATTTCACGATTTTGCTATTGTTAGCTCCCTCTACATTCAATTTCTCTTTCCCCTTAACATATTCTTGGTACCCTTCAGCAGGTACCACAAACCAATCACACAGATTTTTTTCATTAAATTTCACTAATTTTCCCCCTACAACACTCATGCATAGACCATCGGAATTTTCAAAATTACTACAGAATTCAGAAATTTCTTCCTCAAACAGACCTTCATCAATACAAAGAACCTTACCATATTTTTGAAAAATCACAAGGTTTAGAAACTCAGTCCATTTTTCTTTCTTGCACCACCCATATTGACACAGAATCCAATAAAAAATTCGAGGATTTCGACTTCTCACCTCTCTTGATAGGAATATTGAGTGGTTTTTCAGTTTCTTCTTCTTCCTCTTGCGTCTCTTCCACTTTCTTAGAAGATGTTTCTTTTTAGGTGGATTGTGCTTTGGAAGTCGAAGATTTGTGGACCGAGTGCTCTGTTTCATCTTCGCTTGCCTCATACTCAACCAGAGGAGATGACATTTCTTCGGGGAGGAGTGAGGTTTCCGGTCTTTTTCTTTTTCGGTGGATTTTACTGTTGCTTTTTATTTTTATTTTTCGGAGAGGAATTTGGTTCGAGCGACCTCGAACATAGCTAGGAGACGTTCTTTGTAGAAGCAACCTACTGATTGGTTTAAGAGGGTTAATGATAGCAAACTGTCTTCTTATGATGGTAAGGGTGAACCTAGCAAGCTTGAGAACTGGTTTAGAGATTTTGAGAAGTTATTTGATGTTATTCGATGCCCAGAAAGTAAGAAGGTAGCTATAGCTGTGTATTACCTCAAGGAAGAGGATGACTTTTGGTGGTCGCAACATAAGAAGACATTGTTAGCTAGGCTTAACTTTGACTGGAAGGATTTTGAAGCCGCTATGAAGGAGAAGTTTTACCCTAATTTTCTAAGAATGCAAAAGGCCACTGAATTTGATAAGTTAAACCAAGGGGACATGACCGTGGAGCTGTACTATGACAAGTTTGTTGAGTTGATGAAATTTTCTCCAGAGTTAGTGCCTACTGAGGAGAGAAAGGCTATTAGGTTTGAGACTGGTCTTAATCTTGAGGTGAAGCTTGGGTTAGGAGGTGCGACTTTCAAGACCTTAGAGGAAGTACACAAAGAATCATTAGTAGCACCAAAAAATAATATCATCAACATAAATATGTACCACTAGAATGTCTGTTCCTTTAGATCGAAGGAACACGGTCCTATCAACTTTACCTCTAATGAACTTATGTGAAAGCAAGAATTTTGAAAGTCTTTCATACCAAGATCTAGGAGCTTTTTTCAGCCCATAAAAAGCTTTATCTAGCTTATAGACTTGGTTTGGAAGATCAGGATTTTCAAATCCTGGAGGTTGTTCCACATAGACGTCTTTCATTAAATATACATTTAGGGAAGCACATATGACGTCCATTTGGTATAACTTAAAACCCATAAATGCAGCAAATGCAATCAAAAATCTTATAGCCTCTATTCTAGCTACAGGAGCAAAGGTTTCATCAAAATTAATACCATCTTGTTGAGTATACCCTTTCGCTACAAGTCTAGCTTTATTCCTTATAATTGTACCATGTTTATCTAGCTTGTTCCTGAAAACTCATTTCAGCCCAATTACCTTTTGGTGTTTAGGCTTGGTCTCAAGATGTCAGACCTTGTTCCTCTGGAACTCATTCAGTTCCTCTTACATGGCATTGATCCAGTCAGACTCTAGCAATGCTTCATTATGATGTCGAGGTTTTGTCATGAACAGAAAATCTTGGAATGTCCAGAAATTCTTGAGTTGGGACCTTGTTTGAGTTTCCTTCTCAATGTCACTTATGATAAATTCCAAAGGATGACATTTCTGGGTCTTCCAAGGTTTTGGTTCAAACCTCCTTGTTCCTGTTCCTTCAACTTGAGGTTCATCAGCTGCTTCATTCTCTGGATGCAATTCTTCTACATGTGTTCCTTATTTGCCTGTTCCCCCTGAGGATCAGGATCAGGAACAATCATTTCCTCTTCAGGAATATGATTTCTATTAGTACCTGCAGATGTTAGTTCCTCATCTAGGTTGATTGACTCTTCAAGACGAGTCTGTCCAATTTCAAAGTCATTATCATAACATTGTTCCTACAGAGTGTTAGTTTCATCGAAGATAACATGGAAACTTTCCGCAACACACATTATCTTTTTATTATAGACTCTATATGCTTTACTATTTAAAGCATATCCTATAAAAACCGTTTCATCACTTCTAGCATCAAATTTTCCTAGACTATCTTTACCATTGTTGTGTACAAAACATTTATATCCAAAGACTCGAAAGTAAGAGATGTTGGGTTTTCTTCCTTTGAAAAGCTCATAGGGAGTGTTCAAGGTGATGGGTCTAAGCATGACCCTGTTGATGATGTAGCAAGCTGTGTTCACTACTTCTACACAAAAATTCTTTGGAAGGATGCTAGCTATAAGCATTGTCCTAGCCATGTCCTTCAAGGTCCTGTTTTTCCATTCAACCACACCATTATGTTGTGGTGCCCTAGGAGCAGAGAAGTTGAGATCTAATCCTTCATTGCTGCAAAAATCATCAAACTTGGAGTTTTCAAACTCCGTTCCATGGTCAGATCTCAAGTGTTTCAATTTAAAACCATTGACCCTTTGAACTTTCTTAGCAAAACTTATAAATTCATCAAATGTTTCATCTTTGCTATGAAGAAAAATAACCTAAGTGTATCTAAAAAATCGTCAACAATAACCAATATATCTCTTACCTGATTTGCTTTGGACACGTACAAGACCACAAAAATCCATGTGTATCAATTCAAGTGGACTTTGTGTACTTACCATTTTCTTGGATTTGAACGAGGGTCTGACTTGCTTCCCTTTTACACATGCTCCACAAACTCCATGATTAGGTATTTTGATTGTTGGGAGACCAACTACCAAGTCCTTACCACTTAGCTTATGAAGTAGTGTAATGCTTGCACGACCATACCTTTTATGTCAAAGGAATTGGTCGTCTTCTATTACATTTAGACAAGTCAGATTGTTCCTGGGAACTAGGTTCAGTTCAACATCATAAGTGTTTCCCTTCCTTGTTCCTTCCAGTATCTTGGTACCTATACAGTTATTGCTAACTACACAACTCTCTTTAGTGGACTTCATAATATTCCCTTTGTCACAGAAAATAAAAATACTATAAAGTAAACTAAGCTATAAAACCTCGACTAAAAATAAATGGAATGTGACTGAGATTTTCAATCTTACCTACTAGTATTATAATACATGTAAGATTGTTACCAAAGTTCATAGTTCCTCTTTTGTAAACTAAAAGTGAAAGAAACTTTAATTAGTTACCAGTCATAATATTAGAACAATCGCTATCGAGGTACCAAAGGTTGTTCCCCCCTCACTTTAGTCTGCATCCACAACAACTAGTTAGTGGTAGGAACCCAATCATACTTGGGTTCCTTTGTAGGAATTGAAACATTTGTGATTTTCCAGAACTTTTTGACAAAATCAGAATTTTTGTCAACTCGTTCCTTCTTGGAGTAACAGTCAGTCACTATGTGACCAATTTTCCCACAGAAGGAACAAACTTTGTTGCTTGGCAGATCAAAATATCTTTTTCTTTTATTCCTCTTTTTGTGATTGAAACCAAGACCTTCCTTTCCATTGTTTTGAAATTTATCAATCCAACTAATTACATTAGAAAGTATGTTCCTGTTACTGGAGGATCCCAGTTCCTTGTTCAGTACCTTATTTTCTTTTAAAGCATTCTCATAATCAAGTTTGATTTTTTCAAAATTCATTCTGGTACTAGGAGAAGGGGTTGTTCCTTCAGGAACGAAGAAATTCAACTATACTAATTCCATATTCAAGAGAAGATTATCATTATTCACTTTTTCAAATGCTTGTTGAATAATTCTATTTTTGTCAAAAAGCTCAAAAAAAAATTCTCATTATAAGTCTTCAAGTGTCTAGGCCAAGTAGTGTGTTCTTTAGTAACATTTAAAACTTTTTCAACTTGATCCCTTTTTAAGCAAAATTCTTGATAATCATCTAATGTCTCAATTAATAAATTAAGAAGTTTACTAAATTCTATTAGTTCCTCTTCAATAGAATTTAAACATACCTTATGGTTTCTCTTGTTCATCGATCTTTGTCATAAGACAGAGATTTGCAGCTACCTCATTAGGCTAATCCTGCTCCTTGTCCGAGTCAGATTTCCCCCATGCTGCTACCATGACCTTTCTCATGGTGTTCATCTCCATCTTGATGAAATCATCTTTGTCGTAGTCTTCGAGTGATTTTAGAACCACTTTACCCTTTTTGTTTTTCTTTGTCACCACAAAGTCACCTATTTCAATGACTTTCCATACTTGGTAATTTTTCCAGTATAGATAGTGTTTAAACATAGGTGGAGGTTGGGTTGAGTAGCCTTTGTCTGACTATTCTCCCATATTGTTCATGTTTGCGAGGAGCTGCCTCCTCAATGTTAGCCGATTTTGGAGGAACAAGCTTTGATACCAATTGTTAGCCTAGTGTGAACACTAGATCAACTACAAGAGGGGGGTGAATTGTAGTTGAGGGGATTTTAAAACTTTTTGCGGAATATAAATAACTAAAAGCTAAATAAATAAAGAAAAAGACAATTAGGAACACAGATAGATTTTTAACAAGGTTTACTTCCTTAATTCTATACGAAGAAAACACTGCCCTTTTTCTTTATAATAGAATTTACAACCTATTATAAACTCTTTTCACTCAGTTCTTCTACCAACTTGACCCTGTCCCCAGTCACTTTCTTCCCCCTGAACTCGTGACTTTCTCACTTGACTTCACTTGAAGTCTTCTCTTTCTCTTTCTCCCAATCACTCGAAAATAAATACAAAGGTTTAAGCTATTGAAAATAAAAACTGAATGAACTTACGATATAATATGCGTGTAGAGCAGCAAAGTTCTTCATCTTCTGATTAGGTTTTCTCTTCATATATATAGAGGATTCTCAGAGCCTTTTTCTTATTAATAGAAACGATTATGGGTCTATAAGATCAGCCCAGTATCCGCTCTTCAAGATGAGCTTTGTGCGCAAGAATCTTTTTAACAGAAATATCAAATCCTAGTCAGTCTTATCTCCATGCAGTTCGTTATCAAGTTGAGTACTAAGAGGTTAGTTGAGATTCCGCAAATTTAGGAACTGATTGGCAGCTCGTCAGATCCTCCTAGATTTTAGGGTTGTTGTGCTTATCTTGTTTCCTTCATAGTAGCATCCGGTTTATAGGTTGTTGATGCATTATTATCCATTTTATCAAAATCTGCACAATGCTAACAAACTAACATAACTAATATCATCTAAATTAATTTTACTCAATTAAAGTTCCATGACGTTAGGATTATCTCAAAGCAAACCATATATATAAAAATTGAGTGATATATAAATCAAGTACATAGAATAATTAGGTTTAATAACTGAATTAGGTTAAAATCATAACTATTTCTCCATAAGTTAAAACTAATTATTCCTAAGTATTTGACTAAGAAAAAATAACACTAATTATATAGAATAAAAGCCTACGAAAATACTAAGTCTAAAAGTTATGAAATAAACCCTAAGTAAATTAATAAAATTTTATACTAAAATTTACATTATTTGTCATCATCAAAATAGTGAAACCAACATCGGTATACCATCGATGAAACGATTTCATGGATCGGTTGTTGGGGAACGAAGATTTAGGTTATGTTCTTGGGGAACGAATTTTTTTGAAAAAAGAACCTAACCTTCACTGGCGGCTTAGACCGTTAAGACTCTTCTTTGCGACCATTATGCACAATGGCGGCGAAGGATGCGACCGGTCTCCGGCTAAGATAGAGAAAGGATGCGAACAGTCTCTGACTAAGATAGAGAGTGGACGGCTTTCGGATGGACTATTTGTGGGCGGGTTCCGTTGCCGGGCTGTGGAGTGGTGATGGATGGCAGTGCTAGTTAAGTTAAGGGAGACTAGCATTGTGTTTGGTATGTTTTTTAGTAAAGGAAAAGAAAAGAAAGGGAGAGAAAAGGAAAGAAAGGAAAAGAAAGTAATTGTAGTTTTCGGTGTTTGGTATTTTCGGCAAATTTGTGAGGAATCACATGTTTGGTTAGTCTTTAGTAAAGGAAAGGAACAAAAAGGAAGAGGAAAAAAGGGCAAAAAACCTATTAGCTTTCTTTCCTTCCAAATTCCTCCGATTTTGGGAGGAAAGGAAAGGAATGACTTAAAGGTATTCTTTTCCATCCATTTCCTCTCATTACCAATTAAATCCCTCTTATTTAATTTTATCAAACAGAGAAAAATGCCTTTTTTGCTTTCTCTTTCTTTTGTTTTCCATTGAAATCCCCTCAACCAAACACATTGTAGGAGACATGGTGTTTGTGAGGGAGAACAAAGCCCGGTGTTTGTGAGGGAGAGTAGGGAAAGGTTAGAGGGAGGGAGAGGGTTTAATTTTAATGAAGGTTAAATTGCTAAATTGCTATTTTTGTTGTGGGCATTTTTTGTATTAATGCGGGCGTAATTAAGCTCTTTCGTGACACTTTCCATATGAAGAAGTAGAGGTGGCCACGGGCTGGGTTGTGCCGGTTCAGTGCTAGGTTAAGCACGGGCCGGTTCACAAAAACTTGGCCCTGAACCAGCCCTGAGACCACCCCGGGTCGGTTCAAGGTTGGTTTAGGGTTATGTTTTTCTGAACCTGAACCGGCTCACAGTTTAGGGTCGGTTCAGTGCCACGGTCCGGGTCAGTTCAGGGCTAGGTTTTGCGTCGGCTTCGGGACGATTTAATGCTGGTTCAGGGTTATTTCATATTTTTAATACAAATTTTGTTTGTCATATTGGAAATGCACCTTAAGTAAAAAAAAAACATTTTCTTTTATTATTAAAAAAGGATAATTCTTAGAAATAATAACTCATAGAGTAAATCAAATACTAATTTCATATAGAAATTTCACCAATCGCAACTTCAAATAACAAAAGCTCATCAATAATAATCATGATTGTATATTATAGTTTATTAATCATAATCATATTTATAATTATAGTTTACACTCCCTCCATCACATATTACTTGATATTGTTTGACCGACACAGAGTTTTAGGAGTGTTATTTGACTTGTTTATTTTATTGTGAGTAGTTAGTTGTTGGTATTATTTAAGTCCACAAAGCTAGGACAAATGTGGACCCATCCCATAATTAAAAAAAATATATCTTTAGTGTAGGAACATGCTATTTTTAGAAGTGTATCAAGTAATATGGGATGGACGAATATGGGAAGTGTATCAAGTAATATGGGACTGAGGGAGTAGTTCATTAATCATAATTATATTTAAAGTTTATTAATCCTAACCATAGTTCAATTTCATTGATCATAAATCATAATCATAATTATAATTCATTTATCAAAATCATAATCATAATTTATACTTCACTAGTCCACTAATAAGAATAATCATAATATTATTAAGATTTTAATTAGGGTATAGGGTTTAGGGTATATGGTATAAGGTTTGGTTTAAGATTTAAATTTATGATATAGGGTTTTAGTGACGGTTTAAAGGCGGTTCAAGGACTGGTTCAAGAACGGGCCGATTCAAGGACAGGTTCAAGAGTAGGCTAGTTTACAAGCCGGTTCAGGTCAGGGTCGGTTCATGGTTAGGATCGATTTAGCACCGCTTCTGAAATTTGAAAACATAAACCTCAACCTAACTAGTTCCTTGACCGGGCCGGGCGAATTCGGGGTTGATTTTTTCGGTTCAGGGCCGGATCGGTTTTTCACCAGGCAGGTTCAGGGCTGGATCAGGGGTAGCCCGCCCAATGAGCTCGGCTCAGCTCCTTTTTTTTAAAATTACATTTGAAACGTGTGGCAATAAGAAATATAAAAAAATAGCCCAAACATGAAAAGCCCATAAAGGAATATAAAATTGTTGGGTTTAATTTTCATATTGCATTAAATTTATTTATGGTGAACTATGCATATTTTACTTTATGTAAGGAAGAACAATAAGCCCAATAACCAATAGGCGGGAGAAAAAGAAGAAGAGTCGAGCCCAAGCCGAGCTCGAGCTCGAAGGTTTGTAAACGAGTCGAGCTCGCGCCTCGCCTTGGTGAGCTCGTCGAGCTTCGAGCCGAGCTCGAGCTCGACCAAAGTGACTTCGAGCCGAGCCGAGCTTGGTCGAGCTCGAGCTTGAGCTCGGCTCGTTTACATCCCTAAGGCTATGTTCTTTTCGTCTGGTCTGATCTGATTTTTTCTGATTTGATCTGGTCTGATTTGATCTGAACTTTTCTGATCTGATCTGATCTGATCTAAAGTTTTCTGATCTGATATATTATTATTATTATTATAAGTATTATTATTATTATTATTAATCAAACAAGCTCAAATTATTTAAAAAATAGAGGAGAGCTGAGATATTATTATTATTACTATTATGCAATTGCAGATTTTTTGTCAACATCTTTAAAATTTACTACTACTCAAGTACTTACGACTACTAGTACTAATGAAAGTAAAAAGTATAAAAAAAATTGTAACCAACAAAAAACAACAATAATAGTAGAATGCCTCCAAAGTTTCAAGTCTATGGACTTGTTGAAATCTTAACTTACATCATGTAAATATACTATCAATTAGATGATATTATTCTTCTTCTTCTTGAATTGAGCGCCAAATTTCTTCTGCTATTTCTTTTTGCACCAAATCCATTTGTGTCTTACGAACATTATTAAACATATCACAATCTGATCTTGGTTCAACATCAATGCCTTCTGAAATAGATTTACCCAACTCGTGCAATCTGATGAAATTATGTAGTGTAAATGTAGACACTATGATAACCAATTGATATTGAATATCCATGCATGGCATGTTATGCAATATTTTCCACCTTTTTATTAATCCAAAACATCTTTCAATTGATGTACGTAATGATGAATGGCGGTAGTTGAAATTCTCGAGCATGCCTTAAGGAGGAGGGCCGTCTTCAAATTCTGGTATATGATATCTAACTTCCTTATCTTTTAAAGGACTCATAAATCCAATTGTATTTGGATAACCATAATCAACCAAATAATATTTTCCTAGTAGTTATAAAAGTACATATGAGAATGCAATGTATATATCGTGTAAAAAAAGTAGCAATCAATGGAACAAAGATCTATGAATTTATACATGGAGGAGGATGTGGAAAACGGAATTTAGATTCACTAAGGCTGTGGCTCCATACAGTTACATCACGGGCACTTCCCTCAAAACCAACATTAACAAACGTGAATAAGCTGTTGAATGAACAAGAAGCCATAACGTTCCATGTTTTACCTCCTTTACGTCCTCGAAACGCCACACCATCATCATCATTTACAGTTGCATTTATACGAGTACCATCCGAAGCCCCAATACAATCCTAATATACAATAATAAATAGATCTTTTACAACCATCTTTAAAAAAGTGTAATATGAAAATTATAAGATATATAATTACCTTGAAAAAGGGCCAATATAGCGAGCTATCCGCTACCTTCAGAGGCACTTCATTCAAGTCTTGAAATGGTTTTATGATCTCACTTGATAAAGTAATAAAATCTTGTAGTACCTCTCTGAAGTACCGACTTATGGTAGATGTTGAGTGCTGAAATCTATCAGCAGCATCTTGGTAAGAAGCTCCTTTAGCCATGATGTATAAAGCAATTCCTAATTTTCAGTCACTCCAATAAATCTCCCAGTTGATAATAACCCTTTCTCCATGGTATAGTTGACCAGCTCCAAAAATATATTTCTATCTAATCTTAATTACTCTTGGAACAAATTAGGATGTGTATACAACAATCTGTTAATATAGTGAAAACCATTTTCACCTCCTATTCTCAAAAGTAATCTCTCCATTGGTGTAAGTAATCTCTTTAACTCTTCTAATGCAATAATTAACACACACGTTCGAGCCACGTTTCCATCCATTCTACAAGGTACAACAATACATCGCATTAGAATGTGATATAGATAAAAAAAAAACACTACAAAATACTTGATTAATTTCAATTCAAACTCTAGATGTCACAAAAAAGACTGGTCCAACCATCAATCATAACATAAACACTATTATATGATATTATACCTAAAAAAAGTCACTAACAAACGATCAATAAAAGAACTAATCCTTTTGAAGCAAGTTATGGTGATTGAGGGTCATATTGAGGGATGTAGTAATCTCCATTAACATAGAAGGTAATCGACGTCTTTAAGAACACAACCCTTTGTGTATTTGATGAAAGTCCCAAGAAGTAGTCTCCATTATCACCTTGACGTAAGAATTGCATACACCGGAAAACAAATGCTTCACCCTGATCAACGACCTCCTGAATTTTGTTTAAAGTTGCATAAATTTTCTCATATTTGTTTGATTGTGCCTCTATATTACTTGCTTGAAGAGACATTATTAGAATGTCTAGACAAGATTCAATGTCACTTATCTTTTGCTTCTTGCCTTTGGAGGCACCACACTCATCACTCTTACGTTTTATAGCTGTATGAGGTGAATTTTCCTCAGTTGATTCAGACTTGTTCATTGTGTCCTCCACAGCCGCATCCTCGTCATCTTTACCATCAGTACCATAGTTCATGTCAGTGTTCACATCACGTTTACTAAATAAAGATGAGTCTAAGGCTGGTGAGAACCTCCATTTACTAGTTGCAAATGAGCCAGAATAAAGAGCTCGAAGCTTTGTCAAATGGGGAAGTGGTTTTTTGAGAAACCTTGTGGGAACTCCTTTATATTTCTGCATAAAAGAGAAGGATATATAACCTTAGTTAGATTGCCATATAAAAGAAGATGATACATAAAGTATAATATGAATGAATTTAAATTGTTAGTTACCTTTACAAATGAATTCCATCTATCATCTTGCTCAACCTCTGGGCAACCTGTTATGGGATCAAATGCAAGGCCTGTCCATTTGAGTTCCATTTCTTCCCAGACTTTAAACTTTTTCCGCAAGTCATCATAATGATTTCTGCATTGTTTTTCAGAATATTGCTTCCCAGTTTGTACGTTCAGGTTAATTACAATCTTTCCCCAGTTTATCTTTGACTTTGGACTTGCTTTCAGTTCAATGCTTATATCCAAAAACTTTCCAGTATGTTCTTCTGTCCAAGTTATCCTCTCAGATGGTGTAGTCGCAACCATACTTAAGGTCGACCAGGGAACTTACAATCGAATAGAAAAATTCGAATGAAGAATTCATAAATAAATAGAAGAAATGGAGCAGACGTCAAACACAGACATCATGTTATTGGCAGGAATTGACTGAATATCTAAATGCAGACTGCAAATATAATGAAAATAAGCAAGATACACATCAAGATGATCAACTAACAAACAAAGATAAAATGAGTAAAACCCTTATGAAAGTAAAACCAGTATTCACAAGTGTACGAAAACATGAGTGATATTTGCATCAATAGAATACGATAATGGAAAATAAACAATAAGAAGGTAGATATATATACTTACAAGAGTACGAGTGACAAGAAACTGCTACTCTGCAAATATCTCTATTATTCCTTTGCCTCAATAATCAGTGTGCCAAAAGAAAAACTGAAACCCGTAATATGTAAGTGTCAAACCCTACAATGTTGAGCACAAAAGAGGGAAAGATTATAAATTTTAATTCTTTTGGCGGTTTGGTTTCCCTCCAATATTTTAGCGGGATTTTCTTAATTTCCCTCTCATTAAATTTTCCCTTCATATTTTAGCCCAAATCTCTTCCCTTTCAAATATTTCGTATAACATTATCTTTAACATAAATAAGCAAGTTTTAAAAAATATATATATTCGATTGATATACCAAATTGTTATGGTAATTGAAAAAGATATGACGAGCTCTATACTTGCCTTGTATAAACAGACCTTGAAAGTTGAATGCAATAGAAACGCGTGCATTAAGCGATTTTGTTGCTCCTCTGCAATCAAAAAACGAATCTGAAAGCTTTCAGTGGAACACATCAAGGAAATGAAATTCTATACTAATCAAATATATATAATTTTTTTTAGTGCATTTGGGTACCAAAATTAATCGCAATTAAGAAGGAAAGAGAACATACCTAGAGCTCCATATTTCAATCTTGCATGTAATAAAAAGCAAGGGGAAGGGTGGGAAGAATTTGCAAGTACCAAAATCTAAAGAAAGCTCATCGGAATCTCCAGCTGATAGTGAAGAATGGGAAGGAAAATACTAAGATGTTGAGGGGTACTTTAGCTATGAATATAGATATTTGGCATTTTGTTTAACTCAGTGAAGTAGTATAGAGAATGAGGTATATTCTCGATTGAAGAGGTGCCATCAACTATTCAAACAACTTGCAATGTGATTTTGCACTACATAAAATATTAGGTGGCTTCATTTTCAAGACTTCATTTTCCCTTTCATCTTTAATTTTGCATTACATCTGATCTGAACTTTTCTTATTTAATCTGATTTGAATTTTTCTAATCTGGTTTGATCTAGTCTGATCTGATCTGATTTTTTTCTGATTTAATCTGATTTGAATTTTTCTGATCTGATTTTATCTGGTTTGATATGATTAAATCAAATCTAAAGTGAGTAATAGAGTGCTTAAATAAGTTGAAAAGAATATAGGGTAGGGATATCCAAAAAATAAAACGCCCAACGCAAGGACACAGCTTCCGGAGAAGAGAAATTCAAAAAAATAAGGAGATTTGGGAAGTGAAGAGGGAAAAGAAGAAATTCTATTGGTTCATTGTCGACGCTGGTTGTTATTCCTTATCTCATCCTACAACACCTCAAAAGAAAAAAGAAACCAAAAAGGCAATCAATCAAAGAACCCCTACGAAGTTGAAACTCCAAAAGCCAAATTGATCAAATAATCCATATGCCCCAAAGGCATTGAAAAATTAGAGCAGCATGGAAGCTTCCTGCTCTTTCCAAGTAAACCAAATCTCAGTGTCTCCAATTCGGTCATCACCACGCTTCCTGACCTCCCTGTCTCGGATATCTCTATCCTCATACAAGAACAAGACCAATTTGAGTTCCTCATTTCGTGTCCAAAAACAATGTTATTCATTTTCAAAGAGTTCTGAGATTTTGGTCGCTGAAGGATCGTCGGAAGAAGATGTGAAACTTATGAAAGTATCGGAAACGGAAGAAGAGAGAGAGACTGACTTGAAGTCTTGGATGCATGCAAATGGTTTACCTCCTTGTAAAGTCTTACTTAAAGAAAAACCCTCACATAATCCCAATCACAGCCCTATTCATTATGTTGCAGCCAGCCAAGATCTTCAGGTTCTTTTTTTTTGTGTTGATATTTGGTGAATTTTATTGCGGATTTAATTTGTTGTTAATTTTTCGTAGCATTTTATGGTAATGGGTAGGTTGGTGATGTTGCATTCTCAGTTCCAAATTCATTGGTTGTCACACTTGAGAAAGTTTTGGGTAACGAGACTGTTGGTAAGCTTGCACCTTTCTCTTTCGTTGGCACTTGATGTTACATATGTTTTTGCAAAATACAAGTTTTAGGTCTGATCAGTCCAATGATTTCTAATTATGACTAATAAGTTCTAATCTCTTCAAATTAGTCAAGTTCAGATTTAGGCTCCGTTTGGTTGGTTGTAAAACATTTTCAATGTCAAATGATTTTCACGGAAAACAATTTCAATGGAAAATGTAATTGTAAAATTAGTTTTCCATTTTTTGGTATCATGTAAAAAAGATGATGGAAAAAAGCAAAATGAAAGGGAAAGTAAGGAGAGGTGGTGGGAGGAGTGTAAAAGGGAGGTAAGGAAAAAGAAGGAAAAGCGTTTTCCTTTCATTTTGAAGGGAATATGGTTTACCATTATTGAAAGAGCTATTTTACTCCAAGGGAAAATGATTTTACATTCCTTTGACAACCAAACAATGTAAAACTGAAAATAGAGGAAAATAGTTTTCCATGAAATTTTTTTACGCTCTACCAAACGAAGCCTTAGTTCCAATACGTCCCAACAACTCCTAGTCCCTTTTAAAGTTAAGCATCAATTATTATGGATTCGTTTCAAAATGTCCAGTAATTTCCAATAAGTTCATTCAGATAAGTTCATGATATATGAGGTGAAGAGAACCCATTGATATATGAGGTGAAGAGAAAGTACCCTTCGACTGTAGAGTTGGTAGTTCGTTTGAAATATGCGTAATTCCAAGCTGCTTCTATTAGAATTATGATGATTGAAGTTTGAGAAAATAATTTTTTGAACTTTTTTGGAAAAATTTTCATTAATGACATTTTGAATGAGTTGTTCGAATAACTAATTTTCGTAAGAAAAATAGTCCTCCATCCGTCTCAAGAGTTGTTGCTGCATTAGGTTTTGGCACAATTTTTAGGGAAATTTAAACATAGAGAGAATTATGTGAATTATGTTTAAGATTTTATTTGTTTCCCGTTCCTATCAGATGCTACATTAATACATTGAAGTTTATTTTTCTGGCTTGCCTTGGCATGAGGTTCTTGAACTACTGGTCCGCTATTATTATTTACTAATAGACTTATGACTTGTATGATATGGTATGATATGGAACTGGATGTAACTTGCTTCAGCTTCTTGAATTTACATGCAGCGGAACTGTTGGCTTCAAACAAATTGTCAGAGTTGGCTTGCTTGGCATTATATCTAATGTATGAAAAGAAGCAGGGAAAAAAATCTTTTTGGTATCCATATATTAGAGAGCTTGATCGGCAAAGAGGAAGAGGGCAGCTTGCGGTTGAGTCTCCTCTTCTATGGTCAGAGACGGAACTCTCTTATCTTAATGGCAGTCCTGTTCTGGTAATGGATTAACTTCTTTTGGATACAGAAACTGACCTTTGCCTGTTTTGTGGTACCATCTCTAGTTCTTCTTGTATTTCCATTATCTTCTCGTGCTGATCTTGAATATCTCTTTTTTATGGTTTGCAGGCTGAAATTCTGGGAAGGGCTGAAGGAATAAAAAAGGAGTATGATGAGCTCGACACTGTATGGTTTATGGCAGGATCCCTTTTTCAGGTGACTTTGTTTGACATTATAGGAGAATTGCCATCAATATTAACTTTAATCTGTTTCAGCTGAATGTTGTGCAGAATTTGCTTTTAATCAAACAAGCATGTTCATCTCATTAATGAGCACTTCTTGATGTGTACTGGGTCAAGAATAGTTTTTTTTAGAAGCCAAGTTAGTTTTATTGCTTTTTTGCATTCATTATCCTAGTTAATTTCAGGGATGTATTTGACAAAAATTCCTCACATTTCAGGACTAACAGCCTGTTTGGTTACAGTTTAATTGGTGGTAATGGTAATGAATTTTAGTGTAATTTTGTGAAGGCATGCCCATGTCAACATGCATGGTGCTGCTACTTTATCACAAAACATCTATTTTCTCCCTAAAACTTCATTACCATCCATTACCACTTGGGAAGGTGGTATTGAGTGGTAATGGAAATTTATGGAGGAAAAAACATGTTATGACATCAAGTTTACCATGGTTGTTGGCTTCGGTATATCTTCACAAATTTACACTTACCGTCTTAGTTTTAAAAGGCGCGAGGCGCACCGAGGCGCAAAGGGTCTCTGGAGCCTAGGCGCAAGGCGTGAGGCGAAGGCGTGCGCCTCTCGTAGAAAAGGCGCGCTTTTTATTATTTTTTAATATTTTTGTGGTATTCATATTTTTTCAAAAGATAAGCCCTTCATCTAAATACATTTAATTTACTTAAAATAACAATAAAATTCTAAAAAGGAAGTGTATACTAACATGATTATATTAGAATAACAACATTTAAAATATAAAAAGAGAAAGTGTATAGTACTAAGTTACTCTCAGAGTTACACTAACATTATCTTGTCAAAGAACACCTCATACTTTAGTCTAATACTAATACTATTCAGTTTCATTAACCAACATAAAATAAAAAGGAAAAACGCAAAAGAAAAAGAATAGAATAGTGAAGTACAGTGAGCATGCGTGAAAGAGAAGCGACACAACGATCGAACAAAGAAAGAGAACAAAAACCTAATCTCAGTTCTGACGACGACCACCGCCAGAGCTATGGTGGCCGGAAGCCTGGGAAGAGGTTCTCCGGAATCCTCTCTGACAAGGTATTTGCTAGCATATGCTTCCAATTCCAAAATTAGGGTTTTTCGCCCAAACTTAGGGTCTCAAAATTAGGGTTAAATTTGCTTAAAATTCATACAATTAATAAAGGGCTTTTGGTCGAATTGGTATAATAAGCCAAGGTAAGTCTAAATTTGAAGTTTTTTTTTTGTTTTTGACATTTTGAAGTCAGATATACATTTTTCCTGTTTCTCGTGCGACTCTCTACCAAAGGCGGCCAAGGCGCACGCCTTGCGCCTCTCACAAGGCGGCATAAGGCGCTCGCCTGAGCCAAAACGCCTCGCCTGGGTTGGAGGAGGCGATTTGACGAACGCCTCCACTCGCCTAGCGCCTCAGGCGCGCTTTTTAAAACTAAGCTTACCAAGACCACCGTTTAGTGGTTGCCGGAAGTACTTATTAGTGGATGACTCTTGAATGAAGATGTATTATGCAATGTGCTTGAAAGTTTTAGCTTCAGATAATAGGCTTTATTTATTTTTGAGGTCATAGTCTTTATGTTTGACAATGAAGTCTCTGAAACAAAATATTTATTTACAATGCATACCCTTTTGAGAGTTATAATGACAAAAAACTTTAATAGGAAAACCTTTTACTACGTTAACCTATATTAGTCCTTCACTCCTTTCTACTGGTTGGTTGAGGTTGGGTCATCTCGAGGTTTAGGTTATTGCAAATTAGGTAGCATTAGGGTACAAGTTGAAAAGTGCTGAATCGGGATCTTGGATAGTTGTGTTTTGCTTTGGAGGTGACTGATTGGCGGGCTTATATGACGTGTAATTTCATTGTGATAGTTTTATTTAAACGCAATAAGCAAAACCGTACTTAGCATACGTTTATCCACAAAGATTTTGAATGAACAAAACTTTCAAACAAAAGACATTATGAAGTTGCTATTAGACAAGTAGCCTTTTGGTTTACATGGAGGAAAGGATAGGAATTAAGAAAGGGAAACAAAGGAAATCGAAGCAATAAAGAGATTTCCTCATTTGCTTGGTTCAATTGTGGTGTTGAATCCAATTCCTTAACCTGTTTGGTATTTAGAAAGCAAATAAGGAAAATTGTCTTTGCCCTAAAAACATTACTAATCTTCATGATTCAAAACATCTAGCCACTACTATTATCTATCTCCACCATATTGTCTCTCTCCTCTCTGTCAGTGCAACACCATTCATTTTTCTATTATTTCCCACTTTCTTTCTCTCACGACATTGCTAGATGGGCTTTTTATTCTCGAATTCCACCATCTTGAAGGCAATGATAATGGTGGTGTCGCTCCCTTTCTTGATTATCTTTTGTCTTTTACCATACACAGGCTTCAAACAAGTGCATGTTTAAACTAAGATTGATTAAGACTGTGTGTATCATAGCTTGGCTTGAGGTTGCACGAGCTTTTACATTTCTTGTCCGAGTTTAACTCTTGAATCACTTCACTTGTTGAGGCTTGATTTATGAATGCTTGCATACATTCGGAACTCAAGCCTAAGTTCAAACGAGCTCTAAATGTGCTTTGAAACATTTATTGTTTTTTTTAGAGATTCAAGCAACATCTATAGTTAACTTCCAAAACAAAACCAACTTGAATAGCTAAGAGTTCAAAATGATTGGGGGGAGGGAAGGGGAGGTAGGGCTCCATTTTCACTCCTTTAAAAAGCATAATCCCTCCGAAACGGGAGATTTGGAAGGAAAATGGATTGGACCTTTTCCCTCCCCTTCCTTTCCCTCCTCCTTTGATATCCAAACATAGCATTAAAGGTTCGGAGAGATTTTAATCGAGCTTGTCCAAGGACATATTGGCTTATTTGCAACCATATAGTTACCCCTCGTAGATTTTTTTTTTTCTTTTTCATTTTGTAGCTTGTCATTGGTAGTGAAAGTACTCATGAAAGGAATGAGCCTATGTACTAGTATAATGTATGCTTGAAGTAGTGATCAGCGAGCAGTTAGCACTATTGACAACTTGATGATTTAACCTTTTACCATAGTGACCAAACAAGTTGTGACACTTTTGTACATTAGATTCGATGGTCAGTGTTTGTGAAGACATTGTTTTAATCCCAATCTAGGTGTTTAGGTGTACTTAGCATATATGGACTTGGAGTCTGAAAGCTTGTTTACTAATCAAGAAGCTCTTTAAGCACCCTTAGTATACTGTAATGTTAGGTATGAAGTACCAACAGCATGACACAAAATATAGTCAGGTTTTTGAAGCTATCTGGATAAAAGATATCACTCATCCCAATATGCTTTGTTTACGTCTTTAGGTGGCATAAACTAGCTTGATATGTAATCACTTCTACCATGCTCATGTTTAAATCTGAGTTAAATGAATCAAATGGCTACAAACTATTGTTGTGAGCAACTATGGGATTTGGCAAATTTTTGGGGGACCTCACTGGGCTTATCTCGACGCCAAAATTATCTTTAGTAGATAAGTGCATACCTTAATTTATGAAGGTTACTCACTCTCTTTTGTTTCCATTTACAGCAATATCCATATGACATTCCTACGGAAGCATTTCCTTTTGAGATCTTTAAGCAAGCCTTTGTCGCTATTCAGTCCTGTGTAGTGCATTTACAGGTAAGTTTATTATGGAAAACATCTATACCCTTTCTTAATTTATTCTAGAATAAGGATATTGGTGTACTTCTGATATAGAGATCGATTTTGGATGCGTTTTATTTTATAACTCGTAGTCTATCTTTTAGCTGACTCCTTGGCATTCTTAGCAAACAAATTTTGGTTACTAACAGTTGTTCAAAGGCCACAGCAATGGCAATTTCTTATGTATTTTGTATACCTGCTCTGTATGTTTATGTTATGACCCTTTGCATGTGATGGCGTATGCTGATGTTTAAATAGATGTAGTACCTGAAAATTTCAATCACATTTATAATCAGGGAGTGAGCTTAGCACGCAGATTTGCTTTGGTGCCCTTAGGTCCCCCGTTGCTAGCTTATAAGAGTACCTGCAGGGCAATGTTAACTGCTGCAGACGATGTTGTGCAGTTGGTAGTTGACAGACAATACACGGCTGGAGAACCTATTGTTGTCTGGTAAAATTTGTTATCTCATTCTTTTGAAACGATGGCTTGCCTTATCTATTGTTTGTATGTTGGGTTCAGAAATAATCATTCCCTATGCACCCCCCTACTATATGTATTCAATCGAGTGTAGGGATGTCAATGGGGCGGGGCGGGTGTGAAGGATGGTCCCTCCACACCCATCCCCACCTAAAATTCTTATCCCATCCCCGCCCCATCACCCCCGTCCCCTCGCCAACGGGTACGCACTAAAAACTATCCACGTCCATCACACACATGGGTCTCGCAGACTCGCACCCACCGTACCCGCCTACAACATCCGTCAAACACGCCCTAACATACACCAAATGTTTTGTGCTAATTTTTTTTCAAAAAAAGTAAAGATAAAATTTCCTTATTCAACATAATTATTTATCAAATACTAGATGAGTAGTATTTAGGAGGTGGAGAAGAAGCATGGCGGGTAGGGATGGGGCGGGGCCATTCTAAACTCCACCGCGCCCCATCACTCATGTCGGGGATAATTTTCATCCCCATCCCGCCCCATCACCCATGAAACCTTCCCATGTCCCGCCTGGGGCGGATGCGGGGAGGGTTTCCACGAACCCCGCCCCACAACCCATGAATAAGTAAAGTGGTGGGACCATATACTTCCTCCGTTTCCTTTTAATTGCAACAAATTGGTATTATTTGTGAGACATAAAAAATTTCTTTGTTGCAATTAAAAAGAAACGTAGGAAGTATTATTGAGAGAGTAAGGAGATGGGTGCGGGTTATAATTTTAGGGACATCCCTTAATAGAAAATGGTGCATACAAATTTTAGGAATGGAAGGAAGATACCGGGACGACCTCCAAACTCCAACCTGGTTCGCACGTTGCGAAACGGGGGTCCTTCGCGACCCAAAGCGGAGGATCTTCGTGGATCTAGTGACGTAAACCCTAGATCTAAAATTGCTTTTGAAATCGACCAAATTATTAACCAAGACCTTGAGGCTTTTCTTCATCTTGATGGAGTGACTCGAATGCTGTTTTTTTCAAGCACAAGTAGGGTCACTGGCTACCTTGCTCGGCGACGATTGTTGGGTGGTGGTGAAGAGTTCTCCGACTTCTCAGGTCTTTTTTCTTTTTTCTTGTTTGTCTTTGCCCACATTCTATTTAGATTAAAATATAATAAAGTAACCCACCGCACTCACTGATGTGAATTTTAAAGGATCCAAGTAAAATAAAAGGAATAAATCTCTAAACGCGCAAGTTTAGAGGGCTTTGAGGGGGTTCAAATCGCGGAATCCACTAGAAAAAGGTAATTATTTGCCCATGAACACTTGGAAAATAAGCAAGCACGAGGGTAAACTCAATATAATAAATCTCAAACTATGTTTATTGTACAACCCTAGGTCTATATTTATAGTAGAGTTGTCCTACTCCCTACTTCAACAAAATAAAAGAAAATAATAACCTAGTTTATAAAAGCCCAATAATACCTAAAGAATTAATTAAAAAACTAGAGTAATCCAATAATTAACCCTTACAACTTTGATCCAAATTAAGGGCCAATGGAATCCCTGCTTTAAGAGTAAAGTAAAACCAAACGAGTTCCTAAATAAAACAATAAGATAGTCATAAGAAGGAGTATTGATTCACATCATTCTCTCCCTCTTAAAAAAACTTGTCATCAAGCTGGCACGCAAAGTAGCACATATTCCCTTTCCAAGGAGAACTTGTAAAGTATCATAATTCTCCGTGCACAATCTTGAAAGGTCCTTCCTCGATATATTCATTCTTATCCTTTGAATTATTGTAGATTTTCTGTGTATTCAAGGATAAAAATACATAGTAACCAATCTCAAAAGGTCGAGGATGCCTCAAAGATAATATGTTCCCTCTTCTTCCCTTCTTGTTATGTTCAGTCATAAGCAACAACACTCCCACAGGAGCTTTTAACAGGGGTAATGGATGCAACTAGACTCTTTTATCCCCCGTCTTGACCGAATAAACATTGGTGACATCATTATGCATTGCTTCTCGATCATATTGCCATGGACGACCCAATATAGAACAAGCAGTCATAGGCAAGATGTCACACCATACACTATTAGAAAATGTACCTATAGAGAAGTTAACCAAAGCTTGCTTCTTGACTTGGACTCCATCACCATCATGACCAATTAAGCTTGTACGGAGCAGGATGACCTCTAGTAGGAAGTTTCATAGTATCAACCAACTTAGTAGATGTTGCATCAGTGTACGATCAACTATCAATGATCAATGATCAACGAACAACTACGATCACCCATTTTGCATCATAGTCTGAAATAAGTTCTCACTTTCCTCATGTCTAGTAGGAGGAACAAAATCAATATGAAGAACTCGCCTTAAAATGTCAATATGGTGATATTCAGGTTCAGCAGTAATTTTTTCTTGATTTCCCCATTGATCAATATCTTCAAAATCAAATTCCCCCTCTGGATTTTGCAGGCAAACGCGCTCATTCTCCAACATCAAAATCTGCTCTCTTTCACCGAAATAGCATAATGATCTCTCAAATAAATAGTGACGCGGTTAGGACAATTAGAAGCAGTATGTCCTTGCCCTTGACACTTGAAACAACGCTTCTCTTTCGTTGCAAGTTGGTTAGGAGAAATAAAAGTTTTCTTTACCAAGATCACCTTTGCCGACAGAATTAGGAATGATACTACTAGAACAACGAGTACTATATTGTGATGGTTGTTCTTTATAGGTTGAAGGTTTAGGCTTCTCCCTTTCCATCTTCTCTCTTAGTGTCGCTGCTCGAAGTGCCAACTTAGTAACATGATCAAAGAAAATAAAGGAAGCCATCTCAACTTTGTGACGAAGCGTGAGTGACAACCCTTTCATGTATCTCCCTATCTTCATCTCAGTTTCTCGGAGATCACAAAGAATGCAAATTCTTCCAAATTCCTTAGTGTATTCAGTTCACTAAGTTTACCTTGCTTAAGAAGATTCAACCTCAAATAATTGTCTTGTATGTATTGTGTAGGGACAAATTTTCTCTTAAGGTGTCTTTTCATCTCCGTGCACCAGAGTCTCTTCATCTCTTATCTGCTTTAATTTCAAATTCTCAAACCACATAGATGCATATCTAGTCAATTTCAAATTTGCCACCTTGTAGGATTTCTCATCATCAAACCCTTTATAGTCAAAGAGTTTATCCATTCTATGAACCCATTCAATAAAATCTGTAGCATCTCCTTCACTTGAACATCCCACTTAAAATCTTTATCACTCGCAGACGCACGAGGATTTCTAAAATTACCATTAGGAGGGGGAGAGGGAGGAGAAGTTCCACTAAGAGTGGCAACTTGAGCAACATCCCCTTCCATTTTTGTTTTCATGTCCTGTTGTGCTAACGACAAAATATCTACGAATCCGTGGTAATTTTATCATTATCGTTTCCCATGACAAAAGTTTATCAACCAAAATCACACTCAATAATAATCGAATAACTTCTCTAAAATAATTGTTAAAGTGCTATTTCGCTATTAGCCATTAGCAATCGTCAATTATCCTTCGGTATAATCTACCAATAAAGATCAATTGTTTATTCCTATTTTCCTACCACAATTCGGCAAAGCAGGGTGTATGAGCAAAAATAAAAACAACGAAAGTCAACTCTTTTTGTTAGGCAAAGCACCCAAGTGGCAGAACTTAAGATTTATCCAATCAAGATCACAATTGTGCGGCAGTAATAACATGTACAACCACTGCAATTAACGAACAGCTAACAAGATTCACGTTTTTTTGGTTCGTGATTTTTACTTTACCAAGATCGAGTGAGTTCCAAAGGTTCCATGACACACGCTCTTGATACCAATTGATGTGAATTTTAAAGTACCCAAATAAAATAGAAGAGATAGATCTCTAAACGCGCAAGTTTAGAGGGTTTCGAAGCGCGCAAGCCACGAGAAAAATCCAAATAAGTTAGCACAGGGTAAACTCAATATTATAAATTTCAAACTGTGTTTATTGTACAACCCTAGGTCTATATTTATAGTAGAGTTGTCTTGCTCCCTACTTCAACAAAATAAAAGAAAATAATAACCTAGAAAATAAAAGCCTAGATACCTAAAGAATTAATTAAAGAACTAGAGTAGCCCAATAATTAACCCTTACAACATGGAACCAAATTAAGGGCCAAAACACCTAAAATAGTTTCAATAAATATTGAATCCCACTTGTAAAACCCCTGCTTTAAGAGTAAAGTAAAACCAAGCGAGTTCCTAAATAAAACAATAAAGATAGTCATAAGAAGGAGTATCGATTCATATCACTCACCCAGACAAAGTATGGCTGTATGCTTCACGTGCCCCCTCCACTTCTCCTATTTTTTAAATGGCCTTTCACTTCTCTATTTTTTTAAGTGACTTTTTTTTTCTCCTTTTTTTTGGTTGAAGTTTTCTAATTTGTAAATGGGCTTATCCACTGAAAATTAAGCACCTAAAACACAACTAAATAAAATTTAATATTCAAATTTAATATTTTTCTTAGGAAATATTATATTATATTTATTTATTAATATATTGTACTCTATCGTTCCCCATTCACTATGGCAAGCGTTTTGCGTATCCGTTTTCCTACCCCATTTCAAATCTAACCCCTTTCCTTGTAACATTGGGAAGGAGTATGTTTTATCAATTTGTTTTTTTCGGAAATATATGTTTAGTATCGTGTTACTGCAACACAAGGGACCAGGTAACTAGGTAAGATCATGTTATCTATACAACACAGTTGCATGAAAGGAATTTCGACTCACCATCCCACCTTTTATCCAACTTGGGTTTGGTTATAAGCCACTGTGGGGTCTAACTATATCTCATATATATACCTTGTCCTGCTTCATGTATATGTTGGTAGCTTCTACATTCCCAGGAAGTTGATCTTTGTGGAACTTGTTGGCTGAAACTGCCAAAAATATTATTCTTGTACCACCTCTTGTCTACTTAAAAATTTAGCATAGTGATTGGAGAACTTATAATTGGTGATCAAGAGAACAACTTCTTAAAAGAAATTTCTCCTTGCATTTCCTTTACTGACAGCCTGCACATTGCTGGCTGGATAAGGTGACCACTTTTACCGGTTTGCTGGCACAAATTATAAGAAAACATTTTCAGAAAACACCATAAGCGACTTCTTTTATTTTCTTACCCCTCTCTCTCTCTCTCTTTCGAAGTTATGCAACTACCTCATTTACCTTATAATTGTGGTATGTCTGACATGTACAGGTGTGGGCCGCAACCTAATTCCAAGTTGCTGCTTAACTATGGTTTTGTCGACGAGGATAATCCCTATGACCGAATTGTGGTTGAGGTAAGTTATTTCTAGTAACTTTCGTCACTGTATGCTGCCCTCTTCCAATTTTTTCAAAACTTGATTTATATTTTGACACGTACTTGAGAGCTAAAGATGAAATAGTAACGTAGAAAACGTTTCGAATCAATCTGAGCTCAAACGATGAACTTCCACTACTTTCCACCAACCAAAAGATCCACCAAACTAAGGTATTATTAGGATGGAACAGCCTAATAATCAACCTACTCTACTTCTAAAGTTTGAACACTCCATTGTAATTGACGTGCACTCAAAGTAAAGATTTGATAGAAGTTGAACACAAGTCCAGCAGAAGGAAATTTTCGGTTTCCTCTCTTTAATTTTGAGCTTTATAAGCCAAAATACAATCCAATCTAGTTTGAAACTAAGCTCCCTAAAGCCCCATTGATAGAGGAGGATGTCTAGTAAGCATCCAGTTATAAAGGAATTAAAAAAGAGCAAAAACCCAAAGATAAGACTGCTTCTTTGAAAACTGTTTCTGATCAACACCTCTTGCATCATTTAGTGATTTTAGGCTATGTAGGACGGTGCAAACCCTTGGTAGCCAATGAAAATGTTTCTCAGACATGAAGAGTGAAGTAACCAGGCTAAGAAAGCTTTCTTTGCTCATAAGAAAGTGGCTGCCCAGAACCGCCCAAACAGGGACAACTGCATCGCCATATATGTGCAGGCGTGTCTTAGTTTAAAAAAGCGCGCCTGGGCGGCAGGCGAGGTGTCAGTGGTGGTGCTTTTTAAACCTCACGCGAGGCGTTTTCATGTAGGCGTAGATAGGCGCGCTTTTTGGTGCGATTTGAAGAGGCGCAAGGCGCAGCGACAAACAAAAGAGAGAAGAGAAGATTTGAGTTTAGGTGTTAAAAATTACAAAATTAAAACTTGCCAAGGCCTTTTTAGACATATTCGACCACAATCCCTCATTTAATTTCATAAAATTGCTGCAATTTGAACCTTAATTAAAAAGCCCCAAATTGTTGAAACCCTAATTTGAGAATGATTCAAAATTGAGGAACGCTACCCACATGAACACTGACACAAACCTCCAACTAGAGAGGAACAGTGATCTCCGCCAGTTATCGACGGCCTCGGTGGCTGCTGGTTGCTAATTTCTTACAGAAGGGCCGGTTGTTCTTCACTTCTTCCCCTTTTCTTCTCTTTTTGCTTGTTTACTCTATTGTACATGGCTTTTTTCTCTTTAATGTGACATCATAACATCACATGGGACTATGGGAGTTACTTTAGTGTTGACTCACAATTTATTTACTTTGACTTTCCTTTGCTTTCTTCGTATTTGACCCAGTTGTATTTCTTGGCTTTTTTAATATTCTTTATTCATTTGTTATATTTTTTTTTACCACTATCTGAGTTTAGTTTTTAAATATATAAAAAAGAGTATAGTAAAATTAAATATTTTTTAGCACAAAAACCAGAAAATTTAAAATAAATTTTAAAAAATAAAAAGTAAATAAAGATGTGCCTTGCCTACAAGAAGCGCGCGCCTTCGCCTTGCGTCTCGCGCCTAGTGTGCAGAGACCCTTTGCGCCTCGATGCGCCTCGATGCGCCTCACACCTTATAAAACTAAGAGGCCTGTTTCCTTCTTTGGGAGGAAACCTGCTCATAGCTGCCTCTTGAACCTCCTCTAGCAGCTCACTCATCAATGACATCAATGAAGAATAACAGGCAGCGAAGAAAACTGAAAATAAAGCCTAAGAAGTATCCTAAAAACCGACATACAAAAGACATAATACAAACAAGAAATTCTAAGTGTTCAAAAACGATTCTAAGGCATTCTAAGCAACTCTAATTAAGCTTAATTAACACCCTTGATTGAATAGTGCTAAATAAGCTTGAGAATTGGATCTCCCTTGCTAGATTAGCCTTTGATTCACTTGAACTAGTTGATGGAGAAGTTGGACTGCATTCTCCTGCATCACAACCTTTGGTATCCTGAAGTATTTATCTACTATCTATTTCCTTTTAACCTAATTTCAATTTGCTTCTGTAAACTGGTTCTGTTGACGAGAATAGGCATCATTATATGTTGTGAATGAGGTTAAATCATAGATTTTTTTTCTTCCTGTACAACAGTTTTTGGTTTCTTGATGTATTTATCTACTTCCTTTTAGTATTTTTAATATATCTGGTTCGGCATTTGTCTAAGCTAATGTAGCAATACTTTGATTTGCTAGGCTGCACTAAACACAGAGGATCCGCAGTATCAGGAGAAAAGGATGGTTGCTCAACGTAACGGAAAACTGTCTCAGCAAAGTTTTCATGTAAAGACTTACTCTTTATTCCCACTTAGATTATTGATTACTTCCTCCATACTTTATTAATTTCAGTAATTTGACTTTAGCACTATTCACATACTTCACTTTGATTGTCTCATTTAAATTTTAAAGGTATTAACTTTTACAATTTTTAATTATTGATGATTACAGATATTTAGGCTCAAAGTATTGCATCGGCAAATGTGGAAAGTTAAGTGTCGCAATTAATAAAGAACGGAGGGAAGTATTAGAAGACTTGGAACCCTACTCGACCTGAAGATAATAACACTTTAAACCCTCATCGCAGACACCTGATTATATATCAAAATAGGATCACGTAAGCTTAAGTCCAAATACACCCGATATGTAGCACACTCGAACCTGATAACGTCTGACTCAAGCTGTTGCATAGTCTGCTTACATCTGATTGGAAATGACTAAAAGTCAAGTACACAAATTTGTGTAAATCTCATAGAGTGATACTTAAACCGTATGCAATCAGAAAAGGATGAGTCTGCTTTTGGGTTTTCTACGCAGATTATCAAAAAATTCAACTTAGACTAATTGCTAAATGCTAATATACTATATTGACACACAAATTTATAAGAATTTTGAAGTTTCAAGTTTGGTCTCCCAATATTCAGCTTGTCTAAAATATTGTCGATGAAACAATAGTTTAGACCTAAAGTTCAAACTCCATCCACACATCTGATTCAATTTAAGATCCAATCCAAGCCAGGTACTTGAATGTTCTGAAAAAACCTTAACATGCAATTGCACGTGACTAATATAACCTTACTCATAACCGACTTGCTCTGCCTGATTGCACTTTTACTTAGTATGGGTCGGTCTTTTCCTCTTTTCACATTGCAGGTGCTTGTGGGCAGGGAGAGAGAAGCTGTTGCTGACATGCTTCCGTATTTGCGACTTGGTTATGTTTCAGATCCTGCAGACATGCATTCTGTTATTACTTCTCAAGGCCCAGTATGTCCTGTAAGTTGACTATCTTGCAATAATTTGTGAGTAGATGTATGTATGTTGGTTTGTGGTGGCAGTTTCTTGATTTGAGGCACATGCTTAAATGTTATATCTGCTTGTCTTCATGATGCTCCATATTTCTCCTGAGGTTTGGAACAGTGGTGCTATATGCATCTTGATCTTGCTTTAGTTTGTCTAGGATAAAAACATGTAGTTACTTTTGAGACACCCATTTCAATTTGGAAAAATTGTCCCAAAAAAAACTAGCCTTTGGCTCGTCTGCTAAGAATAAGTGATCCCTTACTCTAACTTTTATAGTCATCTGTTTTTAACTAGTCAAAACCGGTTATAACCTACTGGAATCCATGTTAAAGTGACACGTGTTATTTTTTCATTGAACGTTTTTAAATTAGGATTTTTTGTGAAAAAACACCTTATAAGTTACTAATTTTGTGAGAAAACACCTTTTAAAATATTTTTTGTGAGAAAACACCTTATATGTTATTATCTATCAAATTAAACACCTTATTATCATTCTTAGGCCAAAAAGTCAAATACTTGCGTACATTTTTTTGTCCCTTTTGTGTGTGAAAGTGACCATATCAACCCAAATTTTCATACAAAAATCTAATGCACAAAAATGAGGGAAAATAAGAGAGTCAATGACCCAAAAGTTTACCTTTTTTTTACCAAAATATGACAACAAGGTGTGTAATTTGATAGATAACATCTTATAAGGTGTTTTCTCACAAAAAAATTTTAAAAGGTGTTTTTTCACAAAATTTGCAACTTATAAGGTATTTTTTGACAAAATTTCCTTTAAATTAAAATTAAAAAACTCCTTCTTCCTCCTTTCCCTTCCCCATCATGGCCTTCTTCCCACCAGCCACTCCTCTCCCATCGTACCGCCATGCCACCCCTCCCCCTACATCCACCACTGCTGTGGCACGAGGCGGGAGCATGCTACGGTTTCCCGTCGAGAAGGGTAGAAAACGTTGGTGAATAGATTGATGGTGGCACGATGGTTCACATAACAGTGTAAAGAGAGATAGTGAATTGGGGATTAGGGTTTCCAAGGTGGGGAGGCGAGGTGCCTGGTTGGGTGGGGGGGGGGGGGGGGGTGGGGGGGGGAGGGGCCTGGTTTTCGAGGGTTGGGATTTAAGGATCTAAGATCGAATACTCACTTTAGGCGCTCACAAATTGTGCAGTTGAGAGTATAATGTGGTGAAAACGATAAAATGAAATAAGAATAAACTATAAAGAATACTCAAGAAATAGTAAGAAAACCCTATCTAGGCGAAAGACACCCGCTTTTGCAGTAGGATTTTACAATTGTATGAGATGAGTTTACAAAAGAAATTATCGATCATTCTACACGCTGAAACCCTTCTCTCTAAGAGTTCTTAGGTCTCTCTAGATTAGAATTACTCTCTTTTTTCTGAATTTTGACATAAAACGACTTAATATTTACAGGGAAGAAGATGAACGTAAACAAACTAAAATAATAAAATAAGGAAACAGTAGAAATTCACTAAAAGCCGAAGAAATGCAAAGAAAACCTAAACTTCTAGAAATATCCGCCCGGGCACTAAGCACCTTAGTTGGTTAATTCGTGAATAATACGCGAATAAGACGCCGTTCCCGTCTTTTTCAAAAAAAGGGGAAAAAATCGGAAAAAAACGCCCGAGGCGTATTAAACGTAAAAAAACGGCAACTAAACGTTTAAAACGTCTGAGACGTTTTAAACGCGATTTTTAAGGAAAAAAACGTTTTTATTTTTTCAAAAAAAATAACAAACCCTTTCGGCATTAGCTTCTGTCGTTTTTTTTCCATGAAATAGAAACACTCCCCAATCCCCATTAACCCTCGCACCTCCTCCAATCTCCTGCCGCCGCTACATGACCACCTTCACCGGCCTATTCTGACACCGGCGCACCGCTGCTACAACCTGCATTTTCTCTCTTCTCTACAAACCTCTCTCTCTCCGTTTATCTGATTCGATGCTGATAACCCTATTTTGGGGAAATTGAATGTGGTTGGGGAAACAAAGGCATTTTGGGGGTGTTGTGAGGCTGGCTGCTCGTCAGCATAGTATGAGATGGAATTTGGAGAGGATGGTTAGGTGGAAATTGGATCTGTGGACATGTAGTGAAATTGGAGATGTTGAGCCAGGTGTGGGGACCCCAAAGATGGAGGTGAGCAAGCTTGGAAAAGGTTACGAAGTTATGATAATGTATGGGAGCTGTTGATCCCCATTTTTCTGATTTTTTTTATTGACTTGAAATTGCTTCATTAGTCAATTAATAAAACAAATGGCATATATGAGTAAAAATGCAGGTTGATGTGTACCTATAGTTTTTTGAGCTAGTGTTGAAAAAATTGACAAATGGCATATATGAGTAAACTTTGACAAAAATAAAGGCCGAATTTTTGCCCAAAATTTTCAAAATGAAACCGTATTAAACGCGTATATGTACGTATCCGAATTATAAAAGTCAACGTTTATTTGGTCGAATGATTGACCGAATTTTTCAAATTTTTGCCGTTTAAAACGCGCCGAATTAAACTCCGTTTAATTCCCGTCCCGTTTTTAACTAACTAAGCTAAGCACCACTAAGTTCCTGTCGGAGCCTAATAGACCTTCTCACATCATATTGATAAAGATGCGACAAGTCTGCTCAAAAAATTAAAATTAGATGATCTTTGCAATTATTGTAGTTGGATCATCTTACAATTCAAGGTGATAAAAGCCCTAAGTTTATGAGAAGCAACAACAAGATAGGCGTGAAGCATAAAGAAGAGCCCATGTTTTGTTTGGGCCTGGGTTTGAAGAGCCCAAGTTTTGTTTTGGGTTTTATTTGCTTTTGTCTTTTAATTTGAGCATGTAATAAAGCCTAGAGACTACTTGTAATAATTGGACAAGTGCCTTAATGTGTCAGGCTTGTGAATGGGAGTATATTAGGCTAGTGATTTGCTGATTATAGCTCACTCGTAGTAGCTCATTGATTAGCTCAATCACGGAGTAAATTTAGGAGCTTTTCTAGCTCCAAAACCGTTTCTCTTTGGATGGTTTGTAGAGTTTGCTTTTGTAGTCTCTTTGGCTTCCTATGCTGCTCCCATATCCTATATAAGGACAACTTTTACTATGAGAAAATCATATTTGAGTGAATTATAAAGAAACCTTGTGTTTTCAAGTTTATGCATTGAGTTTGTCTCAAGCTTCCCTCATTACTTTGAGGAGGCTTGAGTGATAATTGTAGAAGAGATTGAGTGAATTTTGAGTGATAAGTCTAGAATAGATTGAGGGAGTCTTAACTCCTAACCCCAAATGATTGAGTTTGTCCTTGTGATTTGGAACCATCTTAGTTTCGAGTGATTTCTAGAGTTCTTGTGAGTGTTTAATGTTCCTCGAGTTTAAATTTATCATGAGTATTAGAAGGTGTTTTTAGATTCACATCATTTGATATTGCCTTTGTGAAGATATTTAAAGAAAAGGTCGTGTTTTGGAAGACAAAACAAAACCGCAGAATTCAGACAGTCTTGTATCTCGTCCAAATTGAGTGATTTTTTTATATTATGATTAACTTTTTGTTATCTTTTATCCTGTAGCTCTAACCTAACCAATCTAAAAATTTAACAAGTTTATTTCATTACTTGTTATGTTTAGTTTTGAGACTTAAATAGGTTATTAAAAGCTTAATTAACATTAAAGTCATCCTAATAATACTAATTTAAACTTAGGCTATTAGGTAGTATATTAATAGTTTTGTAGCTGTTTTAATTAGGTATAATTTTGTATGTTCAGAGTGTGGCGCGACAATGTCTTTTTGATGAACTTAGCAATTTATAAGGATTTTTTGAGTGATTTGAATTGAATTGATTCACTAACATCTTGAAGATTCATCATACTTCCTCCGTTTTGATATAAGTGATATATTGGCACTTTAACGTTTTTTGAGACAAAATTTATTAAACTTGATTAGATAATTGGGAGTGGGGCATTTAATTAATAAGATAATCAACCACCTATCAACCGCCACAACCACCACCCAACACCTCCACCCACTCTTGAAACCAGCCCCATTTCCTTAGCCACCATTTCTCTCGTCTGCGACATCATCCACCCATCCACCCTCGAAATCAGCCACCACCATCATCTGCGAAATCAGCCACCACCATCTGCGAAATCAGCCACCACCATCTGCGAAATCAGCCACCACCATCATCTGCAAAATCGTCCTCCCTTCTTCTCGTCATCGCCCCCAGCCCTCCTTCTTGCTCGAAGCCTTCTTCTCGATTCCTGCTCGATTTGGTACTATTTCCTTCTTGCTCGAAGCCCATTTCCTTCTTGCTCGAAATCGTCCTCCTTCTTCTCGAAGATTTCTGCTCGAATTTTTGTTGGGTGGTGCTTCGCAATTTTGGCCGGTGGCTAGGGTTGCGATTTGGTAGTAGGTTGAGGGGAGGGTGGCTAGGGTTGTGATTTGGTGGTAGGTTGAGGGGAGGGTGGCTTGGGTTTCGTCTTGGTGGTAGGTTGAGGGGGAGGGTGGCTAGGGTTTTGTTTTGGTGGGTGGCTGGTGGTCAGGTGGTGGAGAGAGATGAGAGGGTGGTAGGTTGAGGAGAGAGAATAATTAAGTTAGTAGTAATTAATTTTTATTAAGATTATATAAATATGGTTTAGTAGGTTTAATAAGGATAAAATTGTAAAATAACACACTAAAACTTACTAAAGAAGGAAAAAACCCAAAGTGTATCACTTTTTTTCAACCACCCATTTTTAGAAACTGACTTATATCAAAACGGAGGAAGTACAAAATTTGGTGATATTTTATTGAGATACAAAGTCGCATGTTAGACGTGGGTCTTACTCTCCAAACAGTCCGGAGGAAGCTTGAATGAGAGAGTCCTTGAATGAGAGTTTTAGACGTGATAAGCAAGCAACATTATGCTCCTGGCTTCATCATTGTGGTGCTTTAGGTGCATGCTAAATTTGGTCTAATAATAATCAAGCTCACTTAGGTAGGAAAGCCTGTCATTAGAACAACACTCTACATTAGGGAGTGAATCAGTGGCTGTTTTCTTTTCTTTTGGACATTAGTCATTTCTCATCCAAATGCAGCATGTGACCTATGGTTGGATAGATATTCAAGTGTAGCAAACCATCCAATTGGTTACGTGGCCAAAAGATCAACTAATAGGAAGAAAAGACAAAATTGGTGGAAGTGTGTTGACACGTCGTGGGTTCCTTTTTTCTTTTTACCTTTTTTTATGATGTAAGCGTGTTTTTTTAGCATTCGTATATATATACTTCCTCCGTTTATTTTTAATTGCAACATTTGCCAAAAATGGAAATATCAAATTAATAGCAACAAATGTTTTCTTTCCTTTTTTACTAGTCATTCCTCTCTATCTCTCTTCTTATCACATGCCCCACTTTCTCTCTCCATCCCTTTCATACTCACACAAAACTTTTGCCTAGGAGTCCACTGAAACGGAGGAAGTATTACTTACCCTAAAATGTAAAGTAAGAATTTGGACTTCATTTGAGTATTGAAAACTTTGAAAAACCGAAGCTCCATACTTCTGATTTTGAACCTAGTTTGATTCAACTTATTGTGAATCTTTCTTTCTTGCGATTCGATGCTCTTGGTAGTTCGTGCAATCGAACACGGATGATTATCAAATATTTCACTTGTTCTTTCTTAATCTCACGCTCTCTTTCTAAAAATCTTTATGCATAATTTGGTATTAGAGCTCATAGTTGGGTTCGCAGTATAATAAAAAGGTTCAAAAAGGCTCAAAGCATGGATGTAAACATTTTTTAGCTCTCAACGTGCTGTCGAGCTACGTGTCATTTTGGTATCAAAGCTTAAGGTTGTTTAAGAGGATTTTATCACCCCTAAATCATCTCAAACATATTTCTAAGCCTAAACACAAATCTTCTTAAAATCAAAGACACGTAAAATTGCCAGAAATTTACCCTAAAGATTTGTTTCTTTGAGATACTCGTAAAATGTGAGATTCATCGGAGTTTATATTGGGTCCGTTTTTTTGTAAGAGGTCCAAAACTGACGAAATCCTTCTTGCCGACGAGGAGCTTTTTTTGAGTTGTTCCAATTGTTAAGCAATGGGTTCCATACACGAAATCCACGAAAGCTATCAAATTCCTAAATTTGATGATTCACTTCTTCCATTTAACATTAAAACGATGGCTTCACAAAGTTCATACAATCTATGAAAGGTATGCTCTTTCCTAATATGATTTGATTAAACTAATCAAATTCTTTCGGAAAAATTCTTTAGGATCGAGGGAAGACTTGAAGGCCTAGAGGAGAGGATATGAAAAACAAAAGATTGACACTAAGGGTGTTCAAAGGTCTCGGACCTGGACTGAAAATTGGGGAAAATAGAGACCTAAGACCGGACCAAATTAAAACCGGCCTTGAGACTGGACCGAATATAAATCATAGAGATCGGACATTCGGATCGAAAACCGGAGTGGTTAGACTGAAAATTTAATGTAGTTGTTTTTTTTCCTATTGTTACATAATTTCATAAACTATTCAAAATTTACAATTAAACATGAATATCAAAAATTCAAGATGAATACCAATAATCACTCAATATCTAAAATTCTAAATTGGTGTCATGCGTCCAACAAGTTGCAAATGGAATCAAACCAGTCAAAGTTTCAAATTCTAAATAAAAAATGTAACAGTTGTGGAGCGGAAAAGAACTGGGTTTAGACCGCACTGCACTGAAGGGGCCATTGTTCTCATTAGCACTTTGATTAAGTTGAGAAGGGATCTCAAGAAGGAATTTTTGTCAAGTTCTTATCAAAAGGGTTGCTTATGCAATTCATGTGTGAAGGAGAACTTTATCTTGTACTCAAATACTTCAAATCATAATAGAAGGTTTCCATCAAATGATGGAAGATCTTTATCAACTTAGGCTACCCAATGAAGAGGTTGAAGATGTCAACTACACCATATCAAATGAAGAAACAACCAAAGGTGGTCGAATTTGAAATGGAAGAACATAAACTTATTAAGGTTGGTATCAAAAAACAAGAACAACTTCATTAGCAAGAAGAAGAAGAAAAAGAAAATGGTGAATGAACTTGAACCAACTTTTGATGAAGAACGCAACTTGGAGCTCAAAGCCATTCCTTGTGCCACTATTTCACCACAAAGGGTTTTTGTCAAACACTTTGACACCCTATATGATGCTCCATTGATGCTGTCATTTCTCAACCTCAACTCCTTGCAACAGAAAAACTTAGAAAGAAGAAGCATCACAAAAAGGGGAGCCATGTGTAGAAAGTTTTTTCTTCCCATCTTCGAATTCCGACAACAAGATTCGAGGTCAAATCTTTTATACACAACTAATCTAACCAATCTATAAATTTTAACAAGTTTATTTAACTATTGGTTATGGTTAGTTTTGAGAATAAAAAGGTCATTAAAGACTTAATTAACATTAATAGTCATCATAGTAATGTTTATTAAAACTTAGGTTATTAGGCATAATAATAGTTTTGTAGTTGTTTTAATTAGTTATGATTTTGTATTTTTGTTTTATAGCGCGACAAAATCTTTTTGATGATTTCGAGCAATTTACTTGGAATTTTTTCAGTAATTCCAAGAATTGGTTCATTGCAAGATTCGTTGTACAAAATTTGGTGATATTTCATTGAGATACGAAGTCGTAGCAGCGACATTTATGTGGGTTTTGGCCTTCAAACAATCCGATTTTAAGGAAGCTTAACTGAGAGGGTTCGGACGTGAAAACAAGCAACATTAAGCTCCCAACTTTATCATTGAGCTGCTTGAGGTGCATGCTGAATTTGGAATAAGCAAGTTCACATAGGTAGAAAAGCCTCTCATTAGACCAACACTTCTACCCTAGGGAGTGAATCAAGATTTTTTTTTTCTTTTGGACAACAATCAGATTTCATGCAAATGCAGCGTGTGACCTATGGTTGGAAAGATCTTAAGTGTAGGAACCATCCAATTGTTGTAGTTGAGCATGTGATGGGTTTCTCTTATTCATCTCTTATTTTTTAGGGTTTTTTTTATGATGTAAGCATGTCTTAAGCATGCCTATATATGTATCACTTACCCTAGGATGTGAAATAAGACTTCGAACTTCATCTGAGTATGGAAAACTCTAAAAAACTGAAGCTGTGTGCTTCTTGATTTCGAACCTATTTGTTCAACTTGTTCTAAATCTTTCTCTCTTGCAATTCGATGCTCTTGTTGATTGTTAAAAGTTAAAAGCATGTTGAATATCAGTTGGTTTTGCTTTGAGTGGTGGTTCATTGGTTGGTGGAAGTTTGTTGGTAGTTTGTTCAATTGAACACGGATAGTTATGAACTCTTTCCCTTGTTCTTTCTTCAACTTAATGCTCTCTTTGCCTAAATCTTCATGCATCGGATGGTGTTTCTCAAGGGTGGGGGCTGATTTTTGGGGGTGGAGTACGTGAGGGGTTTTTATCGAGTAAAGGGTTAGGGGTGGCAATGGTGGTAGTGGTGGTCTTGAAGTGGGGAAGGAGAAAATGAAATTTTTTAAAAATTATGAATAACATCTTATCAACCTCTTGGAGTGAATTAATTGGCTAGAAGTGATGCACTGATAACATATATCTACATGTGTGTGTGTGAATTGCAGGTGAGTCCATGCGTTGAAAGAGCTGTTCTGGACCAGCTATTGTATTATTTTGTGGAAAGACTTTCTGGTTACTCTACTACTTTAATTGAAGATGATTCTTTGGTAATTTGTCGTTTCTTCTAATTCTATACTTTTTACAATGAAGCTTTGAATGACGAGGTGTTATTGATTTAGTTGGCAGATCAAGATCTAAATCCCAAAAGAAGAGTTGCTACGCAGCTTGTTAGGCTGGAAAAGAAAATACTACAAGCGTGTTTGCAAACAACTGTAGACTTAATCAACCTGTTGCCTGATGACAGTGTCTCTCCGTGCCCCGCTCCATATTCCCCTTCTTTGAAATGAAAGGTATTTGTTGGCTTATTTTTTGCTCCGCATTTAGAATACAAGTTAGATTTGCATCAGTTTTTGTTTATTCTCTAATTCTTTCTCCACAAAGGACTTGAAGTCACATGTGACATCTGGAAGATTTCTTTGGTGGGTAAAAGAGGAAAAGTGGGAATTTTCACTTGTACATGGTGGCATCAATTCAAGCGGGCACCATAGATGAGGTCAGTTGCTGGTATATCTTGGATGATTAGACTGGTATATATCTATCTTACCTGTAATTTGTTTCTGCATGGACATTCTATACTGAATTTAGGCTGTGTTATTGATTGAGTATGATTAGACTGGTAAATTGTTATGCCCAGGGATCTGTTATCGATGTCACAACTACAAATGAACAAAATATAATTTTATTATTCTAATACTTAGTGATTTACTTTGATATTATGCATTCGCTTGATCTGAATCAATCCAAACTATACCCTCAACTAAGATTCACAACTAATTGCAGCGATTTAATTTTTTTTATTGTAATAATTTATTTACTTGCATATTCTATCATTAGTTGTAAATATTGACTCAACATTTTGTTTTAGTATTATTATATATGTAAACTAAAGATGAAATCCACATCAAACAAACCCTATCCATACACAGTCGTGAAAGTGATTCGGCCCAATATATTCACCAATATTTCTGATTACTGCTGATTAATTTATACTCTTTCCATCCCCTAATTATTCCCATTTTCCCATTTTTGTTTGTCCTCGTGACTCTTTCCATTTCTGTATGAATATGGTTCATCAATTATAATATTATTTTCTTTACAAAAAGTATTTGATCCCACTCTCACTCTTTGTAAACCATTCTATAAAATAAATGTTCTACTTTTCGATTATAAAATGAAAATTTGGGGCCATACTAACCTCGTTCCTTAAAATTTGTGCCCACGGAAGGAGTATGTCATAATACATCCACCAAGTATTTTTGTTCATCTGTTTTGTCTTTCTCGGCCTAGATGAGAGCCTTTCCTCATTATTGCCAATGACCCATTTGTGCTATTACCAGTTTTTCCTTTAGACTTGAGTGCGCATTGCAGTACAACGTCATCAATAATGTGGTTTTACATTTCTACCACTGTTTTGGGTTTCTTTCAAATAAATGTGACGAAGATTAACAGTATATCATCTGCAGTCTGCAGGTGTAGAGAAGAGAAAACCATGTATTGGTGTGGTGATGGTACGGCATAAAGAGTAGATATACATCCAAGTCGATGATATGAAGTCCTCTAACCTTATTTCTAGGATTCCTCTTCAATTACAAAATCAATGTTCTCTTAGGTTACTGTCCAATATAGCGCTACCTCTGTGTTAACTTATCATTGTTCCTTATGTAACAGTTTTTTAGCAAATATTGGAACAAAGTTTATGGATACCCTAGTTTTTTTGTTACAAAAAGGTTATTGCAATTGTGTTTAAAGTCTACAAGTGTACAAATGGTTAACACAAATTATTTAGAAAGACTACTAAGTATAACATTATAATTAGGTAGTCCAAGCCCAATAGATAACAAAGCAGCCCAATAGACGGTCATTACGATCAAGAGAAGCATGACATGGTCGTCTTCTTCTTCCTCATCGGATTTTGAGTAGCTGACTAGAATGACATTGTCTCCTGCTACTCCTCCACAATCCTTGTTGCTTCTCCCAAAAGGGCTCTTTACAAGCACCTCCCACATGGCCACATCAAATAATGAACAGAGTCACGAGCGTAGTCGTCTTGCACCGAGCTGCTGCCGCAACTTCACTCTACCGGAGGTGGAGACGGTGTTGCTTCGGCTCTCTCACGGTCGTAAGCCACCTTTAGCGTTGATAATTGCTCGACTGTGTAGTGAGAGTCTCGGAGCTTCTCGGTTAAACTTCCATGACGATTTCACCGACTCCATTGATGAATTTGGAGTTGCAGGTGCAGGTAACGGTAATGGTGATTGGAGCTTCGGTTGTGGCTTCGGTTTTTCGAATTCTATTGATAATGTCGGGGTTCCGATTGGCTTCAATTCTGAATCTTTAGCCTAAATTCATCTAATGAAAAGCACATCTGGAGCTGAATCAACGAGAAAAGAAGAAACAAGTATATCTGGATTGATTCATTTTCAATTAGTTGCAAATTTGCAGAAAATGCACTCCATGATGACCCAAAAGCAGATCTTGCACTCGAAATCAAAAGAACAAAGGAATAAGGCAATATTAAGACAAATTTGGAAAATCTTAGTCCTTATAATTCAAATTTCAAACAATTAGTCCCAGCTTCTCTCGAATTCAGCAATGTGCTTTGAAGATCAGCAACTGGGAAAAAGTAATGGGAATTGGGGTTTATGAGATGAAGAGACAAGTTCGAAAAAGTCAAGAACTTACTTAAAACTGAGGACCACAGTAGAAAAAAATCAGTCTCGTTAGTTATAATGGTATTTAAGATATTTGATCCTGTTATTATTATAAGTTTTGCAATTTAAATAGTTAAATAGTCACTAATCAGATTAAAGTAGGCACCAAATGGATTAAAGTAGTCACGTATTGAAATATATTATATTGAATAAGCTTTGTTATTTTTCATGGTTTTGGAATGTTCTTTGCAACATTAATTTGGTGTTTAATTTAAAGTGCTCCCATCATAGATTAAAATATTTTTTCAAATGGATCACTTATTCATTATATTGGTTGTTCAAATTATTATTTTTACTATAATGTTAATTGTTCTATATAATTTAAAATTTGTTATTAAGTTTTATACTCCAAAAATTAATTAAAGTGGTGCTGACATGAATTAAATTAGGAACTACTTATAATTTATTAGTTGTTCAGCAATATGCTCTTACTATTATGTTGAATTTTATCTGATTTGAATTTAAATTGAGCTCTAAATAGATTAACTTAATGACTTATTAGGCCCCACATAATTGATGAGTATGAGAGAGATAACAACAATGAATTTGTCTGCAAATGCTGATAAGGATGAGAAAGTGAAGAATCTGAACTACAACGAAAGTGATGAAGGAGAAAACAAAAGATTCGATAGAAAGAGTGAGTGTCGAAGAGAGAGAAGGAAGAAATGAAAGAGTAAGGAGGGAAGGAAGTGGTAATTGTTATGTGAGGCCCACAATTGGAGAAACATGAGATTTCCTGTTAAGAGGTGGATGTTTTTAAGAAATTCATAACGTTTTGTTGGTGATATAAAAAAAAGATCACAAGTGGTCACTTTGAAAAAGTTGTTAAGAAAAGGTGGTAATCGACCAAAAATAGAACTGCGGACGAAAGGAACCATACAAGCTACAAATTCTTGTTGGTAGGGGTTGTTTATTCCAAATTCCGCACAAGGCAAAACTTAGCTAGAGACCTACAACTAGAGGATGGATGCAAAAGTGAATGAATGCGAATGCTTGCAGCTATGAAGAACAAAGAAAGTAAAGCGAGAAGGACACTAGAGATGGTGATGCGGAAAACCTCAGGAATAAGGAAAAAAACCGCGGCTGGCCTTGAGTCCACCATCCACTATGAAAAGAACGAGTACAACCCTAATATCCTAGTTTCTCATTGTAAATCAAATGTCAATAATCTATATGCTTAGAGAATACGAGTGCTTATGTAAAAAACAAGTGAATACAATGTACTTTTTACTTTCCTAAATATACTAATATAAATGTACGTTTGAAATAGACTTGAGCAACGGTTTGCAACCACCTCCTTGATTCTCGCAACCATCTCTATCTCCTCCTGATATCTTGCTGTGTGTCTTCCATTGGTAGTTGAATTAGTCTTACTTCTTTGTGCATGTTGAGTTGAGGTAGACTTGGTCCTCCATGAAGATAGGAGTCTGTTGTAACAAACTCACTGCGCATTACTAAAGCTGGGCTATACTACTGCTCAGCTAGTTAGCTGGGTTGGCATAGCTAAAGGATCATAGCTGGGTTTGGGTAGCTGCAACGACATAGCTGAGTCTAGATAGCTTTAATCACCTTATTACTTGAACAGATAACTAAGTAGAAATTTAGGACATAACAATTGCCCCTAACTTGTAGCTTGCACCTATCCCTAGCTGGTGAAGTTGCAAGTTACTATAGTGAAGTAGACTGTGCAAAACTTATGAAATAAAAATAATCGCATAAACTGCATCAGACTAATCAGATGCTCTTTCGTGTAAAAGATAAAATAGAAGTAAAAAGATAAACCAAGATCCGTTAGACTTGGAGAATTAAATAATCTTTTAGAGGTAAAAGATATGATTTAAAGACAAAAAGATATAAGTTAAAAATCTCTCTTTCTAACCGTTAGGAAGTAATAAATACTCATCCGTTAGGCGAATTAATGCATCAGATCAATTTCACTTTCCCAAATTTCAAAGACTCTAGTCGCCTCTCCTTCTTCCTTCGCAAGGTAATATCTTTACTTCCCAGTCTCTTTGTTTTCTGCATGCCTGTTGTTATATCATGAAAATTACGTAGCTACATGTGCAGGTTAAATAATTATTACAGCTATGATCTTCCAGCTTAGGATCTCTAGCTAAGAAATTCCAGCTTGAGTCTACCAGCTATGAAGGACCAGCTAATTTTTCCCAGCTAAGGAACTCAGCTCTGTTAGAAGCGTTATGAGTCAACAATTATCAAAGCCTAAAATCTCGCAGAGAATAAAGTCAAAGATACAGAGAGATAAATGCGAATGAAGATTGTATTCAAAGACATTGATTACAGATATGAGCGAAGATCCAAGGACGGTTACAAGCCGTTGCTGAGACTGGTTCAAACGGACATTTTTACTTAGTATATATATAGCTCAATGATTGTATAGAACAGACAAGCTTTTTTTACGCATTTAGCACTTACATTTAGAGATTGAAACATTGTTCTTAAGCTTACGAATTACTTTGATACACAAAATACTAGAGCTGTAACTGAGATTATAGTGGATTGGTGGACTCAAAACCACCCGCGGTTTTTCCCTTATTCCACGGGTTTCCGCGTCACCATCCTTGGTGTCTTTCTCTTTTCTCCATCAGCCATACCAAAAGCGTGATCAAGCTAGCAGTGGCTAGGGAAGCTCCTCGCAGGTCCAATATTACAGATTTCCCTCCTTTGTCTTCCTATTGCTTTAAAGTTGATGCAGTAGGTGTAGTGAACGCCTTGGAGAAGATAGGTTCAGCAGCTAGGTGGCCCAAGAAGACCGACAAACCTGATGGTCAAAAAGACACCTCCTAGTGGTTCAGCTACCATGGTGACCATCGTCATCGAACCGAAGACTGCAAGGCCCCCAGAAAGGAAGTTGCTTGGCTGCTGAAGAAGGGCTACCTAGAACATCTCATGGGGAAGAAGGGTCAAAAGGATAAACCTAGAAAGGACAATAACAGCAAACCAGCTGGGCCCCCACATGATCCAACCCATGACAAGGTAGTTAATTTTATCTCTGGAGGTTCAGAAATTTGTGGACTAACCTATTCTGCAGCTAAGCGATTCGCTAGAGAAGGTTCCAAAGCAGCTCATATCCAGCACAGAAGCAAGGAGGAACGAGAACTGCCAAGCATGACCATCAGCTGAGGAAGCTGATCATCATGATGGGTTGGTCATATCCCTCACCATCAGCAACTTCCTGATTAAGAGAGTGTTGATGGACAACGGCAGCTCAACCAATATCATATTCAAGAATGCTATACAGAGCATGGGCCTGCGTGATGAGGATATCATCAAGAAGTCAACAATTTTATACGGTTTCAGTGGAGAACCTACCCTCACCATCGGCGAAATCACACTCCCCACCTATGCCAAAAGAGTCAACTTGCAAACCAGGTTTAGTGTTGTAGATTGTCCTTCAGTTTACAATGTTATTATGGGTACACCTTGGATTTACAGGATGAAAGCTGTACCATCCACCTACCACCAAACTATCAAGTTCCCCACCAAATGGGCAGTGCAAGAGATCCTAGGGGACAGGAAGATAGCTAGAGAATGCTACATCATCTCCCTCAAACCCAAGAAGGAGGAGATCTAGCAATTACAGCAACATCCAGCACCCAGCAATCCAGACGAACAGGACATTGAAGAAGTGGTGCTGGATCCTGCTAAGCCAGAACAAACAGTGCAGGTTGGCGCATCGCTACCACCAGAAGAAAAAGCCAGGATCATTGAGTTCCTCAAGGACAACATCACCTGCTTTGCGTGGACGCATGAAGACATGGTTGGAATTGACCCTTCGATCTGCACTCATAAGATGAACGTGGATCCAAACCACAAACCTATCAAACAGAAGAGAAGAAAATTCGCACCTAAATGCAACTTGATCATTAACGAGGAAGTAGAGAAGCTGCTGCAAGCAGGTAAGATTAGGGAGGTCAAATATCCTGATTGGCTAGCTAATGTGGCTGTGGTAGGAAAGAAGAATGGCAAATGATGAGTCTGCATGGATTTCACAGATCTAAACAAAGCCTGCCCTAAGGATCCATTCCCCCTACCTCACATAGACGCTTTGGTGGACGCAACAGTAGGGGATGAAAGACTCACGTTCCTGGATGCTTATTCAGGGTACAACCAGATTCTGATGGACCCCGAAGACCAAGAAAAAAGCTTTCATGACTGAAAGAGGTATTTATTGCTATAAAGTTATGCCATTTGGTCTTAAGAATGCATGTTCCACCTACCAGCGCCTAGTCAACAAGATGTTTGAAAAGCAGCTAGGGGACACGATGGAGGTATACATCGATGATATGCTGGTAAAATCCAAGCAAGCTGGAGATTGTGTCTCACCTGCAGGACACATTCGATGTGTTGAAAACATACAACATGAAGATGAATCCAACAAAATGTTCGTTCGGGGTACCAGCTGGTAAGTTCCTAGGTTACATAGTTACGCAAAGAGGAATCGAAGCTAGCCGAGACCAGATCAGAGCACTCATCAACATCCAATCACCAAAAAACCTAAAAGAAGTCCAGAAGCGGACAGGAAGAGTTGATGCGCTCAATCGTTTTATTTCTAGATCATCAGATAAGTGTCACCTTTTCTATCATGTACTTATGAAAAATAAAGGTTTTGATTGGACCGCAGAACACGAAGCTGCTTTACAGCAACTCAAAGCTTATCTAGCTACTCCACCTATACTTTCCAAACCGAAGCAAGGAGAGACTTTACAGCTTTATCTAGCTGTAAGCAACACGGCTATTAGTGCAGTCCTAGCTAGGGAAGCTGACAGCCAGCAGCTACCAGTATACTACATCAGTAAGTCTTTGCTTGATGCAGAAACCAGGTACACATCTTTAGAAAAATTGATACTAGCTTTGTATACAGCCTCCAGGAAACTCCGACATTATTTCGAAGCTTATCCTATATGTGTTATGACTAATTATCCCATAAAAGCTGTGCTCCGCAAACCAGAATATACTGGCAGGATGAGCAAATGGGTTGTATCCCTAAGTGCCTATGACATCAGGTACCAACCCCGAACGGCTATAAAATCACAAGCTCTAACTGACTTTGTGGCTGACTTCAGTCCTAACCTAGCTGCCTCAGCAGATGAGGAGGTACGACACTAACCAGGTAACACCTACAGGTAGCTGGAAATTGTTTGTGGACGGCTCCTCCAATTTTAGAGGAGCTGGGCTAGGTATAGTCCTAAAGTCGCCACAAGGGGACATGATAATACGCTCTATTTGCTGTGATTTTAAAGCTACTAACAACGAAGCCGAGCATGAGCCTTTGATTGCAGGTATGACCGTGGCTCATGACCTAGGGGAAACCAGGTTGCAGGTATACAGTGACTCCTTATTGATCGTTAGCCAGGTAAAAGGTGAGTACGCAGCTAAGGACTCGAAGATGTCCCTCTACTTGGAGCTGGTCAAATCCAAGATATTGCTCTTTCAAGAGTTTACCATACAACAGATACCAAGGGACCAGAATACTAAAGCTGACGCACTAGCTAACCTAGGCTCTGCACTTAGGAAATGCAGCTTCAGCAATGTTCCCATCGCTCACTTAGCTGAGCCAGCTGTCAACAAGGAGGTAAGCAATGTGTTTAGCATTGGTGATGAAGCAGGTACTGATAGCTGGACAAAGCCGCTGTTGGATTACCTGGAAAGGGACATACTGCCAGACGATAAGCTGGAGTCAAGAAAGCTACGAATGAAAGCCAGCAGGTACCAGGTGATAGCTGGAGTCCTATTCAAACATGCAGCTAAGCAGGACATGCTGCAAAGGTGTTTAGAAAATGAGCAGTGGGGAACTACCCTCAAAGAATTTCACGAGGGAGAGTGTGGTTCACATACAGCAGGAAGGAGCTTATATAGCAAGATCTTATCCTATGGATATTATTGGCCAACATTGCGTAAAGATGCCAAGAGGTACGTAGCTAAATGTGATAGTTGCCAAAAGCATGCAGGTATGGTACATAAGCCCTCCAAACCATTACACCCCACCTTGACACCCTGGCCATTCATGAGGTGGGGCATGGACATAGTAGGGAAGCTGCCAGTTGCACCAGGTCAAAAAGTATTCATGCTAGCCTTAACTGACTACTTCTCTAAATGGATTGAAGCTGGTGCATTCTAGCATGTAAGGGATAAGGAGGTGATTACTTTTATACATACTAACATTATTTGCAGATTTGGGGTACCTAGTGAAATTGTATGTGACAATGGATCGCAATTTATAAGTGATAAAACACGACAATTTTGTCACGAATGGAACATCAACCTGGTAACCTCAACACCCAGGTATCCACAAGCTAATGGACAAGCTGAGTCCAGCAACAAGGTGATCATCAATGGCATCAAAAGGAGGTTGAAGGCTAAAAAAGGTAAGTGGGTAGAGGAACTACCTAGAGTCCTCTAGGCCAACAGAACAACACCTAGGGGAGCAACAGGGCAAACCCCATTCTCATTAGTTTATGGCTGTGAAGCTGTGTTGCCAGCTGAGGTAGCCATACCAACTGCCAAATATGGGCTCTTAACTCCTAAGTTCAATGATTCTGAGCTGTCTTATGATTTAGATACCATCGAAGAACTACGAGACAGTGCACTAGTTAAGATGGCCGCACAACAACAGATTGTAGCCCGCAGCTTCAACAAAAACGTGAAAGCCAAAGTTTTCAAGAAAGGAGACTGGGTGTTAAGAAAGGTCTTCCAGAATACCCAGGAGATGAATGCAGGGAAGCTGGGCGTCAGCTGGGAAGGCCCCTACCTGATTGAACAGGTAGTAGGTAAAGGAGCGTATCGCCTAGCTACAGCAGAAGGGAAAGCTGTTCCCAGAAGCTGGAACGCATCATCTAAAACTCTACCATTTCTAGGAAACTAGATACATGACCAAAAATCAAATTATCAACTACAATAACTCAAATGACCAAAAAGGCAATTACACCAGGTAGGAAAAATTGCTGGGCAAAGTCAAAGAAACGCCAGGTTAGGCTCCCTTCCACCTTGCTTCTTCTATCTATAAGGTATTCCTAGAATCCTTACTGACTTAGCTGTCTTGGCATAGTCAACACATGCAGGTACCGCAAGACTAGCTGCGGGGTGGAACATTTCCTAGCCTCCCAAAGTTATCTAAAGACGCAAGTACACCTAGACGACTTGGAAAGAAGCTGTCAAAGAACTGAGCTACCAAGGTTGCATCAGCTAAGGGCTATACGCCTAGGTAACTGGGCCCATCACACAAGACATTGGCATAAAAAACGCCAGGTAAAAACATAAAAGCAGTTTGCTCATTATACTAAAGTTCTAAGATGCATATATGTACTAAAAGTTAGCATGTTCAAAATCGCACCAGCCCCTTAGCTGGTGGTAAAAAGCATCCAAGGCAAAATAAAAATTGTTTGACAAAGAGCGAAAAGCAAAAGATATTTTGAAGAAAATAAACTAGCTACATCCTTAGCTAGCAAGCTGGTCAGCTGTTGGCATCTTCTCTGGCACCTCAGAACCTGGGACGGAACTACTAGAAGGTTCAGTTGAAGCAGGGGCATCAGCTAGTGCCTTAGCTGAAGAGTCAGCTGGGACGTTAGCTGAAGCGTCAGCTGTGGAAGCGTCCTGCCTGGGAGGGTTAAGGCCCAAAGCCAAAGCTTTAAGGTCTGCAATGCTTCCCATGGTAGCTAGGAAAGCGTCACTATACTTATGCAGCTCCTTGTTCTCCACAGTTCCGAACAACATCAGGTAAGCCAGCTTGGCAGGTTCAACAATTTGAACTTCTGCCATCTTATCCAAGTGAAGCTCCTTTTGATGCGCCAGCTGAGCACTCAGGATGTCTCTCTCTCCAGTCACCTCTGCCAGCTTCATAGAAGCTACCTTAGCATCCTCCCTAGCAGCAGCAATCTCAGCTGCTGCTGAAGCTTCAAAGAGCTTCTTCGCATCTCTTTCCTTCTCTAGAAGCAGCGTTTTAACTTTCTGCTGCTCCTCAGCATGAGCCCATTCTTTCTTCGCCTTTCTCAGCTCCTCCTTCAAACTGACAACCTCAGCTTGAGAAAAATTGAGCTGAGCAGACACCGAAGCAGTAACTCTCAAGCTGGAACGCGCTGCCAGGCAATTTTGGAGAGCCTAGCATAAAGACTTTAAAGTATAAAAAAGGTGGAAGGCGAAATGAAAGGAACCAAAAGACTAAGACATGGTAAAAACTGAACCTGAAGAGAGTACTGGACTGCATGGTTCACCATCACCTTAGGGTCTTGCAACCTGAGGCATTTGGCTGCAGCAGGAAAGAACAGCTTGTCTGCATGTGGCCAGATGCCATTGTTTATCCCATCCTCAGACAGAAAGTCTGCAGGCATAGCTAGGTTGACCGTTGATGAACCAGGGGCAGGTGGATCTAGGTCCAGCTTGGTAATAGGAGGAGGCATACTAGGAGCCGTAGTAGCAACCTTAGCAGGAGTAGGTGCTTCCATCTTCTTCCTTTTCAGCCGAGCCAAAGCATTAGCTTGAGACAAAGTGCTACCTTTGACTGCGCAACAAAATGTAAGAAATTACATGCTTTTTCTAGAAAACCCTAAAACAAACTAGCTGGAGGGTTAGGTTACCTGAAGTCATGGAGTTATTCCCTGAAGTAGAAGGGGTTAAAGAAGAAACAAGAATGGCTTTGAAGGGAGGAGTGTAGGATCTTTTGTCTAGGGAGATGCTGAGAAAGACCTTCGCCCTTTCGTCCTGTCCTCAAGACTTTCCACAGCCTCAGCGGAACCTATAAAAAGACAGGGTTAAGAACCAAAGTTAATAAAATATTCGAGGGAAAAAGGAAAGATGCAGTAAAAAATACCTCCAGCAGGCCAGCCAGAGGGTAGGAAAGCCCCAGATTCGCCAAGGGAATCCTTGGCAACGAAGAAAAAGTGAGTCTTCCAGAAAGACTCCGAAGCACCAGCCCCTTCCACAAGACTAGGGTACTTTGGCTTTTGCTTCAAGGTGACTTTGTTAGGGTTTATAATCTTAACACTATAGATGGTGAGGAAATCTTCTAGGGCAAAGGCTGGGCTCCAATCCCTAGTAGCTGACTCAATTGTAAAATAAATCTTCCAAAAACCCAGCATCAGCTGGCCAAGAGAAAAAATTAGAACCTCTATGAAAGAACAAATAAGGGGTGTGAACTCAAAGCTATACCCTAACAGAAAAGGGTACTCGTAGAAGCAGATAAGGTTATCTGCAATTTTTTCCGGCCTATCTAACTCTTCCGGGACTATAAACTCTGTACTCTCCGGAAACCCTCCTCTAATTCTAATGTTTTCTATGTCCTCCCAAGTAATTCTAGAAGCAATGTCATCTCTCGCTTTACCCATAGATGTAGTTTTTGGAGAAAAAACTTTCTTCCTAGCTGAGTGCTTGATAGGCATGCAAAGAGACAAAGAGGAGAAGGAGGAAGCGAGAGAAAGGAAACTTACCAAAGGAGAGGGAAGAATAAACGGAAGTAAATCTTCAAGAAATCTCTTTGATTTTAAGCCGTTCTGACAAAAACGGCTAGTATTTATTGCTTGGCTTAAATAAACTAAAGTAATGATTAGCCTTGATCTTTAAATATAAGCGTGCTTCATTTAATCTTTTTTCTTCTTGAGTTTCTATCTTTTATGATAAACGTTACATTGAAATTTTATCTTAAAATCATAACTTGCAGCTTTACTACGCAAGGCCAGCAGTACAAGCTACAAGTTAGGGGCAATTGTTATATAATGAAAATTACGTAGCTACATGTGCAGGTTAAATAATTATTACAGCTATGATCTTCCAGCTTAGGATCTCCAGCTAAGGAATTCCAGCTTGAGTCTACCAGCTATGAAGGACCAGCTAATATTTCCCAGCTCAGGAATTCAGCTCTGTTAGAAGCGTTATGAGTCAACAATTATCAAAGCCTAAAATATTGCAGAGAATAAAGTCAAAGATACATAGAGATAAATGCGAATGAAGATTGTATTCAAAGACATTGATTACAGATATGAGCGAAGATCCAAGGACGGTTACAAGCCGTTGCTGAGACTGGTTCAAACAGACATTTTTCCTGAGTATATATATAGCTCAATGATTTTATAGAACATACAAGCTTTTTACGCATTTAGCACTTACATTCAGAGATTGAAACATTGTTCTTAAGCTTACGAATTACTTTGATACACAAAATGCTAGGGCTGTAACTGAGATTATAGTGGATTGGTGGACTCAAAGCCACCCGCGGTTTTTCCCTTATTCCACGGGTTTTCGAGTCACCATCCTTGGTGTCTTTCTCTTTTCTCTGTTCTTGCTTTCTTTGTTCATCCTAGCTGTGTTCAGCAGCATCCAGCTATCTAGCCACTTTCTAGCTGTAGCTCCCAGCTTAGTTTTTCCTTAAGCAGAATTTAGCATAAACACCTGTAAAGGAATTCGCGAGGAAGAAGACGTTTCCTACCAGCCTTACCCCAACGGAAAAACCTAATGACGACGTTGCTTCTAGCATAACCTAGGAAGATATTGACGCTGTCAAAATCAAGGGTTGTTTCCCTGAAAGCAAGGAGTTCATAGTCCTAGAGGGGACTGATAGGCCAAAATTAACTAAGGAAAACCACATATGCTTTTATGAATACCCATTCTTGCTTGATTACACGCTTAACTTCACACCTCTCCTGCGTTCTTTCATGGAGGTCTTGAATTTCTCCCCTGGCCAGCTAATACCGACATTTTGGAAGATATGCTGCAGCATAGAGTCAACAACTAGGGATTGGAGTCCTCCTTTTGCCTTAGAGAATTTGCTGACCACCTATGGTCATAGACACATTCCTCCCAAGAAAGTCACCCTAAAAGTGAAAACACAGTACCCCAGCCTTGTACATGTGACTGGGGGTTTTGAGCCTTACTGGAAGGCTAGGTTTTTCTTTGTGCCAAGGATTCCCTTGGTGAAGCTGGGGCTTTTCTCCCAATAAGATGGCCTTCTTGAGGTATTTCCATCATAATACGCCTGTTATTTAAGACATTTAAATAAATTAACTACGTTTCTTACCCTTGTTCTTTTACAGGTGCTGCGGAAACTGTCAGTAGTTTAGAGAATAGGGATGAGAGGGTCAAAGTGTTCCTTGGCATCCCTCAGCAAAGGAGGACATATATTGTCCCTGCTATGATTATTCCTATTAGTTCCCACACTCCTACAACTTCAGAAGCTACATGCATGTCTTCAGGTAGCATAAATCACTATTCGATCTTTTTCATTTTATCCAAGTAGATTATTAACATAACTTACTAAGATACGGGCACATCTAAGGGTAGTTCTTTGTCTACAGTTGAAGTTGTAGATAGACTTAAAAGAAAGAGGGCAGATGTACCTGGGTCCTCCATCCTAGCCAAGCCAATTGCCACAGTTAAGACTCAACTTAATGCAACCACCTTGCCACCTCCCCAACCTAAGAAGGATTATGATTAACCAACTCCTAGCACAATCAAGGGTGAACCTGTATTTACCAGAAGAATTATTGTCTGAAGAAGGCCAATATAATGGTATATAGCCTGATGTGGAGAGCCTATTGTTCCCTGCTGCTTTTAAGCGTTTGAAGGTACAAGACCTAGAGGTGGTTTCCAATCATGCTGTACAACACTCTCTCCAGGTAAAAATTTGAATTCCTTTGAAGCTGTTTTACCTACTATAAATAGATTCTTATTCATATTGGCTTTCTTTCCTTTATTCAGGCTCTACAAAAGTTTCTTATGGCTCAGTCCAGTTTCAAGGCCACTTCCTCCCTTACTACCCAAGTGAAGGTTTCAAGGCAGAGATAGCTGGTCTAAAGGAAGAGTTGGAAAAAACAAAGAAGGACAAGGCTCGAGCTGAGGAGCAATGGAAGGGTGAGACGTTGTTGTTAAAGAAAGAGAGAGAGAAAAAAACAACTGATAGAAGCAGCAGAAGCAGAGGTGGAAGCTCCTAAGCTGGCCAAAGAAGAGGCTGAGGCAGCTGCTAAGCTAGCTAAAGAAGAAGCAGAGACAACTACCAAGAGGTTGGAAGAGGTGATAGGATTTAGTCGTATCACCTATTCAAAAATAAACCTACAGTCCTCTAACTAAGGTAGTCAATGGAAGCAGGGTCGAATCCACAGGGAGAAAGAGTTTCTATATTAATATTCAATCAATTAGCTACTTCAGATGAAAACAGGGAGAATTAACTAACTAATAATTAAGCTAAAGAAAACAAATCAAATCGAGGATTTAACTATGGCTAAAAACCTAGGGTATTAGGTCGGTCCACCATGCTTATACCAATCAAATAGGGTCAACTACTATCAAAACCTAAGTCAAAAGTCGGGGGATTAGAGCATGTGTTGAGCTATGGTTAAGACTCAACGCTCATAGTTTAACATACGTCGCATGTTCACTAACGTAATCAGAACTACTGATGTGTCCTAGGCCTCTAGTCATAAGACGGATCTGTGCAAACAACTATTAACCACAAGCAATCAATGAAATTGTACACTGACATTAATTACTCAATAAGAACAAACCACATCACAATCACCCTAATCAAGCCCTAGAAATTGATAGAAATCTAAATCACAATCATGGTATAAACATGGCTTTCCTATCTAACACCCTAGAAAGAAAACTACTCACTCATAATCGAATTAACAACAGCAAAACTAATATGAAACCCTAATAATTGCATCATGAACGATTAAGTAAATAAACTAAGCAATCAAGAATAATAAGAGAGATTAGGGCAAAGAAAAATACCAATTGACAGAATGCAGGAACTTTTATTGAAATCGAATAGGTTTGATCACCCTTAATCTAATCTAAAGTGTTTAAATTAAACTAAGAACAATGAGAAATAACTAGAGTCTAAACTAGAATAAAAGATGAATAAAAAGATGTCTCTAAATAATGAGGGAAAAGGTATTTATAATACCCCCCAAATCTAACTAAAACGAGAATTAAAAGTCGAAGTCCGCGTTGAAATTGCACAGGACCCGATCGGGCCTATAGCCAAACTCTTTCAGCTTGGTTTCTTGTTGGGCTCAGCGTGAAAGCAGCAGCGTAAGCGATGAATTGCGGCCCACCCGATCGGGCCAAGTAACATCACCCGATCGGGCCTGGTGTATTATTGGGCCATCACGTTCTCCTCGCAAGCAGCAACAAAACAAGGGCTATGAGCATCCAGCCCGATCGGGTCGGGCAGAATGTGCCCGATCGGGTCTGGTGCATGTCTTCTCGCCCGATCTGATCGGGCACAGCTTGCCGGATCGGGTGCGCGACTTCTATACCCGATCATAAATACTTCGCTCGATTGGGCCATTTTTGCCCGATCAGAGTACGAAGACCTCCTTTTGGCTCTTTGGCTCTCAATTCTTCACGTTTAGGGGTCTTAGGACCTCCTAAACTACCCATAAAGCTCGTGAGCTGTCCTACGTGCCCCGTAACATCTCTTAAAGCCGTGGTTGCTTCCAAATGGCTCGGGAATAAGGAGAGAACTCCCTAAAACCTGCAATTCAACACTAAAACACGAAACCACAACTGTATACGATAGTTAGCACAAAATAGCTCCCAAGAGCTCCAATGACGCACATATTAGCTTGTAAATAAGGGAGAAAAGTGTATATAAATACGTGATATCAAGAGGAAAATAAGAACAACACTATTATAGAGGCTGAACTTACCCACTACACGGATCACCTTCTGGATATTAAAGCCGAAGTACAGATCATAGAGCCATCCAATTTAGCTTACCTGGTTCTCTTCTAGAATTTAGAGAGAAGGCACCTGAACAGATACACAGACGCCTTCCTTGAAGCTATGGGCAACATGTATGAGCTTAAGGCCCTAACGTTAGCATCTAAGCCATATGATCTTGAGGCTTTCATAGCTGACTCTCCATCTGAAGATCTCCATGCTGCTCCTTCGACTAATGAAGCAGATAATGACTCTGCTTTGGTTGATCTAGCTGGGGAAACAGGTAAACAAGCTCCTAAAGAGGACCAACCTGCTGGATCAGATGCCCAGCTTGCTACATAGATCAATTTACTATTTTTGCATGTTTAAGACAATATACAACTTTATTTTCTTGCTTGCAGGTTTGAACAAGTTATTTTTTACCGCCGTTCATGGGATCGGTATGTCTTTTGAATATTTGATTTCTTCTTTTGAATGCATGACTCTTAGCTTCGTTGATTCATGGCGTATAGCTATAAACTTGAATAAACTTCAGAAAGACTATAGTCATCTTAGAATATGGATGTTACCTAGCGTAATAAACTATGTCTTTTGTTGTTGCTTCTTGCAGACTCCAGTTCTTTTTTTCAGGCTTTCAATGGTCGGCTTGGTTTCAAATTGAACTTTTTCAAGCGAAGTGAGAGCATCTTTCATTTGTTCAGGAGTAAGGTCAGCCATTTCGGCTAGGTGTGTTAGTGTCTAGAAGATGGATGACAAGAATTAGATGTGAAATCTAGCTGTAGGCCCCACGTTGGTCGCCAAACTGTTTATGCCAAATTCCGCACAGGGTATAACTTAGCTAAAGACCTACAACAAGAGGATGGATGCAAAGTGAATGAATGCAAATGCTTGCAACTATGAAGAACAAAGAAAGCAATGAGAAAACGACACCATAGATGGTGACGCGGAAAACCCTAGGAATAAAGGGAAAAAAACCACAGGTGCCTTGAGTCCACCAATCCACTATGTAAAGAATGATTACATCCCTAGTATCCTAGTTTCTCAATGTAAATCAAATGTCAATAATCTGTATGCTTAGAGAATACGAGTGCTTATGTAGAAAACAAGTGAATACAATGTACTGTTTACTTTCCTATTTATACTAAGATAAATGTACGTTTGAAATAGACTTCAGCAACGGTTTGCAAACACCTCCTTGTTTCTCGCAACCATCTCTATCCCCTCCTGATATCTTACTGTGTTTCTTCCATTGGTAGTTGAATTAGTCTTACTTCTTTGTGCATGATGAGTTGAGGTAGACTTGGTCCTCCGTGAAGATCGGAGTCTGTTGTAACAAACTCATTGGGCATTACTGAAGCTGGGTTGTACTACTGCTCGGCTACTTAGATGGGTTGACATAGCTAAAGGATGGTAGTTGGGTTTGGGTAGATGCAAAAACATAGCTGAGTCTAGATAGCTGCAATCACCTTATTACCTACACAGTTAGCTAAGTAAAAATTTAGGTCATAACAATTGCCCTTAAGTTGTAGCTTGCACCTATACCCTAGATGATGAAGTGGCAAGTTACCATAGTGAAGTAGACTGTGCAAAACTTGTGAAATAAAAATAATCACATAAACTACATCAGACTAATCAGATGCTCTTCCATGTTAAAGATAAATAGAAGTAAAAAGATAAACCAAGATCCGTTAGACTAGGAAAATTTAATAATCTTTTAGAGGTAAAAGATATAAGTTAATAATCTATCTTTCTAACTGTTAGGAGGTAATAAATACTCTTCTGATAGGCAAATTAATTCATTAGATTAATTTCACTTTCCCAATTTTGGAAGACTCTAGTCGCCTCTCCTTCTTCCTTCGCAAGGTAATCTCTTTACTTCCCCTTCTCTTTTGTTTTCTGCATGCCTGTAAAGCAATTCACGAGGAAGAAGACATTTCCTACCAGCCTTACACCAATAGGAAAACCTAATGATGACGTTGCTTCTAGCATAACCTACGAAGATATTGACGCTACCAAAATCAAGGGTTGTTTCCCTGATCGCACGAAGTTCATAGTCCCATAGGGGACTGATATGCCAGAATTAACTAAGGAAAACCACATATGTTTTTGTGAATACCCATTCTTGCTCGATTACACCCTTAATTTCACACCTCTCACGTGTTCTTTAATGGAGGTCTTGAATTTCTCCCCTGGCCAGCTAATGCCGACATTGTGGAAGATATGCTACAGCATAGAGTCAACAACTAGGGATTAGAGTCCTCCTTTTGCCTTATAGGATTTGCTGACCACCTATGTTCTTAGACACATTCCTCCCAAGAAAGTCACCCTAATAGTGAAAACGCAGTATCCTAGCCCTGTAGAAGTGACTTGGGGTTCGAGCGTTACTGTAAGACTAGGTTTTTCTTGGTGGCCAAGGGTTCCCTTGGTGAAGCTGGGGCTTTTCTCCCAACAAGATGGCCTTCTGGAGGTATTTACATCATAATACGCCTGTTATTTAAGACATTTAAATAAATTAACTGTGTTTCTTACCCTTGTTCTTTTTGCAGGTGCTGCGGAAGCTGTTAGTAGTTTAGACAATAGAGACGAGAGGGTCAAAGCGTTCCTTAGCATCCCTTAGCAAAGGAGGACATATAGTGCCCCTGCTAAGATTATTCCTATCAGTTCCCACACTCCCACAACTTCAGAAACTAGATGCATGTCTTCAGGTAGCATAAATCACTTTTCGATCTTTTTCATTTTATCCAAGTAGATTATTTACCTAACTTACTAAGATACGCGAATAGCTAAGGGTAGTTCTTTGTCTACCACTGAAGCTGTAGCTAGACTTAAAAGAAAAGGGCCAGAGGTACCTGAGTCCTCCACCCTAACCAAGCCAATTGCTCCAGTCAAGACTCAACCTAAGGCAACCACCATGCCACCTCCCTAGCCTAAGAAGGATTCTGATTAACCAACTCCTAGTACAATCAGGAATGAAACTGCAATTACCAGAAGAATTATTGTTTGAAGAAGGCCTAGATAATGGTAGCTAGCCTCATGTGGAGAGCCTATTGTTCCCTACTGCTTTTAAGCGTTTGAAGGTACATATCCCATAGGTGGTGGTCAATGATGCTGTACGACACTCTCTCCAGGTAAAAAATTGAATTACTTTGAAGATGTTTTACCTACTTTAAATAAATTCTTATTTAGATTGGCTTTCTTTGTTTTATTCAGGCCCTACAAAATTGCCTTATGTCTCGGTCCAGTCTCAAGGCCACTTCAACCCTTACTACCCAAGTGAAGGGTTTCAAGGCAGAGATAGATGGTCTAGAGGAAGAGTTGGAAAAAACGAAGAAGGACAAGGCTCGAGCTGAGGAGCAATGGAAGGGTGAGACGTTACTGTGAAAGAAAGAGAGAGAGAGAACAAAAAAACAAGTGATAGAAGCAGCAAAAGCAGAGGTGGTAGCTGCTAAGCTGGCCTAAGAAGAGGCTGAGGCAGCTGCTAAGCTAGCTAATGAAGAAGGATATACAGCTTCCAAGAGGTTGGAAGAGGCAAGTAAGAATAACGCTATTATAGAGGTTGAACTTACCCACTACAGGGAGTACCTTTTGGATATCAAAGCTGAAGTATAGATCATAGAGCCAGCCAAGCTAGCTTACCTGGTTCTCTTCGAGAATTTGGAGAGAAGGCACCTTTATAGGTACACAGACGCCTTCCTTGAAGCTGCGGGCAACATGTCTGAGCTCAAGGCCCTAGCGCTAGCATCTAAGCAATCTGATCCTGAGGCTTTCGTAGCTGACTCTCCAGCTGAAGATCTCCCTGCTGCTCCTTCGACTACTGAAGAAGCTGGCGACTCTGCTTTGGTTGATCTAGCTGGGGAAACAGGTGAACAAGATCCTAAAGATGACAAACCTGCTGGATCAGATGCCCAGCTTGCTAGTTAGAACAATTTACTATTTCTTCATGTTTAAGACAAAATATTATTTTCTTGCTTGCACGTTTGAACAAGTTATATTTTTACTGCCGTTCATGGGATCGGTGTGTCTTTTGAATATTTAATTTCTTCGTTTGAATGTATGACTCTTAGCTTCGTTGATTTATAGTGTATAGCTAAAAACATGAATAAACTTCAGAAAGACTATAGTCATCTTAGAATACGGATGTTACCTAGCGTTATAACCTATGTCTTTTGTTGTTGCTTCTTGCACACTCCAGTTCTTTTTTTCGGGCTTTCAATGGTCTGCTTGGTTTCAGATTGCGCTTTTTCAAGCGAAGCGAGAGCAGCTTTCATTTGTTCAGGAGTGAGGTCAGCCATTTCGGTTTGGTGTGTTAGTGTCTAGAAGATGGATGACAAGAATTAGATGCGAAATCTAGCTGTAGGCCCCACGTTGGGCGCCAAACTGTTTATGCCAAATTCCGCACAAGGCAAAACTTAGCTAGAGACCTACAACTAGAGGATGAATGCAAAGTGAATGAATGCGGATGCTTGCAGCTATGAAGAACAAATAAAGCAAAGAGAGAAGGACACCAGAGATGGTGACGCGGAAAATCCCAGGAATAAGGGAAAAAACTTCGGGTGGCCTTGAGTCCACCAATCCACTATGTAAAGAACGATTACAAGCCCTAATATCCTAGTTTCTCAATGTAAATAAAATATCAATGATCTGTATGCTTAGAGAATACGAGTGCTTATGTAAAAAAACAAGTGAATACAATGTATTGTTTACTTTCCTATTGATACTAAGATAAATGTACGTTTGAAATAGACTTGAGCAACGGTTTGTAACCACCTCCTTGATTCTCGCAACCATCTCTATATCCTCCTGATATCTTGCTGTGTGTCTTCTATTTGTAGTTGAATTAGTCTTACTTCTTTGTGCATGTTGAGTTGAGGTAGACTTGGTCCTCCATGAAGATAGGATTCTGTTGTAACAAACTCATTGCGCATTACTGAAGCTGGGCTGTACTACTCCTGAGCTACTTAGCTAGGTTGGCATAGCTAAAGGATCATAGTTGGGTTTAGGTAGCTGCAAAGATATAGCTGAGTCTAGATAGCTGCAATCACCTTATTACCTGCACAGAAAGTTAAGTAGAAATTTAGGACATAACAATTGCCCCTAACTTGTAGCTTGCACCTATGCCCTAGCTGGTTAAGTTGCAAGTTACCATAGTGAAGTAGACTGCGCAAAACTTGTGAAATAAATATAATCGCATAAACTGCATCAGACTAATCAGATGCTCTTCTGTGTAAAAGATAAAATACGAGTACAAAGATAAACCAAGATCCGTTAGACTAGGAGAATTAAATAATCTTTTAGAGGTAAACGATAAGATTTAAAGACAAAAAGATATAAGTTGCAAATCTATCTTTCTAACAGTTAGGAGGTAATAAATAATAATCCGTTAGGCGAATTAATTCATCATATTGTTTTCACTTTCCCAAATTTTGAAGACTCCAGTTTCCTCTCCTTCTTCCTTCGCAAGGTAATATCTTTACTTCCCCTTCTCTTTTGTATTCTGCATGCATGTAAAGCAATTCGCGAGGAAGAAGACGTTTCCTACCAGCCTTACACCAATGGGAAAACCTAATGACGATGTTGCCTATAGCATAACCTAGGAAGATATTGACGCTATCAAAATCAAGGGTTGTTTCCCTGATAGCACGGAGTTCATAGTCCCAGAGGGGACTGATAGGCCAGAATTAACTAAGGAAAACCACATATATTTTTATGAATACCCATTCTTGCTCGATTACACCCTTAATTTCACACCTCTCACGCGTTCTTTAATGGAGGTCTTGAATTTCTCCCCTAGCCAGCTAATGCCGACATTGTGGAAGATATGCTACAGCATAGAGTCAACAACTAGGGATTGGAGTCCTCCTTTTGCCTTAGAGGATTTGCTGACCACCTATGTTCTTAGACACATTCCTCCTAAGAAAGTCACCCTAATAGTGAAAACGCAGTACCCTAGCCTTGTAGAAGTGACTTGGGGTTCGAGCGTTACTGTAAGACTAGGTTTTTCTTGGTGGCCAAGGGTTCCCTTGGTGAAGATGGGGCTTTTCTCCCAACAAGATGGCCTTCTGGAGGTATTTACATCATAATACGCCTGTTATTTAAGACATTTAAATAAATTAACTGCGTTTCTTACCCTTGTTCTTTTTGCAGGTGCTGCGGAAGCTGTTAGTAGTTTAGAGAATAGGGACGAGAGGGTCAAAGCGTTCCTTAGCATCCCTCAGCAAAGGAGGACATATAGTGCCCCTGCTAAGATTATTCCTATCAGTTCCCACACTCCCACAACTTCAGAAACTAGATGCATGTCTTCAGGTAGCATAAATCACTTTTCGATCTTTTTCATTATATCCAAGTAGATTATTAACCTATATTAATTGTGGAAAGGATATGAACCTAATTTGGGTTACCTCAAAGTGTGGGGGTGTTTGGTAAAATAGGAGACCTAAGACAGTAGATGGAATCTATATTAGTTATGCTTCTAACAGTGCTACATATAGGCTCATTCTTAAGGATGCATCTAATTTTGGTCCTAGTAGAGAGTCAAGGGACGTAGAATTCTTTGAACATATTTTTCCTATTAAATTTAGTGTACAAGCATGTTTTTGTATTGCATCTTCTTCTATATCTTATCATGATATTGCATCATCTAGTAGGACTTTAGAGCCTATAAGGAGTAAGAGAACCAGAAATGAGTCTAGTTATGGACCCGACTTCATTACTTCCTTTCTACCTGAAAAATTGTATTTAGATGAGCAAAAAATAAGTGCTTTTATATTGGAAGAGAATACATATGGGAGGACATGATATTTGTAAACTCTAGTTTTTGGTGGTAGGCAATAATAGTGGAATAGAGTCCATTATGAGTAATAATACTTGGATTTTGACAGACCTTCGTAGGGGTTGTAAGGCTTTAAGTAGTAAGTGGAGTTTTACTAAGAAATGCATGCCTGATGGGACACTAGACAACTATAAAGCTAGACTTGAAGTTGGAGGACATCACCAAAAGAAAGGTTTAGACTTTTCTGATACATATTCACCGGTAACAAGGGTAGCTACTATTAGAGCTTTAACAACACTTATATCTATTCATGATCTTATTGTGCATCAAATGGATGTGAAAACTGCATTTTGAATGGTGAGCTAAATCAAGAGATCTACACGAAGCAACCTGAAGGATTTGTAGTTCCGGATTAAGAGGATAAGGTACGCAAGCTAATTAGATCTTTGTGTGGTTTAAAACAAACACCAAAACAATGCTCTTATAAATTTTATCAAACTATTACTTTAAATGGGTTTTGGTAAATAATCTTGATTCTTGTGTTCATTATAAATGGATGATCTTGGTTGTGTTTGCATATGTTTATATGTGGATGATATGTTGAACTTTGGAACTAATATAGACATAGTGAATGCAACTAAAGGTTTCCTTAATTCTTGCTTTGAAATGAAGGAATTAGGAGAGGCCGATGCTATTCTTAGGATAAAGATTACTAGAACGTCATATGGGGTATCTTTAAATAATTCTCATTATATTAAGAAAATCTTAAAGAATTTTGATGAATTTGATTGTGTTCAAGTGAAAACGATTCTACTATTCATTTGAAAAAGAATAAGGGTCCTAGTATATGACAATAATAATATATATGCAAAAATAATTGGTAGTGTAATGAACTATACTAGACTTGATATAGCTTATGTTAGTAGATTGAGTAGGTATACTGATAATCCTAATCAGGAGCATTAGGGTTCCTTGATTAGATTGTTGAAGTATTTAAAGGGCACTATCAATTCGGGTTTGCATTATTAGAGAACACCTTCTGTTCTTGAAGGATTTTGTGATGCTAATTGGGTGCCTGGGATGAGATTCACTCTACTAGTGGTTTTGTTTTTACTCTGTCTGGTGGAGCTATATCATGGAAATTATCAAAGCAAACGTGTATTGCCAAATCTACTGTGGAATATGAGTTCATTGCTTTAGAATTGGCAGGTAAGGAAGTTGAATGGTTAAGGAGTTTGCTAGCTAATATTCCATTATGGGAGAAGCCAACTGTAACACGCCGAAAATTCTCTCTTTTTTAAAACATATATTTTTCCCAACTAATACAGAGAATTATCAAGGCATTATCGCCCGTGTCAAAACGTATCGGCTTACTCACAGTATTGCAGCGGAAAAATATTAAATATACTTTAATAAATACATAGGACGTAATAATTGTCAAAACATTATCCAAACCTCGAAGAGTAATTAAAACCAATCAAAATATTTAAAAATAAATAATTCATAGATAACTTAATTAAAGTAAAGTAAAAGTAGGAAGCAAATAAAATAATAAAATGATCTCCCAACATCGCTTCCCAAGTCCCAAATGAGTATTTGAGATGATGCATCATGCCTTTAAACCTGTAGGCAAATACTCAATTAAAAACTGCTCGCCAATAAAGGGTCATCACAGGATCAATATGTACAGCCATGATCGACATACAGAAAAGCACGTAATCAGCAAAGCTAAGTACATACATAAATAAAATAAAACACGAAAACTAATCATGATACTACTAAGCAATAGAACATGATCAATAAATGTACCTCAAGACCTCAACTCGTAAAATAAGACTTGACTCCACAAGACATACAACATTATAAATGTTCAGTTTATTGAATGGACAATGGATCGAGTTCTCCAACCAAAAACCATTCTTCAAAATGAAAGACCAAGTTACGGGCGCGACTCCATAACCCCTTGACCAACGATATCGCGGAACCTTTAGAAATAAAAATAGGGTACGATGATCATTCCAACCCCAAGAAAAGCTATGGGCTACCACCATGTACTCCAACTCATACTAGTCCAAAACTTCAGACGCGAACAAGCATAAAGCTAATGCTATTCACTTCCACTTTAAGTTTTAGTAAGTTATTCGATGTTGGACTCTAAACAGATAACCAACACATAACATGAATACAACAAATATTCCTCTTTTATCTTAGGATTAAATAAGTGATCAAACAATTCCAATTGACCAAGAATTAATTCTCCAAATTTATTTGTTGACTTAAATCAACAATCAAATTTCCAATGACAATAAATATACATACCTTACAAAGCCCTCGGTCTTTGCAAAGTAGTAAAATAACCAAACCAATAATAATCCAACTTACTCACAAATTCCTCGGCCTTTGAGAAGTAATAAAATAATAATAACCAAAAATAGTCCAACTTACTCACAAAGTCCTTGACCTTTGAGAAGTAATAAAATATCCACTAAGGGAAACAATACCAAAATCCATTATCCAGTATTGAAATAATATTAATCCAACTTCACATGAGGGATCAAATTATAGACATTCCCATAACAACATGCTTGAATCAAACATCCATTCAATCATGTAATAAATCCTAAATTCAATTAACATGCTCAACAACACGTAATTCCAATTCAATAGCCACGTATGAACCATAAAAGGGTTCCCTATACATGATACAATAAATAATCCTAATCCTTAGGACATGGTACTAGTCTAACACATAAGGACATGTACGTACCTTGTGTAGACAAAGTGAGAGGCCGCTTTAAAATTCTAGAAGTCGTCTAAAGTAAATTCTTCGCCTACCAAAACAATACTACAACAAAGAATTAATACCCTAACTAATTCACAACAATATAATTTATTTTAAAACGCTTCAAAACTCGTTTTAAAATACTTGAAATACATTAAAGTTCCAACCTTTGACAATCTTTAATATAATACTCATAAACCTATACTTTAAAACCTCAAAAATCATTACTTTAATACTGAAAACTAACTTTAAACCATAAACAATAAATCTGAAATTATGTTTTATATTCACAATAAACAAAAATCAGATTTTTAATAATTCGAATAATAATGTTTATAACTTTGTTATAAAACATATAAAACTCATAAAAACTATAACTTTGACATTAAACTACAATTAAACATTAAAGTAGAGGATAAGGGTTAAGAAATAACAAAAGAAAGTCGGAAAAACCAAGGAGAAAAACGCGCGGAAGCGCTTGTGGCTGCGGCTGGGCGGCGCATGGCAGTCACGCGGCTGCGTGACTGCTGCTGCTGCTACTATTTGCGGAAGAAGAAGGAGGGGTGGTGCGGTGGCTGTAGCTGCTGCCGCATGAATGAGCAGAAGAGGGAGGTGGCGTGTGAACCTCGCTGAAAAAATGAGAGTGAGGGTGGTGATGTGCACGGCACCGAAAAATCGAAGGAGAGAAGAAGAGAGGGAGGGCGCCAGTTTGTGAGGGAGAGAAGAGAGAAAAATAAAAAGTGTTCAACTTTGGGCTTTTGGGCGTATTTATTGCCTAAAAACCTATGACACTTAGGCTAGGCTTAGGTTTGGGCTCAAGTTGATCATGAAACTTAAACAAATGGTTTGGGCTCCTCAACCCCACATTTCAAATTATTTTAAACACGATCTAAAACTTTTAAATAAAATATTAAATACTTAAATTCAACTCGATAAATATTAATGATTATTTAAAACGTTTAAACAATCATTTGACTTTCAAAATCGTCAATACTTAAATAATTAAATAAAAATAAATATGAACATGATTATAAATATACTTTAAACATAGTTATAAAATTCATAAAATTACGGAGGATTACAGTGTACCCTTCTTGAAAGAAGTTTTGTCCCTAAACTTGGCACGAAAAACTAAATCGTTTGGAAAAATTCTATACTTAAACTTTTCAAAACTGAATACTCGGAAAAGCTTGTGTCACATATGTGCACAGTTTACCAACCCAAACTCAAATGTGTCACTCATGGACACGTTATTTTGCAGCAACATATGCAAATCGCAAAAATAAGCATAAAAATGTATAAAATACCATAAAAATAGGTAAAAGAGCGAAATTCTATCGCATTCTAGCCCTCTTAAAGAAAACTAGTTACGCCCTCGTAACTCACCTCAACAAACAAGTCAAGATACTTCTTCCTCATGTCATCCTCGGCTTCCGATGTCGCCTCCTCGGACTCATGGTTAGACTCAAGTACTTTCACGATAGTCACATCCTTATTGCGTGTACTACATACCTTGTTGTCCAAAATCTTCACATGTCTTTCCTCATACGTGAAGCTACTATCAATCTGAACTCTTTCGGGTTCTAGAACGTGATTCTCATCAGGAATATACCTCTTAAGCTGCGAGATATGATATACATCGTGCATCTTCTCGAATTCCATCGGTAAAGCCAACTTGTAATCTACCTTGCCAACTCGTTGCAAAATCTCGTACGAACCAACATACTTGGCACTCAACTTGCCTTTCTTACCAAATCTCATAACACCTTTCCTCGGTGAGACCTTCAAAAACACTTTAACGCCAACGGTGAACTCATCTTCACGCCTCTTCAAATCGGCATAACTCTTCTGCCTATCCTAGGCAGCTTCGATTCTAGCTTGAATCAACTACACATTCTTAACGATATCTTCAATGAATTCAGTCCCTAGCACTATATTCTCACTAAATTCTTTCCAACAAATAGGAATTCTACACTTCCGTCCATGCAAAGCTTCAAATGGTGTCATTTTTATACTCGCATGGTAACTATTATTGTATGAAAACTCAATCAAATCTAATTGGTCTTCACAACTTCCTTGAAAATCAGTCGCACATGCTCTAAACATATCCTCCATAGTCTAATTGGTCCTCTCAGTCTGTTCAATTGAGCAGGGTGAAAAGCAATACTCATCTTCAACGTAGTTCCAAGATTCTGCTGAACTTTCTGCCAAAACTTCGAGAGAAATCACGATCTGAAATAATATCCTTCAGCACATCATGGAGTCTCACGACGTGCTTGATATAAGTCTTTGCAAGTTGCTTCTTCTTTCACGTTTCTTTGATTGGAATAAATACGGCAGATTTAGTCAAATGATCCACAATCACCCAAATAGTATTATTGCCAGTCTTAGTCTTCGGCAATGCTGTCAGAAAATCCATAGAAATCGAATCCCACTTCCTTCCAGGGACTTCTAACGACTGGACCTTCCCCATAGGTCTCTTGTGATCTATCTTCACTTTGTGGCAAGTCAAACACTTGGATACAAACTCCGCAACTTCTCGCTTCATATAAGTCCACCAATAATTCTCCTTAAGGTCTTTATACAACTTACCACCACCAAGGTGTACAATATACTGAGTATTGTGACCTTCCTCCATAACCTTCCTCTTAATCTCTTCACACTTCTGTGGTATACACCACCTTGTTTTGAATCTCAGACTTCCATCCTCATGGACCTTAAAGTCAACTTCCTTTCCTTGCTTCATCTTCTCTTTAATCTTGTTAAGATATTCATCTCCAACTTGACTCTTCAAGATCTCATAAAAAATCGACGATCCTAATGACAAAGCGTTCAATCTTGCTTCCATCTCTCCAGAATTCAAAATCTCAAGGTTGAGCCTTTGCATATCTCGATACAACTCTACGGAAACTACCAACGCATTCACGCTATGGATCGTCTTCCTACTCAAAGCATCGGTGACTACATTCGCCTTCCCTTCTGGATGTCTAAGTCATAATCCTTGATTAACTCTAACGACTTCCTTTGTCTCATATTGAGATCCTTATGAGTGAGAATATACTTCAAACTCTTATGGTTGGTGAATATCTTCACAGTCACTCCATAGAGGTAATGTCTCCAAATCTTCAATGCAAACACAATAGCTGCCAACTCTAAGTCATGGGTAGGGTAATTAGACTCATACGACTTCAACTGACGCGATGCATACGCAACCACCTTCCAATTCTGCTATAACACACATCCCAAACCATTCTTCGGAGCATCACTATATTCCTCGAATCCATGATTCCCATCGGGCAGAGTTAAAATAGTTGCAGATGTTAAACGATCCTTCAAAATCTAAAAGGCTTCCTCACACTTCTCATTCCATTCAAACTTCGACTCTTTCTTCATTAAAGTAGTCATAGGTCTCGCTATCCTCGAGAAATCTTTCACAAACCTTCTATAATAACCAGCCAATCCCAGAAAACTTCTTATGTCAGACACATTCTTCAGTCTAGGCCACTCACTAAGGCTTGTATCATCGCAGGACCAACAACTCCTTCCTTAGATACATAATGACCTAAATTTGCAACTTTCTCTAAACGGAACTCACACTTAGAGAACTTGGCAAACAATTGGTTTCTCCTACGCGTCTCCAAAATAATCCTCAAATGCTCATCATGTTCTTCTTCATTCTTCGAGTAGATCAAAATATCGTCAATGAATATCATGACAAACTTGTCTAAGAACTCATGGAAAATCCTATTCATCAAGTCCATAAATATTGCAGGTGCATTGGTCAACCCAAATGGCATCACAGTAAACTCATAGTGACCATATCTCGTTCTAAAAGTAGTCTTAGGTATATCCTTATCGGCTACCTTCAATTGATGATACCCTGAACACAAATATATCTTCGAGAAAACACTAACTCTGTTCAACTGATCGAAAAGATCATCTATCCTAGGCAAAGGACACTTGTTCTTAATAGTCACATTGTTCAACTCACGATAATCAATACACAACCTCATACTACCATCCTTCTTCTTCACGAATAACACTGGTGCTCCCCAAGGTGACGCACTAGGTCTAATGTAACCTTTCTCCAACAATTCTTGCAATTGAGTCTTCAACTCACTCATCTCGGGAGGTGCCATCCTGTAAGGTGATTTCGACATAGGTGAAGTGCCACGAACTAAGTCATGGTAAACTCAACGGCTCTCTTAGGCGGCATTCTAGAAATCTCACTTGGAAACACATCTAAGAACTCATTCACAATAGGTACATCCTCAATTCTCGACTCAACTTCACAACCTTTCCTTATCAACTTTCACAACCTTTCCCATGATGTAATAATATTAATCCAACTTCACATGAGGGATCAAAGTATAGAAATTCCCATAAAATTAAAACATGCTTGAATCAAACATCCATTCAATCATGTAATGAATCCTAAAGGCAATTAACTTGCTCAACAACACGTTATTCCAATTCAATAGCCACGTATGAACCATAAAAGGGTTCCATATACAAGATACTATAAATAATCCTAATCCTTAGGACATGGTACTAGTCTAACACCTAAGGACATGTAGGTACCTTGTGTAGACAAAGTGAGAGGCCACTTCAATATTCTAGAAGTCGCCTAAAGAGAATTCCCTGCCTACCAAAACAATAATACAACAATGAATTAATACCCTAATTAATTCACAACAATATAATTTATTTTAAAAATCTTCATAACTCGTTTTAAAATACTTTAAATACATCAAAGTTCCAACCTTTAACAACCTTTAATATAATACTCATAAACCTATACTTTAAAACCTAAAAAATAATTACTTTAATACTTAAAACTCACTTTAAACCATAAACGATGATTCTGAAATTATATTTTATATTCACAGTAAACAAAAATCAGATTTTTAATAATTCAAAAAATAAAGTTTTCAACTTTATTATAAAAACATATAAAACTCATAAAAACTATAACTTTAACATTAAACTATAATTAAACATTAAAGTAGAGGATAAGGGTTAAGAAATAACGAAGAAAATCGGAAAAACCAAGGAGAAAAACGCGCGAAGGCGCGTGTGGATGCGGCTGGGCGGCGTGGCAGTCACGCGACTGCGTGGCTGCTGCTGCTGTTGTTTGCGGACGAAGAAGGTAGGGCAATGCGGTGGATGTAGCAGCAGCTGCACGAACGAGGAGAAGAGTTTGGTGGCGAGTGGCGTGTGGATCTCCCCGGAAAAACGAGAGTGAGGGTGGTGATGTGTACGGCGCCGAAAAACCGAAGGAGAGAATAGAGAGGGAGGGCACCGGTTTGTGAGGGAGAGAAGAGAGAAAAATAAAAAGTGTTCAACTTTGGGCTTTGGGGGGTATTTATAGGTTTGCCTAAAATCTATGGCATTTAGGTTAGGCTTAGGTTTGGGCTCAAGTTGATCATGAAACTTAAACAAATGGTTTGGACTCCTAAACCCAACATTTAATATTATTTTAAACACTACCCAAAACCTTTAAATAAAATATTAAATACTTAAATTCAACTCGATAAATAATAATGATTATTTAAAACGTTTAAACAATCATTTGACTTTCAAAATAGTCAACACTTAAATAATTAGATAAAAATAAATAAGAAAATGATTATAAATATACTTTAAATATATTTATAAAATTCATAAAATTACGGAGGATTACACCAGCTCCATCAGTTTCTATGCGATTTGACTCACAAGATGCAATTAGGGTCACCAATAATCAAGCATATAATGGAAAGAGGAGGCATATTCTCTTTAGGTATGCTATTATTAGAAATCTAATTGGAAACAATGTAATTTCAATAGAGTTTTTAAAATCGGAGAGGAATGTTATAGATCCTCTCACAAAGGCCTTTGTAGAAAAACGGTGTTAGAGTCAACACAAGGAATGGATTTAAATCCTATTGTGGAGTGGATTACGATGGATAGCTTTCTTAGTAATTCATAAGTTCAAGGATCAACTAAGTCATAGAAGAACTCAAGTAGTAGATACTACTACCATTCCTATATTAGTAGAAGTGATGTAGTATAATATTTTTACTCTCATATGTGTGAGGATGAGCAAAATGCTCTTAATAAGTTCATAGCCTTGATAAGGTTGTTTCAAACAGTAGAAACTTGATGAAGTTACCTATGTGAATGTGGGGGTTAAGCGCAATTCCCTATGAGACCCCTAAGGCTTAGGGTCTCTAGAGCATTCATGAAAATATAGACGTAGTGGGCATTAGAAAGTTAAAAATCGCGAAAATGTTTATTATTTTGAAAAAGTTTAAATGCGCAAGTATTGATCATGAACTCCATAGAAGGTTCAAAGAGAAATCTACCTAATACAGCTGTATGATATATTTGTATGCACTATGTACCAATTCAAGTCTTTAAGACATTGATACTTACAAAACTGAGTATCAATTGCCCAAGTCATCTTTTTCCAGCCTAACTCATTCCATTTTCTTATTTTTGAATAATGTGGGGGATTATTGGAGTTTATAGAGTCTTAGTATGAAGCTCTTTGTATTTCTTCAAAAGAATGTGAAAGGTCATAGCTCCCACATAGAAAGACTAAAAGAGAAGAGTAGTGTTTATTACTATTACTCTTCCTCTTACCCATTGAGTTGCTAGTATGAGAATCTTTTTCGAGGCGTGGGCTGTGGGCTTTGGGAAATAACTTAACGAATTTCTTAAGGAATAAACCTACCACCAAATTTTGTAATTGCTAAAGGAATTAGTTAGTTAGTTCCATGTCTTCTCTCCTGACTCTCCACTTCCCATTAGTGGTCATTTCCACCTTCCATTACTGCCATTGCCACTTCCCCATTATTCCGACTTCTGACCGTTTTTTGTCCCACGAGATTAGCCATAAGCTCTAGTTCTCGTTGCAGTCCCTATAAATATCTCAGTTTTGGTATTGTTTTATCACACAGAAAAACATCTTCCTCCTCTCTTTATTCTGGGCAATATTATGATCGTTCTCAACTTGTTTCCGTGTACTTCACGAGCGAGGCAGTGGCTTGTTAACCCTGAAGGTTGGTTTGCCACGAGTACGGGAATCTGTAGAGGAGCACTTTCAACTTTAGGGCAGTGATCGCATCACGCCACGACAATTCTACAAATAAGTTAATTATATTATCAGTTACAGTTCATACAAGTTGTACAATTCATTCAAAAATAGGTCACGCACTTTGCTTGAGCCTTGTTATTGTGCTTGAACGTTGTAACATCTCATGATCAATTCCAAGAAGGTCTTTGAATTTGGAATTACTAGAGCATCTATATATAACAATTTCAATCTGGGTATTGTCCATGTAAAAGGGTTGTACATTTAGAATTGAGAAAGGTACACTTAACCTATGTAAGATTCGAGCCTGCACCATTTATGCACAATGCTCTTCCTTTCGAGCTAATAGGTTTGAAATAGAGTTATGAATTCCCTCTTTACACAGGTCAAACATCTAAGCCCAATGTTAGAAAATTAACTAATAAAAGGGATACATTTTAATATAATATGGGTATATATTAAAAAGTAAGTGGTACTTTGTTGATTACGAATACGAAACACAAAGAAAAGGATACTAATGCCACTTTGCTAACCAAATATCGAAAAAAATGCATATTATGAGACAAAGATACAATAATTAAACTTTTTAGAATTGAAGAGTAAGAATTCCAAGGAATTCGAAGTCTGTAGGAGTTGCGTTTGCTCCAAGCTTTCTTCATGGCCTCCTATGGCAGTATGAAGCTCAGTTAGAGATATGGCAAAAACTCGCACAAAGGCTAAACAAAACACACATTCCCATTTCTCTCGTCGTCCTCTTCAAAATGATACCTCAAAGAACTCAAAACAACCTCAGCTACAGAAAAAAAACTCAAACCCAACAACCTGCAATATTAGAAACTATTACTCAAACATGTTCCCCTCCTATTACTTTCAGTGAACTAATCCAAATGGCTGTTAATAGTCATTAATCCCTCAACAATACTGAGATTTCACAAGAGCAAGTTGAGATTCCAGCTCCTGCTGCTTCCATTAGTGATCCTATTTTGAACCCTCAACATCCTGTATCTTCAGCTACTGCTATAGCTCAGGAGCTAAATCTTCAAGCCTCTGGTAAGGAACCTGACATTAATGCTCATAATATTTCTCCTGTTGGCGCTGAAATCAATGGCACAGTAACTCCTGCGGTTATTAGTTATGCTGACAAACTAATTTCCAAAAATAGTGCCTTGGAAAATGTTACCTCTTATAATAAGGGTATGGCTCTTTCTTTTATGCCTTCTGATGCTGCAAATGTGGTTATTAATCTTGATGATATTAAGAAGAGATTGAATACTGGGACAATACACTTGTAGGTCGAATTATTGGTTTTAAAGCTTGTTAAATCTCTTACAGACTCTGCTAAGCAATATTGGAATTTTGTTGCTGAACCTCAGATCTTATACTTTAATAAGGGTTGATCTATTTGAAATTTTAGAATGCTGATGATAGGGATGTTGTTCTACATGGGGGGCCTTGGTACTATCATGATTATTCTTTTCTTCTCAAGCATTGTCTCCTACTATCTCACATGAACTTGATCATATCTCAACTGTCCCAGTTTGGATTAACCTTCCAAACCTAGATCCTCATTTTTGGCCTGCTAAGGCTTTAAGCAAAATAGGAAGTAAAATAGGTACTCCTTTATCAGCTGACCTTTGCACCACATTAAAATCAAAATCTCTTTTGCCGGGCTGTTTGTGGAAATTGATGTTTCTAAGCCACTCCTAAACTCTCTAACTCTTTCTACTCCTTTTGGTTTAAAAGAGCAGGATATTAGATATGAGTGGGTCCCTTATTTCTGTGAATGTTGCAAGAAATTAGGACACACCCAAAGAAGATGTAAACATATGAAGAAAGACACAACTGCTAACACTGATGATATTGCTCCAAAGGTCACACAAGTTTATGTTCCTAAAGTGGTTCCAGCTGTTCCTGAAGCTCCTGTTGATGAAAAAATTGTAACTCCTGATGGATTTACATTGGTTTCTCGAAGGAAAGGGAAATCTCCTGATTCTGGCTCTATTGGGCAAGATCCCCAACCTTCCCATAAACCTGTAGTTAGGGCTTTGCAGCTTGTTGATAACAGGTTTATTACCCTGGATGATAGCTTTGATGATAATTTTCACATTGAATGTCAAAAGCAAGGGGCCTTGGATGAGGATGTTCCCCCTGATATTGAATGATTTTCTCTTCATGGAATATTAGAGGGTGTAATAAATCCCTCAAACAGCAGAAAATTCTCAATTTCTGTTTGAGCAATAAGATTGATTATGGTGGTATTTTGGAAACTAGAGTGAAAGAACATAAGGAGATTGCTATTTTGAAGAGGAAATTTAAAAGATTCTCTTTCTTTCACAACTATTCCCATCATTACAATGGTAGGATTTGGATTTTATGGAATCCTAATACTGTCTCAGTAGATATTCTTGCTGCTAGTGATCAGTTTATTCATAGTTGTGTAACTTGTTTAAAAACTCATGCTACTTATGTTATGACTATGGTCTATGCCTCTAATTCTGGTGCTGCTAGGGTCTCTCTATGGGATTTCATTCTGTCTACATCCCCTAAAACTACAGCTCCTTGGCTCCTCTTAGGTGATTTCAATATTGTTCTGTTAAGCACAAAAAAACTCAGTCAGAATCCTATTTCTCAGCAGGATGTTGATGAATTCTCAAATTGTGTTGCTTCTGGTGGCCTTGCTGATCTTCCTAGTAATGGGAATTTTTTCACTTGGACTAATCTCCAAGAGGGTGATGATGCAGTTTGGACAAAACTAGACAGAGTTTTGGTAAATTCTGTTTGGTTCTCCTCTCATATTCATGCTATCACCACCTTTCCTAACCCTGGAGTCTCAGATCACTCTCCAGCTTTGGTGAGTCTTAAATCAAATGTTCCAAACCCACCTAGAAGATTTAGATATCTCAACTGCTGGAGTTCCCTTCCTCAAATGCTAGATATTGTGCACCAGCATTGCTCTTCTTATTTTGTTGGCTCCCCTATCTCTATTCTCTTCAAAAAGCTTAAGCTTATTAAGCATGACTTGAGATTGCTACATTCTAATAGCTTTTTTCAAGTATTTCTACCAGGGTTACCAATTGCAGATATGATTTAGCTCTCGCTCAGGATGCTCTCTCTTAAGATCCAACAAATTGTGCTCTCTTGCAAGCAATGAAGGAGATCAAAAGTACACTTTTCAAGCTGGAAGAAGCTGAATTAAGTACTATTAGTCAAAGGCTCAAAATTCCTGATATTCAGCTTAATGACACTAGTACTAGGCATTTCTATGCAAAGCTTGCTGAGCAAAGAAGTCACTCTTATATTCGCCAGCTCAATGACTCCCAAGGTCATTGCTGCAGAGACAAAGATTCAGTTGATCATGCTTTTCTCTCTTATTATGTTTTTCTTCTTGGTACCTCACAAGCTGATATTTCTCCTATCTACTCTGATGCTTTTACAGGTCCTACTTTGATGATTCTGATAAGCAAGATCTTATTGTACCTTTTACAAAAAATGATGTTAAAAATGCTTTATTTGCTATTAATGAGAATAAGAGCCCTGGTCCTGATGGTTATAATTCTGGTTTTTTCAAGAAGGATTGGAGTATTATTGGAGCTAATTTCAGTGATGCAGTCTTGGATGTTTTTCTTAAAGGCAATTTGCTCAATCAAGCTAATGCTACTCTTATCTCCTTGATCCCTAAAAAAAGCTGTCCTGATTCTGTTAAAGACTTCAGACCTATTGCCTGTTGCACTACCTTTTACAAAACTGTTAGTAAAACGCTAGTTGCTAGAATGCAGAAAATTCTTCCAAAGATAGTTGGGGGGGGAAAAATCAGCATTCATTACTAGAAGAATTATTTTTGATAACATTCTTCTTTCTCAAGAGCTCATCAGGAAGTATGAAAGAAAATCTATTTCCCCTAGAGCAACTATCAAAGTAGATATTCAAAAAGCTTTTGATTCAGTTTCATGGCAGTTCCTTTCTGAATGTCTAAGGGTGTTTGGTTTCCTTGAAAAGTTCATTGGGTGGATTATGTTATGTCTCACCACTTCAAAGTACTCTCTTAACATTAATGGCTTCAGTGTTGGGTATTTTTCTGGGAAAAGAGGTTTGAGGCAAGGTGATCCTCTTTCCCCATATCTGTTTTTGCTCTATATGGAGGTGCTTTCTAGGAAACTTAGAAAGCTTGGGGAGCTTAACACCTTTTCTTTTCATCCCAAATGCCACAGGCTCAAACTTACTCATCTTCTTTTTGCTGATGATCTCTTGATCTTTTGTAGAGGTGATTTAAACTTCATCAACTGTGTTCTTGATGCTCTAAAGCAGTTTGAAGGTTGCTCTGGCCTTGCTGCTAATCCTATGAAAACTAGCCTCTATATTGGTGGTGTCACTCAAGATTCCATTGACCATATTGTTCATTGCACTGGTTTCACTCTTGGTCAGTTCCCTTTTAGGTATTTGGGGGTTCCTCTTAATTCTTCCAAGCTCACCACAGGTATGTATGACCCTCTCCTTGATAAGATTAGAGGTGTCTTGCAAAGATGGAAAAGCTCCTTCTTCTCCTATGCTGGTAAATCTCAAATCATTAACTCTATGGTTATTGGCCTTATCACATTTTAGGGTTCAGCACTCATACTACCTATTGGTGTTGCAAAAAAGATTAACAAGTTATGCAAAGATTTCTTCTGGAATATTGATTATGATCAAAAGAAAATTGCATACATTAGTTGGGCTAGAATCTGTTCTCCTAAGATTGAAGGTGGTCTCAATATCAAGGAGGTTCTAAGTTGGATTAAAGCTTTGTACTTCAACTGACTCATCAAATTAACTTAATCTAGCTCTTGTATGTGGGCAACATGGATCAAGAGATATATCTTGATGAATCATAGCATTTGGCAAGCTACTGCTCAGACCAAGTACTCTTCTCATTGGAACAGTTTGCTGACACTGAGAGATAAGTTCATCTCCAAGCAGGGTGATCTCACACAAGCTCAGTCTCTCATTTCCTCCTGCACCCTCACAACTTCTAAGCTTTATGATGTCTTCGGAAGTCCTTCTTCAGCAGTCTCTTGGCACAAAACACTTTGGGATAGCTGTTGTGTGCCTAAGCATACTGTTATCAGTAGCGTTGCTGTCTAGAATTCCCTCCCTACTGTTGATAATATTTAAAGAAGAGGTCTCTCTTTGGCTAACCATTGCTCTCTTTGCCTTGCTGATGCAGAGAGTTCTGCTCACCTCATCTTTAAATGCTGCTTTTCTCAGTCTATTTGGCATAGCATACTTCAGTGGCTCAGATTACCACCTAGAACTTGGACTATCAATCATGAATTACGGTGGTTCAAGCAGCATTGTAAAGGCAAGACTTGGTTCAGTAAATGGAGGAGATGTGCTTTTTGCTGCACTATCTATTTAATTTGGATGGAGAGGAATGCTAGAATCTTATCTAATAAGTCTAGATCTATCTCTCAAATTGTAACAGTTATCAAATTTGTAGTGTGTGCTAGGCTTTATTCTGTTTGTGCTCCTAGTAGTACTCTAGTTAAAGCTTTACTAGATTCTTAGTAGCTTTACTGAGGGGTAGCACATTGCTACCCTTTGGAAAGTTGTAATGGTTCTGTTTCTTAATAAAACTTGCACCTTCTTTCCAAAAAAAAAAGAGAGTAAGAATTCATGTTTTAACTTTGTACCCCGTTCCTTAACGGGCTTTTACGCTTCTTTCTATGCTAGACTAACCTCTACATTAAGCATCTAAGATTGATACTATCGATGAGAAGCCAATAGGAGTTTCCCATATTCGTTAGTCGCTGCCACTTTTGGTGGATACAAAGAATAACCACAAACATAAGAATGGAAAACTTGGGGCTACAGGGAATAGAAAAACCTACAAGAATTAGGTTGTGGTGGATACTCATGCAAAATTTTATTTTGCAAAAACATTAGCATGAGATCTAAATGCCTTAACCAATTAATGTATTCATAAATTTGTACTAGTATCACATTTTGTCTACTACGATACCAAGTTTCTAATAACATTATTTCTAAAAAGGGTTACATTTTAATAAATAAGAGGGAAATGTTTTAAAAAAGTACTTTTGTTGATTATGGCAGATATACCTGAATAACAATTAACAGGCCTTTGCAACCATAGTAAAAAGACCAATGTCATTCTCAAAGAAATTTCCTAGCATCAACAATTATAAAAATGAATCAAAAATCGAGGGATTGCGAAATAATGGTTCGCGTCTGCAACTATAAGAGTACAACAATTGTGACAGTAACGAAAATAATCAAAGCAAAAGATAAATAGAGAAAAGAAGCGATTTCAAGTGTGGAGTAGTAGAAAAAAGGTTGTTGAAACTCTCTCGGTTCTCATGTAACCGTTGCCATGGCAAGAGCTTCTAAATCAGCTCAATATGAAGCAATAAGGAAAACTCAATCAATGGATGCGAAGAAGATGAAATCTGTAGATAAAGTAGTAGGCGTTTTTGTGCTACAAATTAATACACCTCAAGAAGGGATCACCCTTTCACCTGAAGTTTCACTTGCGGAGCTTAAGTTGAAAAATCCGATCAAGAGTAATCTGACTGAGTGGTTGTCAATCATGAAGAAGACACATAGACGTACCAGTTGCTGATCTAGGTAACCCTCAGTTTTGAAACTTAGATTCTGATTTTTGAAATGTGGCTAGTTGTTCAACAAAACGAGCTAAAATTGAGATTGATGACATTATGGAGGAGGTAAGAGTACTGGCAATCTTCTGGTATTTGCTATGTTATAGGAGCTAATCCACCTTATCATGTTATGGAAGGGTACATTAAAAGAATTTGGGGGAATCTTGATATTGATAGGATTTTTTGGCAAAAAACCACCTATTCTAATAGACAATATAGGTTTAACAACCTTTTGTTATTTTTTTTTTAAAAATAACTACCTTTTATGTTTAAAACCTGTAGGAATCAATACCAAAACCACTTTCCGGCCAAATTTTTTTTGACCGTTTTGCCCTTCCCTTGTTTTCATTCAATTGTTTGAAATAAAACCTATTTTCTTTCGATTTTACCCTCTTTCTTCTTCAGTTACTCTCTGCTTTTACTCTCCCCAACTTCCCTCTGTCATCTTCATCTCTTTCTTTACTCTTCTCTGCCATCCCAAGCATCATAAAACTCTCCCATGGGAGTATTATAAGCTCTAGCAGACCTCTCACCACCACAATCCTCGCTATCGCCGGTCCCAGAAAAGCTCATAGTCTCCTGTGGATCATAAAAATCCTCACTCTCACCACCATTCTCTCTCACCACACCATCACCATTACCTCGATTCTCTTCCACCACCAAACCTCCATTAACAACCAATTCCTCCTCTCTCCGCTCAATCCAAACGTTAACCTCTGAAACGCTCCTAACATGAACTCCATCAGAAACATCACTGACCGCCGCCGCAGCAACATTCTGGTCGGAAAAGCTCTTGTTAAGGCGTGGGCCCCGCCGTTTGTGGTTGATAATAAACGGAGACGAAGGAGGATACGATGAGGTCGGTGAGTCAGGGAGAGGCGTTGGTTCTGGTGTTGTGTATAGCGACGGATGTATCTGCGGTCGTATTGAAGCCGGTGATGACGTGGAATTCCGGCGACAGAGCTAAGGATGCGGTGGTGGAATATTTTGATTACGTGATGTTGATGATGATTTCAGATCGTCGAACTGAAACGACGTTGAATTGCGTCGTTGGAGGTTGGGAGATGGAGAAACATCTGGAATGTTGTTGTGGTTTTTTTGTTGATGACGTCGTTTTGGATGCTCCTGGTTCCAGATAGCGATCGAATTGTATTGCTGAGAAGGTTGACATATCTGTGGATATAGATAAACACCATTAGAGTTTGTAATTTGAGATTTGGAAGGTGAAATAGAAATAGATGAATTTTAGTTACCTTCTTGGAGGAGAAGACATAGAGAGTAAATGAAGAAGAAAGAGGGAAAAATCGAAAGAAATTAGGTTTTATTTCAAACAATTGACTGAAAACAAGGGAAGGGCAAAACGGTCAAAAAATTTTGGCCGGAAAGTGGTTTTGGTAGTGATTCCTACAGGTTTTAAACATAAAAGGTAGTTATTTAAAAAAAATTACAAAAGGTGGTTAAACCTATATTATCTATTAGAATAGGTGGTTTTTGCCAAAAAAATCCATATTGATAAGATTGTTTCTGTTAGTAGAGGAATAATTTTGGTTAGATTGAAATTGATTGAAAACAAGGATGGTGTTTTAGTAAATGGATATCAGTTTTTTTTTATAGAAAACCATTTGTGGTTAAACCACGGAGTTCTGAAATGAATTTGCAGAAGGAGGATGTTAAACAACTTCCTATTTGAATTTAGTTTCATAAACTAGATTTCAGGTATTGGGGGCAATAATCCTTGTTCAAATTGGCTGAACTTATTGACACTCCTTTAAAATTAGATCAGGCTACACTCTTGAAGGAGAAATTACAGTTTGCTAGAGTGATGATTGAGGTGAATATTGATGATGTGCTTCCTGATAGTATAGAATTTGAAAATGAATTAGAAGCTATAATATCTCAAGATGTGAAATATGAATGGAAACCAACCAAATGTGGTGTGTGTGGAGGTTTGGGACATGAGAGCTCTCAATGCAAGAAGCCTAAGAAGGAAAAAAAAAGTCTGGGTGGTGAAGAAGCAGGTTGTTGTTGATGATAAGGGGTTTCAAGTTATTCAGAGGAAGAAACCAACTCAACAGGAAGATGCTGAACAGTGTGAAATTCAATCAGTTGCTATTGGTAACCCTTTTGATGTTTTGGCCATAGAGAAAGATGTTGTGCTGTTGGAGACTGAGCAATGTGTCAATGAGCTTGCTATTGAAGTTGACAAGGAGGGGAAGCCTCCTGATGTTAATGGATAACATCTTAAGCTGTAATGTAAGGTGTCTGAACAGTTTGAAGAAGCAAAGGGAGGTGAAAATTTTCATCCTATCTCATAATATCAGATTATTTGGGCTCCTTGAAACAAAGGTCAAGTCCCCTAAACTAGGAGATTTGTACCTTAATGTGTGTCCTAATTGGTGTTTTACTTCAAATAACGCATGACACAAGAATGGAAAAATTATTGTTGGCTGGCATCCTGCAGCTTTTCAGGTTTCAAGTTTGAAAAGTACTAGTCAACTTCTTCATTGCGAGGTTATCACAACAAGTGCACAAAACAGATTTTACCGCACTTTTGTGTATGGTTTCAATGAAGCAGCAACTAGAGTGGTGTTGTGGGAAGATCGTAGATGTTTGCATGATGTGAATGTCCCTTGGATCATTCTTGGAGATTTCAATGCTCTAATGGCTATAGATGAGAGGGTTGAAGAGCCTGTCAGAGTTAGAGATTTTCAAGATATGAGAGGTTGTATGAATAATTGTGGTATAGAAGAGCTCAAAACTTCTGAACATTTCTATACTTGGTCAAATAAGCAAGGTGGGGATTATAGGGTGTTTTCAAAGCTTGACAGAGTTCTTGGTAATGGGAAATGGAGTAATTCTTAGCCTCTGGCTGAAGTTCTTATTCTAGATGAAGGGGGGTTTGACCACTGCCCTTTAGTTTTGAATTCCTTTCCTAACTGTCCTAGGAAGAAACCTTTCAAATTTCATAACATATGGTGTGAGTTTGAAGGTTTTAAAGTTGTTGTTAGAAATGCTTGCCAGAGATCTATTGATGGATATAAAATGTTTATTGTGGTTCAAAAGTTGAAGCAACTGAAGGCTGATTTGAAAGTTTTCAACAAGGAAAAATTTGGAGATGTGAATGTGAACTATGCAAAGGCTTTAGAAGCTTTGAAAGAAGCTCAAAAAAGACTGCACTTGGATCCTTTGAATGGGGAGCTTTCCAAGGTTCAAAAGGTAGCCAGGAAAGAGCTTTTTGAAGCTCAAAACATTCAAGTTGCTTTCCTAGCTCAAAAGGCTAAATTGTTATGCCCGAATGAGGGGGATGACAACACTAAGTTTTTTCATCAAAGCATAAAGATGAGAAGAATTCAAAATATAATTAATGTTGTGAAAAATAAAAGGGGTGAATGGGTTCATTCTCCTAGTGAAGTTATAGAATAGTTTGTGGACTTCTATAAAAAGCTATTGGGGCAAAAAGACAACTGCAATTATAGGGTGTATCAGATAATCATAGCTAAAGGTGAAGTGCTGACAGAGGAGCAACAATCTAGACTACAATGGAATTTCACTTCTACTGATATTAATGGAGCTTTCTTCTCAACTATTCTTGATAGCAAAGCTCCTAGTTTGGATGGCTTTAATAGCGATTTCTTCAAGCAAAGCTGGGATATCATTGGAGAAGATGTAGTAGCTGCAGTTTAAGATTTCTTCAGATTTGGAAAGATCTTAAAAGAAATTAACTCAACTGCTATAACTCTTGTGCCAAAATTTAAGAGTCCTGCTAATGTTGGAGACTATAGGCTAATAGATTGCTGTTATGTGATGTATAAAGCTATTACAAAACTGATATGCTATAAACTACATAGTGTTTTGCCTGAATTAGTAGCACCTAATTAGGGTGCTTTTCTTTTTGGTCGACAAATTATAAATAGTGTCCTGATTTGTTAAGATATTCTGAGACACTATAAAAGGAAGCAGCAAAAGGCATGTATTTTAATGAAGATTGATTTAAAAAAGTCTTATGACTCAGTGGATTGGGGTTTTGTTGACGATCTGTTAGTTGCTCTTAATTTTCCTACCCATGTTGTGAAAATGATTATGGTTTGTATTACTACTCCATGCATCACTTTTGTTATTAATGGAATAATTCTGAGATATGTTGGTGATTTTGAAGACTTCAAGTTTCATCCAAGATGCTCAAGTTTACAGCTAAATCATCTTTGCTTTGTAGATGATCTTATGATCTTTTGCAAAGGTGATATAAAGTATGCTTATCTTCTCCTTCAGGGATTGAAGTTATTCTCAGAAACTTCAGGATTTGTAGCTAATAATCATAAATCTGCATTATACACAACTGGTATGGTGGATTCTGAGATTGCTAGACCGAGAGATATCTCAGGTTTTTGTATCGGAGATTTCCCTTTCAGATACTTAGGGGTTCCAATTAGTGATAAGAAGATCCCAGCTGCAGATTATGATATGCTTACAGAAAAAATGACAGCCAGGATTCATACATGGAGTAGTAGACACTTATCTAAGTTATGTATTAATGAGCATCTCTTGGTCTCAATTTTTCTTATTGCCTAGTGTTATTGTTAAGAAAGTCAATGATATATGAAGGAATTACTTATGGCATATTATGAGTAATTCTTGTAGAGGAGGCTATGTTAATTGGGATGATGTTTGCACAACAAAGAAGTATGGAGGTTTGGGAATCAGGAACTTAAGAATCTGGAATCAAATTGCTATAGGAAAGATTATATGGCACATTGATAGCAAGAAGGATACTCTTTGGGTTATATGGATGCATGGAGTATATATTAAGGAGAGTTCTTGGTGGGAGTTTCAGGCTCCTGCAACTGCAAGTTGGACAGTTAAATATATATGCAAGGTGAAGACACAGTTGGCTGGTTTGAATATGGCTCAGTTGACTCCTGATGCTGGATATTCTATTCAAAAAATGTATAAAGCATCTTCTATACATGGACTCTCTGAAGTTAGATGTTGTCGTGAAATTTGGGATAGATTTATTATCCCTAAACACAGATTAATCTCATGCCTTTCTTTTAAGGAGATATTACAAAATAAGTTTAAATTGTATAGATATGGAGTCTGTAATGATGGCCTATGTTTAATCTGTTGTGACAGAGGATCATGCACATCTTTTTTTCATATGCTCCTACAGCAAACAAATCCTGGTTAGTGTATTGAGATGGATTGGGTTGATATGGAAAGAAAGATCTCTGGTGCAATGGACAACTTGGCTTAGAAGAAGCTATAAAGCTTCTAAAATGAAGAAGCAGGTAGTGAAATCTGTGATTGGAGCAGTTGTTTACATGATTTGGAGACTGAGAAACAGAGCTTTGTGGGAAGAGAAAGTGTTACATAGTGACAATGTAATTAAGGAGATTAAAGGATTAGTGAAAGTTATATTAGCTTTTTTTGATCATACAAAGCATAATACTTCTGATAACTTGTTAATAGAGACTTTGTAAAGCCTGCTGGCTTAGCTAGAGTTTTGTTCTCTTGAAAGGGTATGCCCTTTCCTAGAGAAATAGGTGTAATAATTTTCATACTTGTGCAATATAATATCTTTGTTACCAAAAAAAAGGTGTGGAGTAGAAAACAAGGGTTTAACTCAAGAGTTATTGGATTGAATTGCACTTCATCAATTCTAGTTGATTCTTGTATTTGCAAGCAGAAGACTAGAATTTGCGTAGTTAAATTGGTAATGGCTTGTAATGGGCCTCTGGGTGGGGGCCCTGTGCGAGGGCAGGCCAGAGGATTTTTCTTCTTACCATAATGTAATCTCATACTTATAAATGAGATTATATTTTAAAAAAAAACTGTGTACAAATAGATGTAGGTATATAAACACTTTAGACTTTTACAATGGATTTAAATGCAAGAATCTTCATGGTAGGCTTTCCAGAATTGAAAGAGAAAGGTAGGATAAAGGTAGGATACCCGAGTCCCTAGTGCTTCTTCCTGATTTCAAAGGTAGCCGCCTCAAATTAAGCATTGAGTTTTTCTTGCAAGAGACCGCCTAATTATAATACTTTCTTCGTTCTTTAATAAGTGACACACTTGTATAGTGTTCACTATTCATAGTTTACTCTTTAATTAGATTTAGTGATTTACATTTTAGGCAAAACATAGTCATGTGGGATCTTGTTAGATTCGTCTCATTGTGTAATTTTTTAATATCAACTTTTTATCATTTTTACTTATTGATAATTATAGATATTAATGTTCAAATTAATGCATTGGCAAACGTGCAAACATGAAGTGTGTCACTTGTTAAGGAACGGAGGAAGTATTAAAATTAGAAAGACTCAAACTCAGACCTAATAAATATTACAACAGTCCAACCACTCTCCTTCCTAGTTCAAACAAAAGACATTAAAAAAAGTAGTAACTTTGTTGTTGATAAGTAACTATTATGTCAACTAGTGAACATTATATGCCAATTAGTAACCATTATAGGCCAAATATAATAAGTGACTATTAAAGCATAAGTTTTTTTTTTTTTACTATGTTCGTAAATTACTATTATTTTTCCTTTAGATATTAGTTTAATCTATTTGGTACTTAATTCTAGGTATGTAGTACTTTAACTTTGTCTCCCATTGAAACATAAGAGACTAAATTAACATACGTCAATAAGGGGCTATTTTCAACCATATTTGTTCATCTTTTGCGTTCTCTATTTTAAAAATTTTGTCACACTTGTCGATGCGCTTTTTTTTTTCCAACTATTTTAGATAACGATTCATATGCCGACCCCCAAATCATTTTGGGAATAAAACTTTGTTGTTGTTGTTGTTGTTGTTGTTGCTGCTGGAGAGATTTAATATGTATACTTGTGATACCGCTACTAGTATAGCGATGAAATTGCTCAATTTTCCACTAGCGAATAATTATCCAATAAAATTAAAGAAACCAAGGAAATCAAAGGAATACCATAACAAAATACCGCAAATATACTAACAGTTAGCAGTAGACTATAACCTTACATAAAACATATAACAAAGAAGTTTTTCAACTGGAACACATCACAATCCTTGTTTCCCGTTGAAATGAGTACACCATGCTTACATCAATCATTAAAGTCTAAGACCTTATATTAGACCGAAGTAGAAAAAAGAAGAAACGAAAGTGTCCAAATCCTCAATCACTATATGAAAAATAAACCAATCATACGCCAACCATCTCCTCTTCTTAGATCCCAGACGAGTAGTCACGTTCACATATGTACTTTAAACCAACAATGTGACATATAGACTGAGACGACGGAAATCGTTATTTAATAATAGTTCCACATGTGAGACGGCAATGCGTTTTCGGATAAATAACTTCCAGATGAGCTCGCCACCTCTCCTAGACTTGGAGAACCATTAATATTTGGGGATGTTTCCATCTGTGTAAGGTGAGTTAGGACAGCTTCAAGCACCTTTCTATCACATGCTAAAGGGTTTAAATTTTGAGTTGCTGAAGCATCTACCATCATAGTGCCTTCGAAAGTGGTCGAAGAAGATTGATAAGTTGTTGTGACATTATTTGTATGCACGTGGAAATTCTGGGCACATACTAAAGGGTTTTCATGATTTTTGTTACCAGATGATGATGTAATGGAGAAGCAGGGCACTTGCTGGTAACCAGCATCTGCATTTGATTGAATTTTATCAAAAGTTATGTAGGAGTCTATTAAAGGTGGTAGAGTTGATGAGCTTGTTTTATCCAAGGAATTGCTATCATTTTCTGCTCCGGTTTTTGAACCGATTTCTCTGCTCTTGTAGAACACCCTACACAGGACCCAGTCTTCTTGCTTCATTTAACAAAGAAATAAATCGATAAATGATTAGCACACTTATAATCAACTCGTGTACACTGGACTTTGGCGTTAGAGCGTAAACCTAACTTAAATGCAAACAACACCATTTTTTTCTCATTCGAACCGTCCCTAGTTTATTGTTTTGCTTATTTAAAAACTTCTAAAAAGAGAGATGCACAAAAAAATAGAATTGAGTATACACTATATCAAGCTCATGGTACCCTCGAATAAAAAGAGAAATCTTATTGTAGTTTTATTTTTGTTATGGATGATTTTCAATTTCATGTAAACCTTGGCTAAACGAGCAACAAATGGTTAGATCAAAATGTTTAAGCTATGTGAAACTCTTGATTGTATGAGGCTTCTCACAACAGAGGTGACGTGTAATTTGTTGTAACATATTTAAAGAGGACACGTGGCCCAGTCAGGGATCGCCACGTGGCCCAATGAATCGGTGACACGTGGCTCACCCCCTCATCCACACGTGGCAGCATGTTATGGGAAGCTAATGATATCATCAATTCTACAAACAAGAGGCCCAACTATTCCCTAAAAGAGGGAATAATCAGCCCAAATTCCCTAAAAAGAAAGAAGGTGATTGGATAAAAGGCTCGGGACAATCAGACCATGACAAGTGTCGCTCTCCCATTGCCTAACCAATCACATTCCTTCATCCTAGGGTGCTCTTTTCTATACATAGATACTATAAATAGTCCCTCATAATCAGGTAAAAGGTACACAACAACTCTCTCTAAAACTTACTATGTCAAAATTCATACCCAGCTATTATCTATTGAACACTGACTTAAGCATCGGAGGGAATCAAACCCAAACCTCCGGTTTGGTTTTCCCCTTTTGCAGGTTTGGGAACAAAGCAACATCTCAGCACAAGCCTCCCAATATCAACCCTACACCTGTCCATCATCAGGACAAATACCGTATTCTTCAAGTTTACATAAAACATTTGGCGCCGTCTGTGGGGAGGCGCGGAGATGACTGATTGCAATTCGTCCAACCGAGGACAAAGGATGAGTCCTTATGTTCAAGTTAATGATACCGTTGATGATGAACGTCCGCCTAGGGGACGTGACGGACAGCGACAGAATGATCCCATTGGGGCAGTCTTGGAGCCCAACCTTGCTCTCCCGGTCACGGCTGCTCATTTGGAAAATGCCCTAAATGAGTTTCAAGCCAGGATGGCCAAAGTTGTCCAAGACCAGATCAAGAACAACATGTTATTCTTCCGAGTAGGATCCCAGCCGGATTCTAGGCCTGCTCCTAGGAGAGAAGCTTCTCAGGAGAATATGGCTGGACCAAGCGGGGCTAGACGACTAGGAGAAGCTAGAAGAACGTCTAGAGGAAGGCATCCTGTTCGTAGTGAGCAACCACGTCGTTTAGACTGGAATCTGGTGGTCACCAACCCAGTGAACAGACCAGTGGATGGTCGAAGGATGGAGACAGACGCTCGGGAATACCTGCATGCTAAGAGGGTAGCGGCTCAACAGAGGTCGGCTACCGGATCAACGTCGTACTTGCAAGACCCCAGTCTGAGGATTCGGAGTCACACTCTGGAGCATGGAAGGACTCCGTCTATTTATGAGCCTCGTCAGGATCAAACGGTGGTTCAGCCTAATGTTTACAGAAGGACGTCTCAGCAGAATGTGTATAGGCGAGGGTCCCAAGAGGTCAGTTCATCGAACCCTGTCTTAAGGGAATGTCGGATAAATACAGCCCCAGTTGATGAACGTTTTAGGGAGCTGCGCATAGATTGGCCGACGCCTTTCTCAGCCAGAATAATGCAAACTCCTCCATGTGCTAAGGTTAAATTACCAACCATTGATCCGTTCGATGGCACTACTGATCCAGATGATCATCTTTCTGCTTACAAACATCAAATGTACGTCCAGGCAGTAGACGACGCTACATGGTGTAAGAACTTCCCAGCTACTCTGAAAGGAGTCGCTCAGAAGTGGTTTAACAACCTACCGGCTAATTCTATCAACAACTTCACCGAGTTAAGTTATTCATTCACTAGCCACTTTGTCGCCAATAGGCAGGAACAGAAGACTAGTATTCATTTGGGGAAGATCATCCAAGCCCCAAAGGAATCCCTGAGAAGTTTTGTAAAGAGGTTCAATCTTGAAGCCCTTCAAATCCATGACTTAAATGCTGGTGTAGCCTTCGATGCATTTATTCGAGGACTGCGTCCAGGAAGTTTCAAGTTTGATTTAGTCAAGAAGAAAGTGAGTACCTTGGCTGAAGCTTTAAGGGAAGCCGAGGCTTTTATACATGCGACGGAGGTGTGTGCTGAAGCCAAGCACTCAGAGTCCAAGAAGCCCGAGGAACCTGTTCAAAAGACTAAGAACAATCCTAAGAAGGCTGAGACCTGGGTAGTGTCTTCAAGCACGGCCCCGTCGAGAAGAGAGAAGAGAAAAGAAAGGGCTGTCTCGGCTGAACCCATTGAGTTCAATAAGGATCAGTATTTAATCCTTATGGAAATCAAGGATCAGCATGAACTCAAGGTTCCGGCCGAAATGAAAACACCTTACAAGAACAGAGATAAGAGTAAGTACTGCCACTTCCACAAGGATTGTGGACATGAGACAAATGAATGCAAACACCTGAAGAGAGCTTTGGAAAACCTGGCAAAGCAAGGAAAGATGAATCAATACGTCTCCCGTGAAGGCCGTTTTCAGAAGAAGGATTATCGGCAGAAAAAGAAAGAAAGCTCCAGTACAGACGAAGACGTGGTTTTGGTGATATCCGGCGGGTTTGCAGCCGGAGGACCAACCTTGAGAGGTCACAAAAATTATGTGAGAGAGCTTGGCCAAGTGTTGCTGACGGGGAAATCCAAGGTAGACCCGTTCCCCATGGTGACGGTGAGCGAAGGAGACCGTGGGCAGATAAGGACTCCCCATGATGACCCCTTGTTCGTAGAGATGAAGATTGCCAATCTAAGAGTGCGAAGGATCCTTATCGACACTGGCAGCTTGACTGACATTATTCGCGCTGATTGTCTGTCAAGATTGAAGTTTGATGAGAAAGATCTTCTTCCAGTCCATCATCCTATTATAGGATTTGGAGGTGGAATCATACATCCGGTCGGCACGGTGTCGTTGCCCGTCCGAGTCGGAGAGAAGGAAAAGAGCAGAACTATGTTCATAAAGTTCTTGGTTGTCAAGGATTTGACAGCTTACAACGTCATTTTGGGACGTCCTACCCTTAATAATATTAAGGCTGTCATCGTCACCCATCTCATGCTGATGAAGTTCGAGTGTGACGACGGCCAAGTAAGCACAATTTATGGAGATCAGAGGGCCGCTAGGGAATGTTATCTTACAACCCTAAAACCTTCGTCCTGGAAATTGAGTGAAGTCGAGCCTATGGATTTAGATGAACCCAAAGAGATGGGGGCAGAGATGGTAGGACCGGCCAGAGTGCAAGAAGAGAAGTTTCAAACCAACGCTGCTTCCGCAAGGAAGCCAGCTAGAGAAAGAGGTGAACTACATGTTACCCCTGAAGGGAAAACGGCAAGAGATTTGCCCAGCAAGAAGAGAAAATTCACTCAAGTAAAAGAAGAGCCAAGGCCTTCAGCCGAGCTGATGACGATCGCAAGTTTGACATTGGATCGTCCAAAGCCTGCTGAGGCCCCTTTAAGCATTTGCTTAGACGAGTCTCGTCCGGAAAGGACTTTGCAGATTGGGGCAGGTTTGAAGCCCGAGTTACAAGAAGCTCTATCATAGCACTGTTAAAACAATTTCAAGATATTTTTGCCTATGGGGAAAAAGAGATGCCGGGTATTGATCCCAAAGTGGCCGTTCATCGGCTAAATGTTGATCCAGCCAGAAAACCGGTCAGGCAGAAGAAGAGGCATTTGGGACCTATCAGGAATCAGGCTGCAGACGAAGAGGTCAAGAAACTACTAGAAGCCGGCTTCATCAGGGAGACTCACTACCCAGATTGGGTGTCAAACGTGGTCATGGTCCCCAAGCCAAATGGGACTTGGAGGATGTGTGTCGATTATACGGACCTGAACCAGGCTTGCCCCAAAGACAGCTTTCCTCTTCCTAAGCTGGATCGACTGGTAGATTCGACAGCTGGTCATGCCTTACTGAGCTTCATGGACGCCTACTCTGGGTTCCATCAGATTCCCATGATGCCGAAGGACCAGGACAAGACTTCGTTCATAACAGAAAAAGGATTGTATGGATGGTTGATGATGCCATTTGGTCTGAGGAACGCCCCGGCAACTTTCCAGAGGCTTATCAATGAGATCTTTTCGCCTCAGTTGGGATGAAATTTAGAGGCATACATTGACGACATGATCGTCAAAAGCCAAGAAGAAACAGATCATGTCGGAGACTTGCGCGAAACTTTTGAGACATTGCGCAAGTATAAACTAAGGCTCAATCCAAAGAAGTGCGTCTTTGGAGTTTCCGCTGGCAAGTTCCTTGGATTCCTGGTAGATCAACGAGGGATAGAAGCAAATCCAGAAAAATCCAAGCCATACTCGACATGAAGCCTCCGACCAAGGTGAAGGAAGTTCAACGGCTGACTGGTTGCTTAGCGGCAGTAGGACGATTTTTGTCCAAATCAGGTGATAAATGCCATCATTTTTTTGCAACGATAAAGAAGTCCGCAAAGTTTTAGTGGACCCCTGAAGCAGATGAAGCCTTAGTTGAGATCAAGAAGCATTTACAACAGCTCCCCCGTCTGATAAGTCCGGTGCTTGGGGAGAAGTTGTATGTTTACTTGGCTGTTTCTCCTGAAGCAGTCAGTGCAGTGCTGCTAGCCGAGAGAGATGCTATACAAACACCCATTTACTTTGTGAGTCAAGTACTCAAGGATGCTGAAACTAGATACACAGTTGTAGAGAAATTTGGCCTGGCTTTAGTAGTTGCTAGCCGGAAGCTAAGGCCCTATTTCCTGGCTCACAGTATAGTTGTGTACACTGATCAGCCGCTTAAGCAAGTTTTACAGAAGCTAGAGGCGGCAGGAAGGATGTTGAAGTGGGCGAATGAACTGAAAATGTTCGACATCACGTTCGAACCAAGAAAGGCGATTAAGGGACAAGCTTTGGCAGATTTCATTGCTGAACTAACCCGTCCATTGTTGGATCCGGTGGAAGACCTCTCTGAGGGCAGTCAGTATTGGAAATTAATGGTAGATGGCTCGTCCACCACCCAAGGAAGTGGGGCAGGCCTGGTTTGTCGGTCTCCTGAGGGAGACAAGTACGAATATGCTGTACGTTTTAAATTTCCGGCGTCCAATAATGAGGCTGAATATGAGGCCTTACTGGCCGGGATCCGTATTTGCCGAGCAGCAGGAGCTAGAAAATTAGAGGCAAAGTCAGATTCTCTTCTGGTAGTCAGCCAGGTTAATGGAGAGTATGAATGCAAAGAGGCCTCCATGATTAAGTATGTCCAGCTGGTCAAAGAAGAAATCAAGCAATTAGATGGATTCACCTTGGTACAAATACCTAGGTCTGAGAATCATCAGGCTGATGCTTTGTCTAAACTTGCAAGTTCTGCTTTGGGCGACACCCCAAGAACTGTTTTCTGGGAGGTTCAAGAAAAGAAAAGTATTGATCAGGAAGAGGTGATGTTTTTAAGCCGAGGAAACAACTGGATGGAGCCTATTCTTCATTACAAAAAGATTGGCCAATTACCAGAAGACCCGGCAGAAGCAAAATATGTTAAGGCTCGTGACAAATGGTTCGAAGTTTGGGAAGAGACATTGTACAAGAAATCGTATGATCGTCCTTTGTTGAAATGTATTACCAGGGAAGATGGTCTTGAGGTATTGAAGGATTTGCACGAGGGGATTTGTGCATCACACATTGGCGGCCAAGCCTTGGCTGAAAAGGCACGAAGAACTGGCTATTTCTGGCCAACGTTGAATGCTGATGTCGTGGCTTATGCAAAAAAATGTGATAGCTGTCAGAAGCATGGTCATCTCTTTAAAAGGCCATCAAGTTTTCTAACACCAATTCTAACTCCTTTGCCATTCGCCAAGTGGGGGATGGACATCCTGGGCCCTTTTCCCATGGTGGCCGGACAGAGAAAATTTGTTATTGTGGCTGTGGACTATTTTTCCAAGTGGGTAGAGGCTGAGGCCGTTAGGAGTATAAAGACGAATGATGTAAAAAGGTTCATCTGGAAGAACGTCATAACACGATTTGGGATGCCCCAGTCGATTGTGTTCGACAACGGCCCACAGTTTGAGACTCCTAAACTGAAAGATTGGCTATCAGAAAGGGAGATTAAGTCCCACTTTGCTTCTGTTGCACATCCACAAGCAAACGGCCAGGTAGAATCTTTCAATAAGATTATTTCGGAAGGTATAAAGAAGAAGTTAGAAAACGCCAAAGGCTTTTGGGTGGAAGAACTCCAACTGGTCCTTTGGTCCATCAGAACCACAACCAAGAATTCAACAGGGGAGACGCCTTTCATGCTGGTCTATGGAACAGAAGTTGTCCTACCCATTGAGATTGAAGAACCCACCCTCCGCGTCATGTTGTACTCAGAAGAGACTAATTGGGCGACAATGCGCTTGGCATTGGACAAATTGCCTGAAGTCCGAGGTAATGCTCTTCTGAGGATGGAATTGTACAAGCTACGCATGGCTAGGGAATTCAACAAACGGGTAACCAGACGACCTCTCAAAATAGGGGATCTGGTTCTTCGTAAGATGGAGGCAGTTGGACGTGCAAAGGAACTCGGTAAGCTAACCCCGAACTGGGAAGGTCCGTATTTGGTGGTTGAAGAGGTTCGCAGCGGCACTTTTAAGCTTCAAGACTTAGATGGACGACCCATACCAAGAACTTGGAATTTCGATAATCTGAAAAAATACTATGTCTAAGGAAGTTTGTAGGTTTTTACATTTTACAAACGAAGTGCTACGGCACAGAAAAATCATTTAGCAATGTATTCTATGTATCTTAGCTTAGGCTAAGCAAACTTCACATTAATACATTCTAAATTCTGGTCTATAGTTTGAACTGCTCCTTTATGTATGGCTTATTTGATTAGTTAGTATGTCCAGTCACATCGTCATTAAGGGGCATTTTATTATCCACAGCCATCTTGGGGCATTTTTCCATAGATGGACGAAAGATGGTTACTAGATAATAAACCATAAAGGTCCATTATGCAAGACAGATATTACTTCCTAAAGGAAGACGTCAGCAAAAATCATCATAATCTGTTCAAGATATAACTGATGAACAAAGACTTCTTGATTAAAAGTTCTTTAACCAGAAGCAATCGTTTAAAACCAAGTTCATAGAAACTTGAAACATAGACGAACACCGCTTCCTAAAGGAAGCCGGCTAGAGAGACGTCTTCCCTTAGTAAAGGAAAGCTCCGTCATAATACCTAATATTACACAAAGGTATTATTTCTTAAAAGAAACCGGCCCAAAATGAGACGTCTTAGTAAAGAAGGTCTCGTTACTTACACAAAGGATGGACTAGACTTCCTTCCTACGATGTCTTCGTCTAGGAATAGACCAAGAGGCATCCTCTGAAGGGGGGCATACAGTACCTCGTCCAGCAAGGAAAGAACCATCCTCGGACGTCTTTAAATCTTACAAGGATGCAAAAGAAGGTTAGTTCAAAAAGGAATACGTCATTGATTAATCCTCGGACGTCCACCCTCGAACATAACTTGGATTTTAACCAATCATTGGTTCGTGAAGGAAAACGTCCAAGACGTCTGGATCCTTGGACGTCTTCCCTTGAACATGACTTGGTATTTAACCAATATTTGGTTACTGAATACCATTCTTGGATGTCTTCCTCATCATGTTGACAACATTCCTGATTCATTAACTTGGTCATTCTTTAACTAAGCAGTAAGAAATTAGAGAAGGGACCAGAAAAGAGAGTTATAAACCATTGTATATTAACTACTTCTGGACGAGTTTGGACTGCAAAAGTACAAAGCAGGTTTACAGGTTTATCAACCAAGTCTAGAACAAAAAGAAACTACTTCTGGACGAGTTTGGACTGCAAAAGTACAAAGCAGGTTTACAGGTTTATCAATCAAGTATAGAACTAACAAGCTGCTTCTGGACGAGCTTGGACTGCTAAAGCTCAAAAAGTTTACAAGATCGTCATCCCGGTCTAAAACCAAGTATGGCTGATCTACAAAAATACTAAGACAATTACAAAGCAACAATTGACAGCAAGAGGAGCATCCTGATCTAGTTGTGGGCCAAGACTCTAATGACAGTTGCATACTTCTTCAACTTGTCAAGCTGAGCCTGAATATCTTTCCTGCCCTCTTCACTGTCATACTTCTTAGAGTACTTGGTGAAAGCCTTCTTCTTAGGCTTGCACCAGTTACTCGTCAGGAGTACCTTCCATATCTTTCTCTGTGTCCGCAGGCATTTCCAAGTTTGCATCAGCTGTGGCATTAGGTTCTATGTATTCCTCCCCGTCAGAATCAATAAATACTGGGGGTTTCTCATTGAGCAGCCGAGCCTTGGAGCATTCCTCCTGGAACAGAAGTCTTCTCTCAAATCGGGGCACCTCTTCGGAGTCAGCTAGCATGTCGAAGGCTTTGAGGGCCCATTCCTTAGCCTGGTTTTCAGCGTCAGAAAAGCTTTTGACGGCCTCCTCAAAGTCACGTTCCCTCAAGAGCTTTTGACGAGCCACCTCAGCTGTAAGCCCCACAATGGCCTGATGGAACAGGGCTGCGGTAATGAGAGCAGACCTCTTTTCCTCCTCGATGGGCTGAGTTGCTGAGTCAAGCCGACTTCTCAGCCGATCCACCTCGGCTTGCAAGCTACCCAGGCTCATCATCAGGCGCTTATTCATATTATCCATATCAGCCGCCTGTTTTTCCATGGCTCTTACAGTTTCAGCATGCTCCAAGTTCAGGGTTCCCAGCTCCAAAATGGACTTGTCCCCGGCATCAGTTACCTGACGGACGAGCCTCCTATTCTCTTTACGGAGGTCCCTGATATAATCCTCGGCCATCAGAGAACGGGCAAAAGCCTAAAAAAGTGAAAAGTTAGATGGTGGGATAATAAACAAGATATGTTAAGTATATAAAAAAGATAGTAGGTGGCACTCACCTTAGCAGTCAGCTGGGTTATGTAACCCACATGGCCGGCAGCAGCTCCTCTCAAGCCCTTGACATAAGGTTCAGGGAAAGCGTCAAAAACTTCACGCTTTACCTGTTGCCTTTCCATTTTTGAGTACTTGGCAAAGGAGGGGAAAGGCTCATCAGGATAATCCTCGTCCTCAGGACCCTCAGCCATTGGCCCTTTTCCCTTATCTGTAACGAGTGGAGGATTAGACATACGGATAGGAAGAATAAGTGTTTGTGGGTTGGACGGGCTCTGTGATCGTCCCCCAATTCTCAGTGTTCTGACCACGTTTGGAGAATAAGACTCACTAGAAGACAAAGACATACCATGGTAGGCCGGGGGCATTTGACTTTCCAGCCGAGCTGCAACTCCACTGTAAGCCGAGACTTGGGGGGTTGCCGCGTCCGGGTCCCCCACTTCAACAACGTCAAGCATATCAGCCGCGTCCGGCTGAATGGATAAATCAGCCAAGGGGAGAATTTCCCCCTCGTTTGAAACAAAAGGGGTGGAGGAGACTTCCACTCCCTTAACCTTACCTCCGTCAGAAGGACGAGGTACTCTGGTAACCAGCTGGCTAACAGAAACAGCTTTCAAAGCCTGCGACATACTAGAAGTTGTACTTTTCTTCTTGAAAGTACTCTTGCTCTTCTTTGCCGGAGATTTCTCTTCGGCAAGAGTGGATGCAGCTCTTTTCCTGGCTGCGGGCACCGTAGTGGCAGGCTTAGACGAAGCTTTGTCTGCAGCCTTGGCAGTGGGGGCTTTTGACTAAAATAAATAAATAAATAAATAAATAAATTATTAGTACACATTGCTTGCAGAAGGAAACCGTCCGAAATTTTATTGAATGACTTATGTATTCAGATTCCTTAAGACCCAGTTATTCATCAAGGAAGACGTCCTAGGCTAGAAAGCTTGGACGTTCTCCTGATTATTGAACAACGGGCACAAAGAGATCCAAACTGATCCATAAAGGAACACGTCCAAGAATTTACTACTTGGACGCCTTCCTTCTCATAAGAGTTAGTTGAACAATTTCTTCAAAGAAGGAAAACGTCGTAGGATTTACTACCTGGACGCCTTCCTTCTCATAAGAATTAATTAATGAACAACTTCTTCAAAGAAGGAAAACGTCCAAGGATTTACTACCTGGACGCCTTCCTTCTCATAAGAGTTGACGAACAATTTCTTCAAAGAAGGAAAACGTCCAAGGATTTACTACCTGGACTCCTTCCTTCTCATAAGAGTTAATTGATGTACAATTTCTTCAAAGGAAAACGTCCAAGGATTTACTACCTGGACGCCTTCCTTCTCATAGTTGATAAACAATTTCTTCAAAGGAAATCGTCTAAGGAGTGAAATCCTAGACGCCTTCCTTCCAATATCAAATAGTTCAAACGCAATTTGTTCACTGAAGGAAAACGTCCAAGGATTTCCTACCTGGACGCCTTCCCATTCAGATCAAATAGTTCAAACACAATTTGTTCACTTAAGGAAAACGTCTATAGATTGAATAACTGGACGCCTTCCTTTTCAGAACAATTTGTCTTTAGACAATTTGTTCAATAAAGAAAAACGTCCAATGATTGAATACTCGGACGCCCTCCTTTCACAAGTAATATTGGGTTGAAAGTTTGAAAAGAATTAGAAGTGGCTGTCTTACCAGGGTGGTGCCCCGTTTCTCGGCAGGCTTCTTGGCCGCCTCCATGCGCAGCTTATGGGCAAAGCGAGCTGGATCCATTTCGCCTCTCTGAGAGCGAGTCAACAATGATCTGGCTTCCTCTGGAAAACAAACAATAAAAACAAAGTGAGACAAGGACATAATGATGGAGCAGAGGAGAATTATAAAAATTGGATTACCTTTATCCTCGCCTAACTAAAGTCCAGCGGCCACTAAAAATTTGTTACTATAAAATCTCTCCTTGAAGGGTATCCAGCCGGCAGGGCCTTTGATGGTTGGACGATCCTCCTTTTTATACTCCACCACTTTGAAGTGGTCAACCACCATGTCGTCAAATTTATTCTCCAGGCCCAGGAGGGGAGTTCCATGTCCAGTATGGGTAACCGCACGACTACGGTACCTATAACGTTTGGCTGTTTCCTCGTCGGGGGCCCGGAGATAAAGGAAGTGAGACTTCCAGCCATACATCTTTGACGACTTACCCCAAGCCGTCATAAAGCCAGTCCGATTACATATACTAAACCAAGAGCCATCCACCGTCTTAGGCATCTTGGATAAATAGTGCATGTGAGTGAAGGCGGCTAAAGAAAGGGGATAACCTTTAAGCTCACAGGTAGCTATAAAGGTCAGGACGTTGTGCCATGCATTGGGAGCTAGTTGACTTTGACCGAGGTTATAATGACGCAGTATCTCCTCTATGAAAGGGTGAAGGGGAAACCTAAGACCACAATCTAAGGCCAGTTTATAAACATGAAATTGGCCGTATTTGGCTTCAAGAACGGTTTGCCCCTTAGAAGGAATGACAAACTCATAGTCTGTTATGGGAATAGCTGCCCATAAATGATAGGGATCAGTTCCAAGATTCTTTAGCCAAGCCCTATCTATCTTTATGGTCCCAGGGTCTGCTAAGTCTCCTAGGGTTCTTCGAATTTCAGATGGAGTGGGTGAAGCACTTCCCTCGTCCTCACTATCTCCCTCATCCTCCTCCTCAGCTTCCTCTGCATCATCCCCTTGGGCTTCGTCATCAACCTCCACCTCATCAACAAGCTCCACATCCTCATCATCATCATATAAAAGAGGGTTCTCTTCCTGAAGCCCAGACGGCCCTGCCACGGACGGTTCTGGGTCAGAATAGGGTCGACTTTGTTCACCTAGCTGTATATCATCCCCATAGGGAGATCGTTCTGGAATCTCAGTAGGGCCCCTTTGTGGGCCTCGACCAGTTGATTCCTCCATTTCTGAGCTAGAGGTTGGAAGGATTAGCTGGCGTCTTAAACGAGCAGTTTGCTTGACGCGCGCCAGAATACCCTGCACAGGCAGAGACTGGGACATCGGACAAGGTTGATGGGCATAAAAATACACAAAGGGACCGCCTAAAAAAGGTCCAACTCTAGAAGAACTCGAGGATGTTTGGAGTTTATTTCTAGGGCCTAGACACTCTCTCGGACGGCCAAGGGTGTTGGACGAGGATGAGGATTCCATTTATTTATAAAGAATAAATGAATAAATAAAAGAATGGAAGGAGGAAAGATACCTGACGAGCTTTGACAGGTGGGGTGAAGACAGATGAACGTTGAACAAAAGCGGCTCTTCGGACGATCTGTGCTTCTCTCTAAAAATATCTCTCTCTCTAGAATGCTCTCAAAACTCTGAAAACAGATTGTGAGGAAATGAAGAGGAGGGGGGATATTTATTGGAGGGTAAAAAGACCTCTCTCTTCCCACAGTAATTTTACACGTGTCACCTTGTGAGAGGGGCACGTCAGCATCCTACATCATTTGATTGGCCCTTTCTTTCGGTACAATTGGACTTACTTCAGTAAAACTAGAATTATTACTACTGATAAAAGGAAATATATCAGTATTGGATTCAGATACCTTCCCTTTTAGGGGCAAATGTTGTAACATATTTAAAGAGGACACGTGGCCCAGTCAGGGATCGCCACGTGGCCCAATGAATCGGTGACACGTGGCTCACCCCCTCATCCACACGTGGCAGCATGTTATGGGGAGCTAATGATATCATCAATTCTACAAACAAGAGGTCCAACTATTCCCTAAAAGAGGGAATAATCAGCCCAAATTCCCCAAAAAGGAAGAAGGTGATTGGATAAAAGGCTCAGGACAATCAGACCATGACAAGTGTCGCTCTCCCATTGCCTAACCAATCACATTCCTTCATCCTAGGGTTCTCTTTTCTATACATAGATACTATAAATAGTCCCTCATAATCAGGTAAAAAGTACACAACAACTCTCTCTAAAACTTACTCTGTCAAAATTCATACCCAGCTATTATCTATTGAACACTGACTTAAGCATCGGAGAGGGAATCAAACCCAAACCTCCGGTTTGGTTTTCCCTTTTTGCAGGTTCGGGAAGAAAGCAACATCTCAGCACAAGCCTCCCAATATCAACCCTACACCTGTCCATCATCAGGACAAATACCGTATTCTTCAAGTTTACATAAAACATAATTCATTTTTGTTTCCAAAATTGAGATAAAATATTATTATAGTTACAAACTACGAATTATCGAATTTTATATCAATATGGCCAATACACAGTTTAAATTCACGTTCCATATGTTTAGAGAGCACTTAACTATAGGAACTATGATTGGTAAAACAATTAACTTATCCGTAGAATTATTGTGGCGTGATGTGATCACTATCCTAAAGTTGAATTTGCCCCGCTACGGACATATGGACTCATGGCAAACCAACCTACAGGGTTAACACGACACTGCCTCGCTGGCAGGGATGGCAATGGGTGTTGGATCCGACCCAGACCGAGACCTACAGATCCATTTATAAGGGTATGGGTCCGGGTCCAAATATATTAGACCTAGACCCAGTCCAGACCCTACCCACAGACCCATTTACATAAAAAAAATTAAAGAAAAAATTAAGTTGTAACTTATGCCTTTATGAGTAGTTGTGAGTACATTTTAAGACACGTAAGTAATGATGTGAGTTGAAACATTTTAAAGATTTTATGAGCTATATTTTGTTAATTGTTTCGAACAAACCTTAATCATGGTCAAACCTATAAAATAGGCAAAATAAATTGGAAAAATTGACAGAAACGGTCTGAACTATGGCCGGTCTTCCACAAACAATCCCAACTTTGGATAATCCATAAACGGTCCCAACTATGCACCTGATCTTCCAAAAATGGGCCAGGTTACCTGGTGACCGGCTACTTCAGGTAACCTTTGGTCATATGCTGATCACGTGTCTTCCTTTTTCATTTTTTTGTGATTTTTTTCATTTTTCTTTTATTTTCAGATTTTTTCAACTCTATTATTATTTTTTCCTTTTCTTTTATTTTCTGAATTTTCTAGAAATCTTTAACACTTCTAATTTTTTAAAATTAAGCTAAAATGCCATTATTCACCTTTTTGATTATTTATTAACTACTTTAATCTCTTATTAGCTTAATTTTTTATTATTAATTACATAATTTTTTTGCCAATTACAGCCATGTAAAATACCCTATTTTCTAATTATAGTCATCATCTTTTTTTCTTGTGAATTACGGCCATCAAATACTAATAAGCAAGTTGTTGCCATTTTCACTAATTACACCACTAATCCATAGTTTGACTTGTCAAATCATGTTTAATATTTTATAAATCTTTTTTATTTAATTTTATAATATTTTAAAAATATATGTTTTTCTTATAGGACATACTAATGGGCACGTATTTCGAGACCACATTTAATTGCGTTTTTCGGACTGAAGACGACGTTTTTTCGAAAAACAGACACCACCGCGCGCCTTTTATGGGCACGAATATCGAGAATCCCTACGAAACGAGTACTTACAGGCCGGATTTTCAAGCACGTACTTTGAGACGAGTTTTTCGGACTGAACACGACGTTTTTTTCGAGAAAGGGACACCGTCGGGCACCCACCCTTTATTGGCACGAATTTCGAGAAACCCTACGAAAGGAGTACTAGTAAGCCGGATTTTTGAGCACGTACTTCGAGATGAGTTTTTCGGACTTAAAACGACATTTTTTCGAAAAACGGACACCGCCGAGAGCCCTTTAAGGGCACAAATTTCGAGAATCTCTACGAAACGAGTACCTACAGGCCAGATTTTCGAGCACGTAATTCGAGACGAGTTTTTTAGACTGAAAACGACATTTTTTCGAAAAACGGATACCGTCGTACGTCCTATAATGCACGAAAAACTTGTCTCCAAGTACGTGTTCGAAAATCCGTCTGTAAGTACTCGTTTCGTTGGAATTTTCGAAATTCGTGCCCATTAAGGGCGCCCGGCGGGTTCTGTTTTTCGAAAAAACGTCGTCTTCAGTCCGAAAAACGCGATTAAATGTGGTCACGAAATACGTGCCCATTAGTATGTCATATAGGAAAAACATATATTTTTAAAATATTATAAAATTAAATAAAAGAAGATTTATAAAATATTAAATATGATTTGACCGGTCAAACTATGGATTAGTGGTGTAATTAGTGAAAATGGCAACAACTTGCTTAGATATTAGTCTTTGATGGCCGTAATTCACAAGAAAAAGATGATGGTTATAATTAGAAAATAGGGTATTTTACATGGCTGTAATTGGCAAAAATTTCTGTAATTAATAATAAAAAATTAAGCTAATAAGAGATTTAAGTAGTTAATAAATAATCAAAAAGGCGAATAATGGCATTTTAGCTTAATTTTAAAAAATTAGAAGGGTTAAAGATTTCTAGAAAATTCAGAAAATAAAAGAAAAGGAAAAAATAATAGAAGAGTTGAAAAAATCAGAAAATAAAAGAAAAATGAAAAAAATAACAAAAAAATGGAAAAGGAAGACACGTGATCGTTACCTGAAGTAGCCGGTCACTAGGTAACCTGGCCCATTTTTGGAAGATCAGGTGCATAGTTGGGACCGTTTATGGATTATCCAAAATTGGGGCTGTTTGTGGAAGACCGGCCATAGTTCAGACCGTTTCTGTCAATTTTTCCAAATAAATTTAGTAGATTAAAAAATGCTATTAAACTTCAAATTCAAAAGGACCAACTAAGGACCCTAGACCCATCATACCCAAAGGGTCTGGATCTAGAAGAAATTAATGGGTCTCGGTCTGGGTCTGACCAGACCGACCTAGACCCTATCCATTGCCATTCCTACTCACTGGTGAAGTAAAGAGAAACAGTTTGAGAACGATCTTAATATTGCGGACTACTGTGGGCAAGACAGAAGAGTTGCTTATACGATCTGAGTGCATCAAGGTTCTTCACTTAGTCCATCTTTGTTTGCTCTAGTCATGGACGAACTAACAAGGTCATTTTAAGATGATATACCGTGGTGTATGATGTTTTCCAATGATATAATTGTGTTGATTGATGAGACAAAGGAAGGTGTTAAAAGTAAGTTGGAACTGTGGAGACTTACATTGGAAGGTCGTGGTTTTAGATTGAGCATAAGCAAGCAGGAGTATCTAGAGTGCAAGTTTAGTGGGGTTGGAAGCAGTGAGGCGGGGGCGGTTACATTGGATGCCAATGTGGTTCAAGGAACGAACGTCTTCTATTACCTTGGATCCATTTTTCCAAAGGATGGAGAACTCGATGGAGATGTGGCTCATAGAATTAATGTGGGTTAGTTAAAGTGGAAAAGCGTAATATCTTCCTTTGTGATCCCTAAATTTCCCATAAATTGAAGGGAAAATTTTACTGCACGACAATTAAGCCTGCTTTATTATATGGCACCTAGTGTTAAGAGGTGAAACAATGCCACATTCATAAGATGAATGTGGCGGAGGTGCGTATGTTACGGTGGATGTGTTGTCATACAAGCAAGGACCAATTAGGAAATGAGGTGATTTGGGAGAAAGTAAGAGTTGCATCTATTGCAGAACAGATGAGGGAAAATCGCTTAAGATGGTTCGGTCATGTGAAAAGGAGAGTAAGAGATGTGCCAGTGAGAAGACTTGAAGAGTGGAGGAGTAATCAAAGGGTAAGGGGAAGGAAAAGGCCTAAGATGACTTGGATTTGAAGGTAATTGAAAGTGTTTACTTGGGATCGAGGCCGAGAGCATGGCGTTGGATAGAAGTGGGTGGAGGGATGGTATTCATGTGTAGGAAGGGGTGTGATTACTTTATTTATTTGTTTATCTTTAATTGTGTTTATCTTTGCGTTAATTTTTTTTGTTTAAAACTTTTGTAAAACTTTTTAAAACTTCAAAAAAAATTATAACTTAATATCTCACTTATCGATGTCATCTCCCTTTCCAACGATTTTCAGATAACGGTTCATGTTTTCGATCCCAAATCATTTTGGGAATAAGGCTTAGTTGTTGTTGTTTGATGAAAGACAAATGGTTTCTTTCTAATTCAACTCCCCTTATTTCAGTTTAACCATCAAAACCTAAAAGAGTATAAAGAAGTAGAGCGACTGAGAAGATTGAAAAGCAGGAAAAAACCCATTGCCGTTTTTTGGGTTCTCTTCCCAATCAAATCTCTCCATTTCAATCGAAACCGCTCTTAAGGAACTAGGAGGACAATTTGCACAAGTTTATTGTAAGGTAGGTCTACTACATGCTTTTGAAAATTAACCCGAAATTTGTAATTCAAACTTAATTTCTCTCCAAGATTTAGAAGCCAAGTATTAGAGAAGGTTTTTTGAGCTTCCAAGGTTCCTTTTTTGCTCGGAAAAGGTTAGGGTTACGGGAAATAAAGATTTATGTGTAGTCACAAATCAAAATATACAGATGAGAAGGGTAGGGGTGGTGGTGATTAAGGAGGAAGAAGAGGTAAGGCTTATAAAGTTAGTTGGAGGAGAGATAAAGAAGAGGCGTTGACGTGAATGCCATTGACGAAGGTTATAAGTGGAGAACCAAAAGAGATGGTGGAACATGCAGCTGGAAAGTGGAAGACAAAACTAGGCTTAGTGACTAACGGAGTTAACGTTCGTTAGTAAAAAAGGGGGTAATCGATACATTTTCCTAACTGTTTGGTTACCCTGTGCATTTTTTAAAGATTGAGGCTCGAGGGTGCCCGGTGCATTACGCCAATCCTTAGGTGTTCCTCGTGCAAAATCCATCGTAAAAATGATCTAAAAAATAGAAACCACTTATTTGTCACCTGGAAAATTAATATGAAATGTTGGCCATCTCAGAATGTTAGACATGTTATACCAATCGAGGTATACCAACAACCTTCAAGGATATCCTGCTAGAGATCAGGAAATCCAACCCAAACAATACCCCATATTCTCTCATATCCCCTAGAGTATTCGGAAAGAGCGTAGCCTAATGGTTTTCCTTAATGATTCTTTTCATTTGCAGGGGGTCGAGCTTGAAGAATGGAAATTTCGTTCCACTTAATACAACTAAAACATATCCCTCCTTTTCCCTTACAAATACAAACACTCAAAGCAACTTGAATGAACACCTCCTCCTCCCAATTCCATAAAGCTCAATATTGATGGATCATACATGGTCTCCTCTTCAATAACCGGAATAGTGCTCCAAAACTCCGAAGGCCACATTATTATAGTTGCAACCTTTAAACTTGAGCGCAAAACCCCTTGGCAATTTAAGCAACAACCTTACAGAATGATCTTCTCCGAGCCATAAGTATCAAGATAAATACCTTCTCATTGAAGGCGACAATCTAGTCAATATCAACTCAGTGAATGATATTTACCGGACTCTATGGTCTATCCAAAAACTAGTCGCCGACATCCACAAATTCATGTGCAACTTTGACTCAATCAAATTAACACACATCTAACAAGAAGCGAACCAAGCTGCCCTTCATCACTCTAAGTTGGGGCATCCGATAAACCAACAAAGACATTATATCGATGGTGAGACATTCCCTAAGGCTTTCCATGCATTGTTAAATATATATATATATATATATATAGGAATAAGATCAAGTGAAAATTATTTTCACCGTGAAAATCAAGTAAAGGGGTACCTAAGAGCATAAAGGGGTAAGTGTGCATTCATTAATGACATCTTTGTAAATATTGACAACTTTCATGTTAGCAGCACAACTTTGTTGTTAAAAACACAACTTTGTGGTTAGAAGCACGCGTATCCCTTAAATGATAATATGTACCCTTGTAAATCTTATACTTCCACCTTTTTTTATAAGTGATACATTGTTGCTTTTACGCATTTCAAGGCAAAATTTCTTAAGTGTAATTAAACAATGAAAAGTGAGGGATGGGGCATATAATTAAATTAATAATCACCACCCACCTACCAGTAGTGCCTCCGCTCTCTCTCCTCCAACTCCACAACCAGACCGCCTCAATTGCCACCCAGCCTCACCGGAAACCACCCTTCGCCTCGGAAAACACCTAATCAACCACCCCCGCCCACCGAAAACACTTTCCTAGCCACCCTTAGCCACAAAAACCACAAAACCTAGCCACCCTTAGCCACTAACCGAACCAATCATCCCACTCACTAAAATCGCTGAATCAGCCACCTTAGCCACCTAAATCTCCTTCCCAACCAACCCCAGTCAAAAAGAGGTGGAGGAGGTGAAGAGAGGTCGACGACGAACCAGAACAGATGAACAAAACTGAAGAAGAGGTGGAGGGAGGTCGACGACAAACCAGAACAGAAGAAGAAGATGTGGAGGGAAGTGCAGGGAGGTTGACGACGAACCAGAATTCGAAGAAGAGGTCAACAACGACAACGAACCATCTGCCATTTCCATCCTCCATCTTATTCCCTGTCTTCTTTCTTCTTCCCTATCTTCTTCAATCTCTGGTTGTGGTTTATGGTTTAGTTGTGGTGGTAGTTTGTTGTTTTGGGGGAAATGTTGGTGGAGGAGAAATGTTGCCGATGGAGAAGGTGGAGGGAGGGGCTAGGTTGGGTGGGCCGCCGTCAGTTGAGGGAGTGGAGGGAGAATGGGTAGTAGTGCCGCCGTGAGTCAGATGGGTGGATAGGGTGGTGGTGTTGGCCGGGTCTTAAGGAGAGAGGTTTAGAATTAGATTGATTTAATTAAGTTTGTTAAGTTATGTTAATGATGTTTAAAAGAAAAAAATTAAGGGCAAAAAAGTCATCTCACATACTAAAAGCTACCAAATGAAGTAAATCACTAAAGTGTATCACTTATATCCAAAAGCCCATTTAGAAATTGTATCACTTATAAAAAAAAATGGAGGAAGTATATACCCCTTTATTTCAAGTCAGGACTGATAGTTTTCAGTTTACAGCAAACCTTAGGTTTTTAGCAGAACCTGATTCTCTCTCTCTATATATATAGTATCAAGTTCCCGCGAGAACCACCCTTATGGTGTGCACTCATCTTTATGGTGCGAAATGCAACATTAGTAGTCGGATCAACAAATGGATGTGCATGCATTTCAGGCCAGTAGCAATTATGGTCTGCTGCATGTTCAGAACCTTAGTTGACGTCATCTGACGGTTGTCCTATGGGTCGCACGGTTCTCATTATAAGGCAATTCTAATGGGAACTCGGGCCTATGTGCATATATATATATATAATCAAAAAAGAAAATTTCTAAACAAAGCAAGAAGTGATATGTAAAAAAAATCAAAAAAAGAAAATTTCTAAACAAAGCAAGTTTTTAGCGGATCGTGACTCTAGAGTGTCATGATCTGCTAAAAACCTATACTTTGTTGAAAATGGAAACTAACAGTTTTGACTGGAAAAAGGGGTAAATATAATATTTAAAAGGGTACATAATACGATTAAAAGGTATGTGTGTTTCTAATATTAAAGTTGTGTTGTTAACATCAAAGTTGTCAGTATTTACAAAAATGTCATTATTGAATGAACGCGTACCCCTTTAAGCTTATATGTACCCCCCTTTACTTGGTTTTCACGTTCAAAACAATTTTCACTTGATCCTATTCCTATATACTTGTTTGTGTGTGTGTGTGTGTAATTAAGAAGTGATATAAGTTAAATAACTTTTTTTTGATGACTCGAATTTTTTTAAATAACTCCTAGTGAGAAGTGTTACAAACTTTTAAATTATTTTCACATCTCACTACATGGTCCTTCTCACTCAGGGCCGTCTTGAAGATTTGTGGGGCCCTGTTCTAAAATGAAAATTGGGCCCTTCATATCTTAAACACTAGTTTTCCTCCGTAACAGATTACTTGCAACGATTAGGCATTACTCACATTTTATGTCAAATCGTTGCAAGTAATGCGTTACGGAGCGAATATATCTTTTTCGACACAAGTCAAACAAAATTCATATATATAGATGAAAAAATTCAGTTGAGTATAATGTATCATAATTTCTTAGGAAAAGAATTCAGTCATTCATAAATAAATTACCTTCAAAACATAATAAATAAATAAAGTCTAGTAACAAATAAAAAAATTAAATCAAGTACATATAGTGAACCTGTGAAGCATAATTGTTCGAAAGTGGAAACTTAGCTTAACAAGTCCATAAGTTTCTCATCACAACATAATTTAAGTAGTGAAACTTGGAAAAACAAAAGAGGAATTAGATTACCTATATTCTTTGGAATCCTCTTAGGCTCAAACATTAGGTCTTTATATAGATGATAGATCCCTCAGTTTAGCCGTTTGATAAGAAGAAATCATGAGAAGTTAAAATTGATTGTTTCTCGCCATTTATAATAAATGACATTCTCAATCTGGGTAAAATATTTCTTTTTGGGTGAGAGATAAAGCTACTCCATAGATAGTAACAAGAAATCAAAGAATTAATGCTAATTGATGATTTGGTTTTATTTTTTAAAACTATGAAGATATTAATGAAAAATGGAAGGAGATAGAAAGTTAAAGAGATTGACATAATTATCAGTTGATGTTAGGCGTGTATTCCAAGGAAGAATTGATGAATAAGAGAAATTGAAAGCTTTAAAGTTTTACAGTATAAATTGGATGAATGATCAGTTTTTTTTTTAAAAAAACAATTATAGACCAATTTTTTTCAAATTGGGGGCCCTGTGCAAAGGGGCTTCTTGCACACTCCAAAAAACGGGCCTGTTCTCACTAGATTTTGACTATCTCTATATATAAATAAACTTTTTTAATATAAGGTGAAATAATTTGTCTAAGGATGACCATTACAAAGATTAGATGCACCTCTAAGCATAATATTAAAATTTAAGATGATGATTCGATACTCAAACAAGGCCCAATATTTTGGGATGGAACCGCGTTAAGCTACCCCCTCGTTCTTAGTGCATACTATCTTTGATTGTTAAGCACTAATACTCCAATGAGTCTATAGTGAGTCTTAGCCACCGCTAATCACCACTATTCATATTTATAGAACATTGATCTCAAATATGTCATGATAACCTTATGATTATAAGCATGTGATAGATTTGATTTATATTTTCAGTTTTAAATTTATCAAACTAATAACATTATCAAAGCACTAAGTTTATCACTTTTCCTCCCCTGTAATTATTCAAATTGTGACCTCGCGATCACCAACGTTAAGGCACCATCACCCCGAATTTGACACGATTCTTTGAGCTCCATCACCACAATTATCATCCTCTTTAATCCCCGTAGTTTTTATGACACCCGAAATGTTTACAATCCTCTACTAGCAAAAGATCCAATTGTTTATGGAAGATACAACTTTGTTGTATTTGAGATCGATCCGGAGGTTTTTAGGACCACCTTGTTCATATCTCCATGGGTGAAACCATGGAAGATGTTGAAGCTAAAGGAGAAAAATCTGTCAATCTGGCAAAGAGATGGACAAACTATTGTCGAACTAAATTATCAAAAAAAATTAAAAAATATCTAATATTAGTGGTGATTAGCTGTGGTCATGTGCGGATCCATGAACCCATATGGGTGACAATAATTCCAGAAAAATGTGATTTAGGGTCCGTTCTTTTCAACTTATTTTTGCTTATCTGAACTTATTAGAACTTATTAGACCTTATTGGACCTTATTCGACTTTATTAAACCTTATTAGACCTTATTCGACCTTATTTGACCTTATTAGACCTTATGTGACCTTATTTGACCTTATTTGACCTTATTTAATATTATTATTATTATTATTTATTTATTATAATTATTTATTATAATTATAATTATTATTATTTATTATTATTATTATCATTATTTGTTATTATTATCATTATTTATACAATTACCATTATAATTATTATCATTCTTATCTCTACTATAATAATAATTACTCTGTTATTACTATATTTCTTATTATATTAATTTTATTATCATTAATAATACTACCATTATTATATTATTATTATCGAAATTATTATTATTATTATTATTATTATTATTATTATTATATTACTATAATTATCTATTATTATTGGTCTATCAGTCATTATTTATTGTTATTGTTATTAACAATTATAAATTTCTACAGAAGTAAACTTAAAAGATGTATATTAATAGCTTCAAGAACAACTACCAACTACAATAGTCTAATGTTCATTTATAAACGACAATCCATAAATGTCGATATCCCTTATTCATGTAGACGAATAAAATTCTCAAGCGTACAACAAGCAACGAAGATAGCCCAATGAATATAATAATAATAAATATTATATAATAAATAATAATAATAAATAATAATTATAATGATAATAATAATAATAATAATTAGAAATCTTACACCTTTGAATTAGGGTGATTAGGGTTGGGGGCTTGGGTCGGGGTTTTCCGGCATTTCTACGTCAGTTTTCACGGCAGTCGTGGCTTTGTCCGGCGGCAGTGAGTTTGTTCGGCAGCGGTTCAGCAGTGGGTTTGGACTTTTGTGGGTTTGTTCGCGTTCAGCAGTGCGTTTTGGGTGTTAGTGCAGCGGTTCAGCAGTGGTTTCGGCAGTGCGTTCAACAGCGGTGTTAGTGCTGTGGTGGCAGTGTAGTGACAGTGATAATGCAGCGGTGTTAGTGCAGCGGTGTTAGTGCAGCGGATTTAGTGCAGCGGTGGTAGTGCAGTGGCGGCGTTTGATCTGGGGTTGTGACTTGGGTTGATCAAGGAGTGATTTGGGTTGATCAAGGATTGTGATTTGGGTTGATCTAGGAGTGTTTTGGGTTGATCAAGGATTGTGATTTGGGTTGATCAAGGTGTGATTTGGGTTGATCAAGGGCTGTTTTGGTGTGGCGTGATCAATATCAATATGGATTACTTGTCATTGACATCATCATGACCTAATTGTGTGACATCATCGTGTGGTTTGGTGGCGTCTGATTTGGTGGTCGTATTTGTTTTGGGTTATTTGCATAGTGGTTTGGTGGTCGTATTTGGACTGTTGGTTGCAAAGCGGTTGCCTTCTTGTGATGGCCGCCATTGTACGGTTTCATTGTCCTTTTGTCGGTCTTAGTGGGTGTCAAGATGGTGGTGGGAATGGACTCACTAAGACTTCGTTGATCACACACCTTCGTGATCGTCATTGTTGTTCTGGTGCTCGTGATACTACACGACATGCTCTTTCTACTATTTTGTCTGTTTTCACAGCGGCAGAGGTTACTTTTGCTCGTATGGGGATTTGGTTATGTGGGGTTTGTTTCAAAACCCACACTCATCGTACTAGGTGTCGTCATGGCCGAGGTGCAGATTTTGTGTCACCTCCCGATGAGGGTGATGGTATTGTTAGATTTCTACTTTATGACATCCCCAAACCACAACTTCCTTCTTCACCGGTGCAACTTGGACATGATGATGGCTCGTTGCAGGATCATTCTTGTGGGTTCGATGTGGCTCACTTGGATCGTTTGTTCTCCAAGGGGTTTCGCACTGTGAAGTCTATCCCTCCCAAGTGTCGTTTGGGGTTCGCTCGAGTTCTGAAAGGTGCTCTTGACAAGGTTATTTCTAAACCTGATGACATTTCCTTTTGGGTCTCTTTATTGGTGTTACCTCTTTGCACTCTTAAAACTTTTCGCCCGCGGAGTAATCTTGAATGTAAGTCTGCTATTAAGCGTCAGCGTCAGGAAGAGAGTATTTCCCGTGCTATTTGCTCTTGGGGTACGCAGGGTGGTAGCTTGCACCTCTTCAGAGAAATTTTGGCGGAGGATCCTCCTACTTTCTCAGACGCTGATGAGGAGGACCTTGATTTGGATGAGCGCAATATCAAGCAGTGTAAGAGGAAGATTTGTGATGGTCATTATACAGCTGCGGTCCGTGTTCTTTCTTCATCCGGCATTGCTCCATATTCTGCTGCCACTCTTGCGGATTTACAGTCCAAACACCCTTCTTCGCCGGCTCCTTCCTTGCCGGATATACCTATTGACCACCATCATCTCATTGCTTCTTCTGCTGTTGTTTTGGATCGGATTTCGAGTTTTCCTCGTGGTACATCTTGTGGTAGGGACGGTTTTCGAGCTCAACACCTTATGGATTGTTTGAGTGGAGCAGCGGTGGCTATTTCGGATGAGTTAGTTGACTCTATCTCGCAGGTGGTTAATCTCTTACTAGCTGGGAAATGTCCTGCGGTTTTGGGTGAGTACATTGCTAGTGCTCCTCTAACTCCTCTTGTCAAGCCCGGTGGGGGTATTCGTCCGATAGCCGTTGGTACTATTTGGCGGCGTTTGGTTTCGAAGGTCGGAGCTGTTTTGGTGGGGCCTTCTTTGAGAGGTTACTTTGATGGTCTTCAGTTTGGTGTTGGGGTTCCTTCGGGTGGTGAGGCAGTACTTCATGCTGTTAACAGGTTGATTGAGGATCGTGGAAATGATGTCGGTCTTTCTATGTTGTTGGTGGATTTTCAAAATGCTTTCAACTTAGTCGATCGTGAGATCATGTTACGTGAAGTTCGTCTTCGGTGTCCGGGCATTTCACGTTGGGTTGAATTCTGCTACTCTCATCCTGCCAGATTGTATTATGGAGAGCACACCTTATGGTCATCTCAGGGAGTGCAACAGGGTGACCCCCTTGGTCCTTTGCTTTTTGCTTTGGTTTTACATCCCTTGGTGTGTAAAATCAGAGACTCTTTTGATGTCAGTCTTCAGGCGTGGTATTTGGATGATGGCACCATTATTGGTGATACCTTGGTCGTAGGGAAGGTTTTGGAGTTGATTATGGAGGATGGGCTTAGTTTCGGTCTACATTTGAATGTAGGGAAGACTGAGGTTTTTTGGCCTGTCGAAGACCCTCGTAGTAGGCTTGTTGGTGTCCTTCCCCCTGATATTGCACGGCCTTTGAGTGGTGTAAAGTTGCTTGGTGGTCCTGCTAGTTCCGACTCTATTTTCAGTGGGGAGCTTGTGATGCAGCGAGTGTCCAAGACAATTACGCTTATGGATAAGGTTGCTAAGATTGATGATCCCCAGTGTGAGTTGCTACTTCTTAGGGCGTGTACAGGCATTTCTAAACTCTATTTTGCCCTGCGTACTTGTCCTCCTTGTGTCTTTGATGAGGCTTATCGTTCCTTTGATGGAGCCCTTCGTTCTTCTTTGGAGCGTATTGTTACTGCTTCGGGGCCTGGTTTTGGCGATTGGCAGTGGCGTCTTGCTACCTTACCTTTTGCCTTTGGAGGACTTGGTGTTTATTGCGCGAGTGATGTTCGGCATTATGCTTATCTCGCGTCTCGTTTGCAGTCTGCTGGTTTACAGGATAAGCTTTTACGTACTGCAGGTATTGTTGGTTGTGGACGTGCCTTTGAGGATGCGTTGAGTCTTTTTAATAGAACTGTGGAGTCTGACATTTTGCGTGATCCTAGTGTAGTCGCTGCCCCTAAACTTATGAAGAAATTGGCAGATATATACTTCACAAAGGTTACTGAATCGGCAGAATCCACCTTTTCTTTATCTCCTCGACGGTTAGCTTTGTGGCAGTCACAGCAGGGGGATCACACCTCAGACTGGCTTCGGGCAGTTCCTATTTCAGGGTTGGGTCAGACGATGAACCCTAAGACTTATCGTAGTGTGTTGTGTTACCGGTTGGGTGTTCCTTTGTTCTCTACTTCGATGCCGTGCTCTGCTTGCTCCAGGGTTTTTGCTGGGGATGTTTTTGGTGATCATGCGGTGTCTTGTGCTGGTATTGTGGGCATTAAACATCGGCATAATGTCGTTCGAGATACTCTTGTTGATATCTGCTTTCGTTCTGGGATTTCGGCAAGAAAGGAGGTTGACATTGGATTGTCTAGGGGGAACGACGGGGCCCTCAGGCCGGCAGATGTGCTTCTTTATTCTTGGGATGGTGGTCGTGATGTGTGTATCGACTTGACAGGGTCTTCTCCCTTGACCCACTCTGGGTTGTCTGACTTTGTTCCTGGACGTGTTGTTGCTGATGCGGCTCATCGGAAGCGGGTCAAGTATGAAGCTCGTTGTCGAGCTATTGGGTATGGCTTCCTTCCCTTTTCCTTTTCTTCTCTTGGGGAATTGGATAAGGTGGCTATTGCGTTGCTGAAGCGGATGCAGACTTTCTCGAAGACACAGGATATAGGGGCACGTGCTGCTGCCCATATTTTCACTAGGATAGGGTTTGCTATAGCTAGAGGAGTGGGTGCCCAGATTGTATCTCGGTTGCCCACTAATTTCTTGTAGGTTGTATGATATTTGTTTATAATAATAATAATAATAATAATAATAATAATAATAATGATGATATGTTGTTATGTAAAATATATATAGGAACCTTATTAGACCTTATTAGACTTTATTAGAACTTATTAGACCTTATTAGACCTTATTCGACCTTATTCGACCTTATTAGACCTTATCTGAACTTATATGAACTTATAAGGACTGAAAATAAGTTGAAAAGAACGGACCCTTAGTGCAATATTAAAGCATATAAATTAGTTTGGCTTGGTGGTAGAGGCTTTTGTATAAAGTAGTCGATAGTCATGTGTTCGAACCTCCGAAAGCTCTATTTCCTTTTTTTTGCTTATTCATATTTTCATTTTTCTTGTTAATTTCTCCCTTTGTAACAGTTTAATGACAACAATTGGTTTTGCACGCATTTTAAGGAAAAGATTTAATGATATAAATGAATAGATTAATCAAAATATTTTCAAGATTAGTAACCTCTAATCTCATTCTTTATTGTGTTAACACCATTTTGATAGTTTGTTCTTTTACACTCTTAAATCACTTCTCTAAAATTCCGTTCAAAACTAGTTATTGTCATTAAACCGTTACAAAGGGAGTACATAATAAATACCCAATTTACAAATTCTCCATCCGCCACTTACTCTGATTGATACTCGCGGTATATTTTAGCTAAACTCTGGCATTTAATTCATGGTTGTTGTACGGTGATGTAAGATGGCAGTGGAAAGTGGAAACTAACTAATCTCCAGCTATGAATAAAATCCCAACAAAATTTAACCACTAGTTTTGACTTTTAATGTCAGCTCTTTATACAAGTCAAAGTGTAATTTAATATAACGAGGTACAAATACTAGTAATATTAATGAAAATTAATTATATAACGAGTGGTTCATAATCTGAACGGCTAATTAATATGTTAATCACTGTGGGTCCTGAATGAATAATTATATCCAAGATGGAGATGTGGAAATCTTTCTGAAAATTGACTGAACAATATATAAAAGCAGAGATAATTGTTCCTATGAAAAAGACAAGATTGAGAACTAAAAAGGATATTCCTAATCAAAGATTTTCCAATTAATAATGAGTTAATGACTGCCTTTGCTTTTGCAGTTTTAACCATTGCTTTCTTCTGCCTAATATACTTTACCTAGAAATCTATTACGGGACACAGTTAGACGGTGATTAATCTGGCAGTAAACGTTGCAGGTAGGTAGCTTGTTGAATACACAGGAAAATATTTCCCAACCTCCTATTATTATTAAGGAAAAATTGACAAGAAATGGCTCAACTATTACCCATTTACTCTTATAAGTCCCAACTATTTATTATTCCCTGTAGGACCCAACTTTACTATGTTGTGACTTGTATAGGTCCTTACAAGGATATTTACTTATATTTTGTGATTATTTTGTGCCATCCAATTATAATTTATTTTTTGCCATCCAATTATTGGTTATTTTGTGACTTTTTTGTTGAAAAAATTCACAAGAAAGTAATCCGTAAGGACCTATACAAGTCACAAAGTAGTAAAGTTGGGTCCTATAGGGAATAATCAATAGTTGGGACTTATAAAAGTAAATGGGTAATAGTTGAGCCCTTTCTTGTGAATTTTTCCTATTATTAATACTATGATTAATTGACCTTAAAATAATAATAATTAGTAAAAAGAAGTTCAGTTCAGCAAAAATAAGTTTAATTCAGTAAAAATAAGTCCAGTTCAGTAAAAATCAGTAGTGCAAAGAAGAAAAAACAACATAAATCAGTAAAAATAAGTTCAGTTTAGTTAAAATAAGTTCAGTTCGGCAAAAATAAGTTTAACTCGGCAAAAATAAGTTCAGCCCAGTAAAAATAAGTTCAGTATAATAGAAATAAGTTTAGTTCAGTAACAATAAATTCAGTTCTACTAAAATTAAGGTGAACTGGACATGCTTAAATGTTTGAAACGTCCCCTCTTAGGCCCTGTTTAGACACCTTATTTTTACTTAACTGGATTTTGTTTTTTTACTAAAATTTGATCATATTTTCACTAAACTGAACTTATTTTTACTATGCCCTTGTTCAATTCAGTAAAAATAAAAGAGTGAAACACACGTGTGCATAGACATGTTAATTACGTGTCTACATCATAAAAATGGGATTAGGAGTAGACACATGTTTTAAACGTCTTTCTTTTGAAAACTAAAAATAAATAATAGATATCTAGTAATTTTAGTTAATAAATAATTGTTACATTTTAACTAAAAGGTTCTACTTATGTAATTAAATTTTATTAAAAATTAAAATCTATTTGACTTGAATATGCATGTGTGGAAGTTGTTAAAAATATATTTTTAATATTAAATCAACAAATAAATGAAATGCCTTGAGATCATGACTCGCTTAACATTCCCGTGGGAGATAATTTTCTATCAAACTGAACTTATTTTTATTGAATTCCTTAACAATCTATTAAGGATTGAAACTGATTTCTACTGAAGTGAACTTCTCCGTACTATTAGAAGATTATTAGTACTCAATTAAACTTATTTTCAATGAACATAACTTATTCCGAACAAAACTTATTTTTACCGAACTGAACTTACTAATACTAATGCCCTGTTCAATTCAACTTAAAATAATAATATTTAGTAAAAATAAGTTCAGTTCAGTAAAATCAATAGTGCAAAGAAGAAGAAAAAAAAACATTAATTAGTAAAAATAAGTTCAGTTCAATAAAAATAAGTTTAGTTCAATAAAAATAAGTTCACTTCATTAGAAATAAGTTTTAATCTCTCTATCTACATTCTTCAAAAGCTCGTTAATCACAAGAAAGAATTGAAGCACGTGAATAAAGATTTGGCTCTCCAAAAGCTCGTTAGCCACAAGAAAACTGCATAAGCTTATTACCTTGAAGATAAGTTTTAATCTCTTTATTCAAAAGCTACCTTAGTTGAATCTTAAACTCCTTTGTCTACCAGTAGGTGCAATGCCAAGAAGAAGCACACCAAGAACAAGGGAAAATTCACCAATAACAACAAGATACAAAAGTTTAAGGGAGTATGCTATGCATGTGAGAAAAACTAGACACAAGGCGTTCCAATGTTACTATCATAATCAACATCACCTTATTAGTTAGTAGGAATAAATAGACTAACCTTGGACGTGGAAGGATATTTAGGAGGTGCAAAAGGAGATTCTATACGAAATTCATGCATAACCCATTCAGTTTTCTTGCCCTTGGGCGCTCTCCCTTGGTAGAAAACCAATGTCTTCCTCATTCCAACAAGGCTACCCCTTCGAATTACGGGTCTATCTTTCCCCGTAGCTTTCCAGTAACCTGAGGCTGTTGCTCGATTTGTTCTCAATCCCGTTGCATATTTCCTGTCTCGTTGATTGAAAAAGTACCATTCTTTACCACCTACACACGCTGTTTCTGTCCCCGAACAATCAACATATTAAATGGGAGCACATATAATCTATGAATTTATAACCATTCTATAATATATTATTATACTATATACCTTATTTGTTCTATTGCTAGTTTGCTACAGAGATCATAGATATAACATTAGTTATGTAGTAATTCATCTTATTCTTACATAGGAAAACGTGTTTTAAATTTGTCAATTTACAAACTAACCCTTATTAAGCAAACAAGAAAAAAAACAAAATGAAGGATCTCATATCTTGTGGTAATGTATTTTCCAAATCTCGACCCTTGTAGGGCGAGGAAGTAACACCTGCACTATGGTTGTTGAAACCTCAAAAGTTAACGTGGATATCAGTTTATCACACTTGATTTAAATGAAATAAAAATGTATCTTAAAATGATTCAAGTCTTAATTATTTTTATCAACTTATTTTTTTTCAACAAACAATGGTACGAAATTTCTTAAGAATTTTCGGCCGACAAGTAGTAATTAAGTCCTTATACTCCAAGTTGTTAGCTAACATTGAGTTGTAAGCTCGCAGTGAGTTGTAATATTCCCTTATATTGCACTAAACACTAGGCGACTTTAGGGAAGAAATCTAGTCAGATTTTCGATCCTATAGGGAGATTTGACACCTGATCTTCTCTTTTGGACTGTCCTAGAATCAAGGGATTATCTTGCAAGTTGTAGGGAATTGTTTCCTAGTTTGTATTGTTGATTTTCGGCCGTTTAGGATGCTTGGAGAGCAAGTTTAGTTTATCTTGTAGTTCCTATAAATATTAACATGATGATCAATAAGAGAGGTGTGTGATTTTGATTTAAAACTTGACTTTGAATGTTAATTTTTCCTTTTAATCAATTTTCGCCCTCTAATTGATATTCAGAAGTGTTTAGTATTTAGTGTTAATCTACTTAATCCAGGATTAACTTAAGGGTAATTAAGATTCAATCTAAGAGTTTAGGAGTGTCCACTTAGATTGAAATATCCAATCTTTTGAGGTTAGTATCACATGGATATTTTTTCCATAGCAATCATATGAGTTAGTATCAGATCTTGAAGAGGAAGGGATGTTACATGCATATTTTGATCATCCGAATACAAACAATTTTCTGATACCTTTTGTCTCCATTCGTTCTCGATATTAAACACGCCTTTTGGGTCATTCTTGAGCCTCAACTAGTCTATTTCAAGTCTTATTTATTGTCCTAAAATTTCGTAAAATTTGGAGCTCCTTTGATATAATTTCGAGACTGATGTTGTGAAACGTGGTAAATTGGTGCCAATCTGGCGCGACTGAATTGAAATTGAAAATAATCTACTTCATATTTTTGAGTGATTTTTTTTTGGAAGTGTTTCCTAAAATCCAAAATTTTATTGTGTTAAAATTTCATCATTTTTGACAAAGTGTAGCAACTATAGTTTATTTGCGAAGTTGGGTCAATTTTCCAAGTATCTTAGGCAGTTTTTAGAGAATTATTTGTCTCAAAATCATGAGGGATTGGTTTGAAGATTTTAAGAACCTTAATACTTTTGGCTTTGAGAATGCTATTACAGTCCTAGAAGATATAATTGCAAATACATTTCGCACAAAAATGGAGAGAAGAATTTTTGAAAGGGAATCATCTGTTCTAATATTTGCCCAACAACTAGAAAATAGAAATTAGAAAAACAAGAAAGGGAAGAGGAATTTAAGGAACTTCTAGAAAAGCTTGAAAGATCAATTTCGATTCCTGAAGTGCTAGTTGAAGAAGTCAGGATTGATGTTGTTCCTACTTTTTCCGGTCTACTCTATCTAGAGTTACCTCAAATTGTTGATGAATTTGCTAAAGAAATAGACGAGACTGATGTTATTCCTATGACTCAACAAAGACAAATTTATGTGAAATGTCTTGTCATCGTCTTTGAGGAACGTCGAAATTGGATGGATCGTACTTTTGGGGTTGAGACAAACGAAGATATTCTTTTTGCTGAAATTTTTGAAGATCCTTCTATTTCTAATGGGGTGCCCAAATCATGTTGTTATATTGATTATGACTTTTCTTTGTAGTTCGAAAAAAAAAGTCAAAGAGTTTGTTCTTTTTGTCCGTGATTATTTCTCCAAATTAGGCAAAATTCAAGGTTGAGCTTTTTTCAAATAAAACGAGTATGATGCAGGCACAAATAGGCTACTCTAAAACATCACTGTTTATGACCTTTGGAAATTTTGAGTATGGCTAATTCTTTGAAACAAGACCAAGGGAGCTATGCGTTTAAGCTCCATGAACCTTTTCGCCCATATTAAGGTCAATTGAAGATTTGGTCCTAGAAAAGTCTAAGAATGCCGTCAAATATGAGTCATTAGAGTCTTAATTATGTTTATTAAGTCATTTTTATTTTCAGCAAATAATGGTCCGAAATTCCTAAAGAATTTTCGGCCAACAAGTAGTAATTGAATCCTTGTACTCCAAGTTGTTAGCTAGCATTGAGTTGTAATATTTCCTTAGATTGCATTGACACTAGGCAAATTTACAGAAGAAATCTGGTCAGATTTTCGGTCCTAATTAGGGAGATTTGATTCTTGATCTTCTCCTTTAAATTGTCCAAGAACCTAAGGATTATCTTGCAAGTTGTAGGGAACTGTTTCCTAGTTTGTATGGCTGATTTTGGCCCTTTAGGATGATTAGATAGCAAATTTATTCTAGCTTGTAGGATGATTTTCACATGATGATCAATAAGAGAGGTGTGTGATTTTGATTAAAAACTTGACTTTGAATATTAATTGTTCCTTTCAATTAATTTCGCCCTCTAAGTGATATTCAGAAGTGTTTATTTCTTATTGTTAATCTACTTAATTCCATGAGTAGTATAAGGGAAATTATGATTCAATTGTAAGATTTCAGGAGTGTCCACTTAGATTGAAATATCCAGTTACTTGATCCTTGATTTTCGAACTCAAGCATAATTTTCCTATATTCCTTTGCTTAGATTTCATTGATTGTGACTGCTTAGAGTAGCAATCATATCAAGGGCCTTATGCATCATGTCAACACACTCGTGTCAAATGTTCTTGAGAAATATCTTGGCATAAAATTAGCAACGAATATGGTGACTGACAATGAGTTTTCTTGGGCTTGTTTGCATCCTACAGACCAACCACTTATAACAACTAATAAGAATAATTAAGAACTGCGTTAATCCAGGCAAGGACATTGGTGACAGAGCCTCAGATTAGGGTGCTAATAAAGCTATAGATTTCTTCTCTGTCACATTTCACAATATAGGAAAAAGGGAAATACAAATTGTAGGCAATAATATCAATGAGACGTATCAAAGCTCAACATTGACAATATATAACACACGTACGCTCAGAGAGGATAAGTACATTATAAATATAATCCCATTAATCATGAAAATTTTAGTATAGATTTCTTTAAAAAAGGCTATGGTATCTCTATTATATAAGTGAAGAGGTGGGGGTGGACACCAAAAAGAAAAAAAGAAAAATAAATAAAATAAATCAATGAATTTATTAAGTAATTAAGTTTTATTTCCAAATTTAGCCATTAGATTTTTAATAAAAGATGTTCAAAACTTCTAAATAAAATATCTAAAAACCTACAAAGTAAAAACAATTAAAATATATATCAACGATTATATTTTCTTGAGATCTATAAATAGACACCCATTTTGCCATACTTTTATATACTTTTAAAATTTTTTATTTTGAAATACATGAGTAATTGATTGTTCATGAGTAAAGGCACATTTGATTAAATTGATCATGATAAATTATTTTAGCATGAGTGAGAAATATGATAAAGTATTTTCAAGTACTTTTGAATGTTTTCTCATCTGGACAATGAGCAAAAAATACCTTACCGGGTACTATATAACAAAAGTTGTAGTTGATAGTGTGAGTAAAGGAGGTTTTCAAAGAAAAATGAGCCAAAATGAATTTAGCTTGAAAACAAAATATGTTGTGTACCTTCACATTTTATCATGTTACAGTAGGCAAAACACAACGTATGCAAATAAAATTAGGATTTTTTGTTCAAAACTACCTAAATTTTTCACGTTTTTAGAAATTCCCACATTAATGAATTTTTCACGTTTTTAGAAACTCCCACCACTTAATGATTTTTGTTGAATTTCATTAACAAAACCGTAAAGTGGACCCCACATATGCATTTTATTATTAGTTTACGCTAAAATTAAAGTCAATTTCATCAATTTAAGGGCAAATCCTCAACAAATTTAGAGCAAATTTTGGAGCAAATTACAACTATTTAGAAAGAATTGCAACTATTTTAAGTTCCATTTTGTTAACAAAATGTATATGTGGGACCCACTTAACGATTTTGTTAATGAAATTATAAAATTGTTGTCGCACGCATCGCGTGCATAGAAATCTAGTTTTATTGATGTGAACCACACGTTTGGCCACGTCAACAATGATAATTTTGGTATTTACTTAACTTTCTTTTTTTAATTTGCTAAACATGCATACGATAATTAGTTATCGTCATTTTTAGTTTTTGGACAGTATTATAATATGTTTGAGTCATAGCCTTAATTTGGATAGTGAAATTGGGCGATATCCAAATCAAGCTATGGTCATAGCCAATACCAATTTCACTGGACATGTCTAAATTATGGCTATTACCAAAACATGTAATGGTATTGTTCAAAAAACTGACGACGACTAATGCAATTCAAAGCATAATTTTCATATATTATGAACTATATTATACTATATAGTGACATATGTTGTTACGTATTTAAGTATATCTTTAATAATTAGCCATAAATATCATATGTTGACATGGACAAATTCGTGGCTATTATTAATCACTATCTTCTGGATTAGATGATGTCAAGGATGTCATTATCTCAAAAAACAAAAGATGGAGAGAGAGAAGTATTGATATATTGATATGTAATAGTCCATAGTATATGATTTATGAATAAGGTTGACAACTAATATATTTTTAAATAAGAAAAAAAGAAACTGAGTTGACAATCGTAAAAACTCATCGGAAATGGAAGAATAAAAACACAAGGAGAGAAAGGTGGATATGGTTTGTGTCACTGAGGATAAGTGCGATATCATCCTCATTTTTCTAGTTTTTGAATTGATGATTTATAAAAATCTTTAGCTCTACGTTGAATAATGAGTTTAAAAAGTAGACAACTTTATACAGTTCCTATTATATTACAGTAAAAAATTAACAACAGAAAATTAGCAACAACTTATTTTGATTTCCATATTTTCAAAAAAAGTAAAACTTTAATAATCAAAGATGATCACCTATATGGCCCTGATATTTTTCAAAAAAGAATTTCTTTCAGACTCATTGTTTCCTACACATTTTACCTGTTATGAGGTTTGCTTGGTAGGTAATAATAATTGATGATTATAAAAATTTAAAAAAAATAGAACTTTGTAAGAAAAGGTCAATAGTAATGCCAATAATGGTTGATGTTAATGTAATTTCATCCTCAAATGTGATTTTTTCTTCGTGATAGCCCCTTAAAACTCTGCATTACTAACTGATGATGATACTTATGAATAAAGGAACAAAGATTTTTGCACACAAACACAAATTTCACCTCTAAGGATGCTATTTGATGGTAATTATTATTGAGTTTCACTACGTTATTATTACATACTTTCACCCTTTTTAATTGCAATGTATTCCATTTTAGAAAGTTCCATATCAATTGCCATATCCTTAAATTTGGATAAAAGTTCTCTCCCCGACCACATCGTCTACATGGTTCCCTCTTTTTATCAGTTCGTGTCTCTTTTTCTCCACATGGCTCCTTACATCGTGTGCTCACTAGATGTAGAACAAAAGACAATGGGGAAGTATAAATCTTAATCTCCAAAAGCTCAACAATCAAAACGGTCTATATGCAGTTCAACTATTTTACGAAATAAATAGTTAGTCTTTTAAGAGATCGCTTATTTTTATATTAAAATTAGGCAGTGCCCCAAATCTAATATTTAGAAGAGAATGAACCATTTTTCCTGAATATAATGACCAATTTTAAGCCATTTCAGGATTTGCTTAATCCATTTCGTGACCACTTTAATTCATAAGTAACATTTTTTAACTCATTCGATGACTAGTTTAATCCATTAAGTGACTATTTTAATCCATTATGTAAGTCTGCTAGCTTAATTATTAAAATCATATGTTGAAATTAAAGGAAGACAAAGAACGAAGATGATAAATAATGATTAGGTTAGTGATGTTTAAGGGTAGTGTTGGGATAGAATGAGATACCATGGACTTGTTAATAGACCGTATGTTTGGATCGTCTAATTTTTTATGTTTAAATTAGACCGTTTCTTGGAACAATTTTTGCGAAATAAAAAACAAAAATTGGAGCGCATTACTTGCAACCAATTACATCCTATACAAAAAAAAGTCTACTCGATTGTAATCCAATTATAGGAATAACTTTGGTATACAAGAAAAAGTAGGGTTTCACTTTACTTGATGGGGGAAGTTGGAAGTTATGGCGAAATTTTCCTTGGCAGAATTTGACACATCTAAATCATATTTAATTTTATTATACAAAATTAAGAAAATTAATAACATCAGGTTTTACTTGGTAAACACAGTATCATAAACTTTTCGGAGTCTATTCTTAAGTTGGATGTTTCTTTTTTCCATGGAATGAAGCTTTCCTGAACTTTCTTTGACACCTTTTAGATAAAAAAATAAAATTTCATATATTATTATATAAGTTTTAATTAATATTTTTATTTCGTATGCTCTCTCAATTCTCCCTCGTTTTGAAATATTGATGTTAGGAAGCTGATTATTAAAGCATAATCCAGCTTAACAATAAAAGGAGAGGGGAAATTAAGCATTATTTACGTATTAGTCATATATATGAAAAATGGAATTTGTTTGCTGAACTAAATGAAGAAGAGGAAGTAGTTACCAGGAATATCCCAAGGCTCACACTTGTTGAGGTCAACTTCAATAAGCAAAACAGAGTCAAAACCATTCCATTTGTTCATCAAATAATCACAAACAAGTTCATCATCTCTTGGATGAAACCTAAACCCTGGTGGTAGCTTTGCTTCCACCATGGTTAGGCTACTCATTTTTTCACCTTTCTGTTTCTCTTTTGTTTTTTTTCCTTTTCACATCAACAAAAAGAAGACTGAAAGATTAAAATGATGGGAAGCTGAAAGTAGATGGAAATTATTATGGTGACAAGATTCCAGAGCATATGTGGTGGTTTAAATACACCCCAGAATAATTGGGGTGGGGGGAGTAGGGTGGGGGTTTAGAAGCAGGAGGTATAGGGGTTACGTCAACTAGTAATTCCGTGTTAACCGGGGATCATAAAAGAAATTTGGAGGTGATGACAAGAGGCTTTCCAATAGCTTGCCAACCCGCTGACCATAAGTGTTAAAGATTTGAGTAATTATGAGCAAAAAACTTAAACTTTCACCGACCGTAAAATTAATATAATTACAACTCTGATAATGTCCTAACGCCTATCAAAGATTAATACAGATAATTACAAATATATAAAAGATATATTGGCTAACAAATATACTTCCTAAACACGAAGGGAATATACGGCCTAATACTCTCTCTTAATTTGGAGCATGTAAATCATGTATGCCCAACTTACAGAGAAAAAATCCGAACTATCGTCTACCAAGCGCCTTTGTGAGAATATCAGCTAACTGATGACCAGCAGGAACATCGGCGGTAACAATCATGGAAAACAAGATTTTTAGCAATATGAAGAGCAGACTGACTATGGACATGCGCAACGAGTACTTGGACATGCTGCTCAATCACTATCACAAGATGCTGAGAAGATGAAGATTTTTTTGAACGCAACATAACACCTTAACCAATGTTGCCCTCAATATAACGTAACACACGTATAGCAGCTTCCTGATGATGAATTTGCGGATTAGAGTGTGAACAATATTACTCAACTCTGGGCGACTGACAGAAAGATATAATAAACCTTCACACAAGACGACTATATGAATCTATGTCATCCCTAGCCACACCTTTAACAAGAGCAAGACGGTGATTTGCTCCATAGGTGTGTCAATGGGCTTACAACCCAACATACCAACTTCAGTAAAAAAATCTAAACCACATGCCGAGAAAGGAAAATACCATTTGGACTTCTAACAACTTCAATATACCCAAGAAATATTTCAAAAGACCAAATCTTTTATATGTAATGATACAAGTCAAGAGGCAAAGTCAACCATTAGAGATGAACCTATTTGCTTGGTTCTTGAATCCTTTGGATTTAAGCTCAATTCCAATGCTTCCTTTGTGACCATGATTGTTTGGGATGATGATCCTAGTTGTGAAGACTAATACGGGGCGTCCATGTTTAGTTATTTGGAGTCTTTCAAGAGTCTTTTGTCATGTTATTTTAAACATTTAATTAAGCTTTTAGTTTGCGTCCATATGGCCGAAACTGGTTATTATTTCGGTTATATGAGAGTCCTAGTTGAGTTGTAATTCCTTTTAAGATAAGAATTGATCTAGCTAAAAGATAAGGAAGGTTAGGCGTGTGAAATAAGATTGAAAGGCCGAAAATCCTATTATTCTTATTAGATTATCTTCCTTATGGTTATCTTTATCTTTTCCTAAATTATAGGGATTAAGATTTATATTTTCTTTTTAGATAGAGTTTGGCCTCCTATTGATACTAGAACTTGTACTAGTATAAATAGGCGCCTGTTTTTGAATAAAGAAGTAAGTTTTGATTTAGCTAATGATTTTCGAGTGATTTTAATTGTTGCTTCAATTGAATTCGACCATTCATATAATATTCAGGAGTGATTATTATTGAGTGTTAATCTACTTATTTCCAGGTAATGGGTTAAGGGAGATTAAGAGTTAATTAAATCATTCAGGAATTCTTGATTTAATTATCATATCCATAAACAAATAAACACATTTACACATAATAATTTCGGACTTGTTCTTTAGTTTTAGATCCTTTGCTTTGGAGTTCTTGAATGTTACTTCTCATTGGAGTTGCATTCATATCAATTGGTATCAGATTTTTCCAGGAGGGTGAGGAAAGAAAGTGTCCGACTTTCTTGGTAAACATTCTAAACTAGTTCACTCTAGTTCTTGATCCTTGATTGGGCTTGTGTGGTTCTTTGGCTACCATTCTTTTTGTTGGCGTGTGTTTTGTGTAATTGGCGTGGTATCTTTGTTTTAAGCTTTAAATCATGTCTAGTGTGGAGAAACTTGAGAAAATGATGCATGATTTACTTGTTGCCACTAAGGAGGACCGAGCTAGGGCTAGGAGGTTAGAAACCACCCATATTGCTCTAGTTGATGTTGTTAAAAAGAAAAATGACCCTAATCATGTTGAATATATGAATCTGATCATGATGTTGTGTAAACTGTTAAATCCACTTATGATAATGATAGGGGAATTAAATTGGATGATTTTACTGATGATGCTAATCCCGAAGATTTGCTTGAATGAATTCGACAACTTGAAAAGATTTGTATAGGGGTTTTCACGATGAAAAGAAGTATAAAATTGCCACCATTAGACTAACTAAATATGCTGGAATTTGGTTAGAGGGTCTAAAGTCAAAAAGGGCAAAACATTTAAAAATCTAAGCTTAAAAGTTGGGAAAAGCTTAAGAAGAAACTTAAAGAAAGATTTATTCCAAGTGATTTTATTCAAAGGCAATATATGAGAAAGCTTGATTTAACTCAAGATTCTATGAATGTTCATGACTATACTTTGGAGTTTGATAGACTGTGCTTGCTTTGTGGTAATGAGGAGGTTGAGCAAGAAAAGATTGCTAGATTTATTAGAAGTCTTCATAAATCTATTGCCAGAAAGATTGATCTTGCCAACTATAGTACTTCTGATGATGTGTGTCAATTGGCTTTAAAATTTGAACGTCATGAACATGAGAAAAAGAAAGCCTATGGGGGAAAAGCACCACTTTTAAAAACCCTAATCCTATTTATCCTTCTTCTTCTAAGACCTTTGAAAAGAGAGAGTTTTGTTCTAAGGGGGATCACAAGGGGGAGCGCCCTAAAATGGTTATTTCGAGGGAGAAATTTGATGATACTCAAAAGTGTTTTAAGTGTCAAGGGAGGGGTCATATGGCTGCAAATTGTCCTACTAGAAAAGCCCTCACTATAAAACAATACATGACCTTGGAGGAGGAAGAAAGAACTTATGTTTATGTGGTGGAAAGTGACCATGAAATGAAGAGAATGGAGATGAGGATGCCTATGCTGAAGATGACACTAGAATGATTGGAGTTATTAGGAGAACCTTGCATGTTAATCTTTCTCCTGACCATGAACAAAGAGAGAACTTGTTTCATACTAGATGTAGAGTTGGTGAGTTTTCTTGCAATGTGATTATTGGTAGTGGATCTTGCACTAATGTGGTGGCATCTAATGTGGTCTCTAAGTTGAGTTGGTTGGATGATAAAACTGGCTTGACTGTTAAGAAACAAGCCCTTGTTTCTTTTTCGATTGGAAACTACAAAGATGAGTTGTGGGGTGATGTTCTTCCTATGAGTGCTTGTCATATTCTTCTTGGTAGACCTTTGCAATTTGATCGAAAGGTTATTCATGAGGGGAAACGAATGTGTATTCTATTTTGATGGGGTCTAAGAGGATTCAACTTATGCCTTTGTCTCCTAGCACTATTGCGCCAAAGAGGGTTGAAAGCAAGCAAAATTTGTTCCTTTCAGCCAAAGAGTTCGAGAAAGAGGTCGAAATAGAGGGTCATGGTTATGTTTTGTTTGTTAAATGTACTTTAACTAATGATGTTTCTATGAAAGATCCTAACCTTGCAGCTTTGTTAGAGGAGTTTGGGGATGTTTTTCCTGAAGAGTTGCCTCAAGGGTTACCACCTTTGAGAGGAATTAAGCATGCTATTGATCTAGTGCCAGGCACACCTTTGCCTAACAAACCATTATATAGATATGATCCTATGGCTTCTAAGGAGCTACAAAAACAGATTGAAGAGTTGATTGATCGAGGCTATGTGAGAGAAAGCATGAGTCCATGCGCCGTTTCTGGCCTTCTTGTTCCTAAGAAGGATGGTACATAGAGGATGTGCATTGATAGTAGAGCCGTCAACAACATCACAATAAAGTATCGTTTTCCTATGCCAAGATTGGAGGACATGCTTGATGAGTTACATGGAGCCTTGGTGTTTTCGAAGATTGATCTAAGAAGTTGATATCACCAAATGAGAATTAGAGAAGGAGATGAATGGAAAAAAGCTTTCAAGACCAAACAAGGTTTATATGAGTGGATGGTGATGCCCTTTGGTCTTTGCAATGCTCCTAGTTCTTTTATGAGACTTATGACTAAGGTACTACGTCCCTTTCTTAACAAGTTCATTGTTGTCTATTTAGATGATATCCTTGTGTATAGTACTAGTATTGAATCTCATTTAGCTCATTTAAGACTTTTATTTGAAAAACTAAGAGAACAAAAATTGTGTGGAAAGATGGAAAAGTATGACTTTCTTATACCTAGTATTGCTTTTCTTGGCTATATTGTATCTAGGGATGGAGTACATGTTGATCCAGAGAAAGTTAGAGTTATTTCCTCATAGTTGGCGCCAACTATGCTCATGAATGTCAAAGTTTCCACGGCCGAGCTTCCTTTTATAGGAGGTTCATTCGAAACTTCTCAACAGTTATGGCTCCAATCACTGAATTGATGAAGAAGGGAGAGTTTTCTTGGAACTCTCATGCTCAAATATCATTTGAAGAGGTGAAGAAGTTACTTTGCAATGCTACTATTCTTGCCTTGCCAGATTTCAACAAGTTGTTTTGAAGAGGTGAAGAAGTTACTTTGCAATGCTACTATTCTTGCCTTGCCAGATTTCAACAAGTTGTTCGAGGTAGAGTGTGATGCAAGTGGAGTTAGAGTTGGCGCAGTGTTGATTCAAGAGAAGAGGCCTATTGCATACTTTAGTGACAAATTGAGTGGCGCCAAACTCAATCACTCCAATTATGACGAGAGTTCTATGCTATTGTGAAGGCTTTAGATCATTGGTCCCATTAATTGAGGCCCAAGCCTTTCATACTTCATTCAGATCATGAGGCACTCAAACACATCCATGGACAACAAAAGCTCAATCATAGGCACGCAAAGTGGGTTGAAGAGTAATGTTGTTGCTGATGCTCTTTCTAGGCGATCCTATCTCTTAACCATGGTTGATGCTCGAATTTTAGGGTTTGATCACTTAAGAGAATTGTATGTAAATGATAATGACTTTAGTAGTTCTTTCACAGACCCTAATGGCGTGTATGTAGTTCAAGAGGGATTTCTGTTTAAGGGGAATAAGCTATGTGTTCCTACGAGTGGCATGAGGGAGTTACTTGTAAGAGAAGTCCATAGTGGTGGGGTGGCTGGTCATTTTGGCATTCAAAAAACCTTAGACACCTTGAGTGAGAGTTTTTATTGGCCTAGCATGGTGAAAGATGTTCATATGGTGGTTAGTAGGTGTGCTAGTTGACAAAAGGCTAAGAGTACCTTCCATAAGGGCCTATATACTCCATTGCCAGTCCCTAATTCTCCCTGGGATAGTGTGGGTATGGATTTCAAGGTAGGATTGCGTCGAACTCAAAGGGGAAAGGATGCTATCATGGTTGTGGTAGATCGTTTCTCTAAGATGGCTCACTTTGTTCTTATGCATAAAACTGATGATGCTTTACATGTGGCTAATTTGTACTTTAGGGAGATCATTCGTTTGCATGATATCACTAGAAGTATTATTATGTGATCGTGATTCAAAGTTCCTTAGTCACTTTTGGAGGAGCTTGTGGAAGATGGTGGGAACTAAGTTAATTTTTAGTACTAGTCATCATCCTCAAACAGATGGCCAAACTGAAGTAACTAATCGAACTCTTGGAGCTCTATTGCGTGGCTTGGTGAGAAAGACACAAAAGGATTGGGATATGAAGCTAGCACATGCTGAATTTGCTTACAATCGAGCTCATGTGGATGGTATCAACCCTTTTCTTCCTATTGATTTTATTGTGCTAACCAAATATGAAATTCATGTGGATGCAAAGAAAAGCTTCGAAGCTTTCAAGAAGACATGAGAGCAAGTCAAAGCTAGAATTGAGAAGATGAATACTCAATACAAGGAGAGAGCAAACAAGCATAGAAGGAAATCTAAGTTCAAATGTGACGATCTTAGTATGGATCCATTTGTGGAAAGAGAGGTTTCCAAGCAAGAGGAAGAATAAGCTCATGCCTAGGGCTGATAGTCCATTTGAGCTTCTTGAGGTGATTGGTGATAGTGCCTACAAGATCGACCTTCCAAGTGAGTATGGAGGTGTGAGTGGTACATTCAATGTTGGAGATCTTAGTCTTACTATGATCATGCAAATTTGAGGACAAATTCTTTTGAAGAGGGGGAGAATGATACAAGTCAAGAGGCAAAGTCAACCATTAGAGATGAACCTATTTGCTTGGTTCTTGAAGCCTTTGGATTAAAGCTCAATTCCAATGCTTCCTTTGTGACCAGGATTGCTTGGGATGATGATCCTAGTTGTGAAGACTAATATGGGGCGTCCATATTTAGTTATTTGGAGTCTTTTAAGAGTCTTTTGTCATGTTATTTTGACACATTTAATTAAGCTTTTAGTTTGTGTCCATTTGGCCGAAACTATGGTTATTATTTCGGTTATATGAGAGTCCTAGTTGAGTTGTAATTCCTTTTAAGATAAGAATTGATCTAGCTAAAAGATAAGGAAGGTTAGGTGTGTGAAATAAGATTGAAAGGCCGAAAATCCCATCATTCTTATTAGATTATCTTCCTTATGCTTATCTTTATCTTTTCCTAAATTCTAGGAAAGTAAGATTTATATGCTTTTTAGATAGAGTTTGGCTTCCTTATGATACTAGTACTTGTACTAGTATAAATAGGCGCCTGTTTTTCAATAAGGAAGTAAGTTTTGGTTCAGTTAATGATTTTCGAGTGATTTTAATTGTTGCTTCAATTGAATTCGACCATTCATATAATATTCAGGATTGATTATTATTGAGTGTTAATATACTTATTTCCAGGTAATGGTTTAAGGGAGATTATGAGTTAATTAAATCTTTCAGGAATGCTTGATTTAATTATCATATCCATAAACACATAAACACATATACACATAATAATTTCGGACTTGTTCTTTAGTTTTAAATCCTTTGCTTTGGAGTTCTTGAATGTTACTTCTCATTGGAGTTGCATTAATATCATGCAAACAAGAGTTCAGGTAACTTTTGTAGAGTAAGATACCAACAGTAGAAAAACTCGCAATAATAAAATCATCCACATAAACCAAAACATGTCGGAAAACATCTCCCCGAGTTTAGTTGAACAAAAAATAATCAACATGACTGAGAAAAACCATAAGCCTTTAAAGTAGCAGATAATTTGGCAAACTGTTTCCTAGATGCTTGCTTTGAACCATACAATGATTTTCGTAGCCGATAAACCTTCCTTGGCTTAGAGCAAGTGTAATCGCGGAAAAGTTTCATATAAACATCCTCAGGCAACTCACCATGAAAAAGGCATTGTGAACAATACCCATTTTCTCTATAGGCATGAATGTCTCATTATAAACAATGCCGACAACTTGCTGATTCCCATGCACTATAAGTCGTCCCTTAAGACGTTCAACCTCTCCAATAGATGTATATTTATACACCCAACCACTACTAATAGCATGCTACTAGACAGTAAATCAACGTTCCCGTGCGACTACGGTGCAATGCATCAAGTACATCTTTCGTCGCCTTTTGCCAACCAGGATGAGAAGCAGCTTCTCGATAAGACTGAGGTTGTGTTCCTTTTGTAATATATGCCAGCAAACATAGATGTTTGATAGAAAAATCTTTATAATTGTTTCGGGATCGTTGTAACAAAATGAATTATCGGGGGGAGTCCAATTCCAGCTTAGGGTAGTTAACAATCGAGGTCCTTTAGCCCGAGTGCCTACAAAACAAAAAAGGTGAGCTACCCCGAGGGTTGTAGTCGAGAGGCCAGGATAGTCACTCTGATGCTTAAGTCAGATTTGAGCTCAAGTAGCCAAATAGTAGTACAAGTAAATGCGTTGGAATATCTGGGAAAACGTACCTGACTAATCAGGTCCAAGTGCTATTTATAGATATTACTTGGATGATGTCACATGCTGAAGGTGATGATGTCATGAAGGCCTCTTAGTCAATGAGCTTGACTGAGAGCCTGTACTTTCTGGCATGGAAAGGCACAGGGGTAAAATGGTAATTTCACACTTCAAGGGTATTTTAGTCATTTCACTGGTAAAGTGGGCCATACTGGACCGGGCCTTAACATTAGCCCCACGCTCTATGTCAAACTTCAGGATCGTGACGAAATTGTGATGTGGAATGGAATACAGGAAACCTGGATGATTCCTTGTGCAAGATTGAGCTATGCGGTGATTTTGAGGCACCCTGAGACTTGGACGTCGACTAATTCGAGGCACTCGTGGTTGGCCGATTCGAGACTGCCTTGGTCGACCAATTCGAGGCACTCCCATGTGATGTGTAGCCTTTGAAAATTTGAGCACCCTATCATGGAAGCCTAACATAAAATTCGACGCACTTCTTTTAGGGTCATCAAGAGAATTCGAGGCACCCTGTATGGTTGTGTCTTTCTAAACTTCGAGGCACAATCATGAGGTCTCTTCAGATTTCTGAGGCATCCCTACTTAGAACCATCAAAAGAATTGGAGGCACCCTTAATTGGTTGAGCCTTGTTAGAATTCGAGGCAACTCATCATGTTATTTCCATGACATGAGGGGTCTTCCAAACTTCGAGGTACTCTCATCTCCTACTTAAACCAAATTCGAGACATCTTTTCTGGTTCTGCCTTTCGAAACTTCGACGTACCCCAACTAGTGGTGCCCATCAAATTTTGAGGCAATCCAGCCGAAACCTTGACTTGCTTCTAACATTCAGTAGGCGTATTCTTTGACGGTCCTTAAAACTCGAAGGTGCATGTATTTCGAGTAGGGTTTGGTGGTGCTAAGGTTTGATTTTTGACTTTTATAGGTTTAGCATGAGGCTGTCTGAGTTGACTTCGAGTAAACTCTATTGACTTTAACCATACGCCGTTGACTTCGACCGTACCCCGCTGACTTCGACCATAACCTGTTGACTTCGACCATATATCATGTTGAGTTAGTGTTCCCTTGATTTCGACTAAGATCTGTTGCCTTCAACTATGTTTCGTTGACTTCGACTATATCTTAGTGGAAGAATGTCCGTTGTGGTGTCCAACCCCATAATTTCGATGTAACCCCTCGTCTATTTCGAAGAGGTGGGTAGTTTTTCTTTGACTATTTAAAAAAGTTCGGTTAGGGCAAATGAGTCCTTCGATATCTCAAAGTAGGTGCCTTGAAGTGTTGGGCTTTGATACTTAGAAAATATTTAAAAAGTATAAATCGAAGAGTTTCTTCGACTGGGGCTAACGTGCCATGATATCCTTCAACTGTACACCCCTTCGAAGTTGATCCTGTTAGGAGTAGGTATTGAAAAACTTCGAGGTTTTTTCAGTAAAGAATGTTGAAGCTTGTCCAACTTTATTCGAGGTAGCCTCGATAAGGGGAATTGCTTCTCATTAAGAAATTCGAGGTAGCCTCGGTAAAGGGTCGTTGTTCTCTTTATGAAATTCTAGGTAGCCCCGATAAGGGGTTGTAGATTCATCAGATTGATTCGACGTGGTTAGTTTAGTCAATCTTCGGTCTTTGACTGAGTTGTTATAAGTCAACAGTATACGTTGACCATAATAAATACATGCACTTACGTATCATTTATGTATAATTCATCCATATGTCATAAAGGCACTGGCACGAACTCCTGCAACCGTAACTGTTTTCTTTAGAGGGGTTGTGACTGTTCACTGTTCAGAGGGTAGGTGGGTTATAAATAACTTCACTGTAACTTCATTTATTCACCCATAACTTCTCTATCTATTTTCTCTCTCTAAAAGTTCTTGCTCTCTTGCTCTTTGTTATTCTTGTGTTATCGCGCATTTCGAGGAACCACCAACCATGTCTTTTGGTTTCTCGACCTCCATTCTTTTAATATGCATTAATAAATTTGAAGTAGGCTTGGTTGCTCTTGTATTTATGAATAATGAACACTAGTGCCGTATCGAACAACCCTCCCGTGTCACCTCCTCGATATAGACCTTGGATTGAAATGTGGCATAATGAGGTTTATGTTGTATCCATAGTATATTGGGCCCTTGAGTCCCATATGATCCTCGACGCAATTCCTGTAGAGAGTGAGGAAGACGGGGACGTCTTCGAGGGGTTTTAGGATATTATAGATCACCTGAATAAGGTTTCTTTAGCTTTTCCTCCCACTTCGAGGAGTTGCTTAGATTCCTTTCTTTCCCTTAGTGTAGTTAAAATAATGGATTCCGCGAATGATGAGGCCCCCTCTACTGCACAACCCTCCGAATTCATCGCTTGTCCGTCCCCTATTAAGGTGATAGGATTTAGTCGTATCACCTAATCAAAAATAAACCTACGATCCTCTAACTAAGGTAGTCAGTGGAAGCAGGGTCGAATCCACAGGGAGACAGAGTTTCTAAATCAATATTCAACCAATTCAGCTACTCCAGAGTAAATCAGGAAGGAATTAATTAAACTAATGATTAAGCTAAGAAAAACGAATTAAACAAAGGATTTAACTACGGAATAAAAACCTAGGGTATTAGGTCGGTCCACCATGCTTCCACCAATCAAACAAGGTCAACAACTATCAAAACCTAAGTCAAGAGTCGGGGGATTAGAGCCTATGTTGAGCTATGGTTAAGACTCAACGCTCATAGTTCAACATACGCCGCATGTTCACTAACGTAATCAGAACTACTGACGTGTCCTAGGCCTCTAGTCGTAAGACGGATCTGTGCAAACAACTATTAACCGCAAGCAACCAACGAAACTGCGCAATAACGTTAATTACTCAATAAAGAACAAACCACATCACAATCACCCTAATCAAGCCCTATAAATCAATAAGAGTCTAAATCACAATCATGGTATAAACATGGCTTTCCTATCTAACACCCTAGAAAGAGAACTACTCACTCATAATCGAATTAATAACAACAAAACTAATGTGAAACCCTAACAATTGCATCATGAACGATTAAATAAATAAACTAAGAAATTGAGAATAATAAAAGAGACTAGGGTAAGAAAGAATACCAATTAACGGAAAGCAGGAACTTTTATTGAAATCGAAATAGGTTTGATCACCTCTAAATTAATCTAAAGTGTTTGAATTGAACTAAGAACAATGAAGAATAAAACTAGTCTAAAGCTAATGAAAGATGAATAAAAGATGTCCCTAAATAATGAGGAAAAAGGTATTTATAATACCCCCTCAAGTCTAATTAAAATTAGGAAACGAAAGTTGAAATTCGCGAGTAAAGGTGACAGACCCGGTCGGGCCCGTGGCCTTTACCCGATCGGGTCCACACACCAAGCATCACATTTTTTTGTCTTGGCTTAGCATAACAGCAGCGTAGCAAGCATTTAGGCAACTGGGCCCCCACCCGATCACACACCCGATCGGGCCGTGGATCGGGTGCCCAGCAATTCCAGTTTTGGCGTGAACAGTGCTCCACCCGATCGGGTCTGGGGCAAGTATTCTCGCCCGATCTGATCGGGCACGCCTTGCCCTATCGGGTCCGTGACTTTCATACCCGATCATAAATACTTCGCCCGATTGGGCCATTTCTGCCCGATCAGTGTACGGAGACCTCCTTTTTGACTCTTTGGCTCTCTAATCTTCACGTTTAAGGGTCTTGGGACCTCTTAAACTACCCATAAAACTTGTGAGCCTTCCTACGTGCCCCGTAACATCTCGTGAAGCCGTGGTTGCTTTCAATTGGCTCGGGAATTGATATCACGTATTTATATAGAGTTTTCTCCCTTATTTACAAGCTAATTTGTGCGTCATTTGTGCTAACTACCGTATGTAGTTGTGGCTTCGTGTTTTAGTATTGAATTGCAGGTTTTATGGAGTTTTCTCCTTATTCCCGATCCTTTTGGAAGCAACCACGGCTTTACGAGATGTTACGAGGCACGTAGGATGGCTCACGAGCTTTATGGATAGTTTAGGAGGTCCCAAGACCCCTAAACGTGAAGATTATAGAGCCAAGGAGTCAAAGGAGGTTTCCGTGCACTGATCGGGCATAAATGGCCCGATCGGGCGAAGTATATATGATCGGGTATGAAAGTCACGGACCCGATCGGGCAAGTCTTGCCCGATCGCATCTGGCGAGCACATATGCACCACGCCCGATCGGGTGTTCACCACCCGACCCGATCGGGTGAGCTGCTTATAGCTCTCGTTGAGTTGCTGCTTGCGAGGAGACCGTGTTGGCCCAATTTGTCGCCAGACCCGATCGGGTAGTGGCCTCGAGCCCGATCGGGTGGGCCTCAATTTCTCGTCAAACGTTGCGCTGCTGCCATGCTAAAGCCCAAACGCAAGTTGAGCTGTTTTGCATTTGACCCGATCGGGTACTGTGCTCGGGCCCGGTCGGGTCTGGCACCATTTGTCGCGATTTTCGACTTTTGCTTCCTATTTTTTATTAGACTTGAGGGGTATTATAAATACCGTTTTCCTCATTATTTAGGGACACCTTGATTTACATCTTTTATTCATCTTTCATTAGCTTTAGACTAGTTTTATTCTTCATTGTTCTTAGTTCAATTCAAACACTTTAGATTAATTTAGAGGTGATCAAACCTATTTCGATTTCAATAAAAGTTCATGCTTTCCGTCAATTGGTACTCTTCCTTACCCTAATCTCTTTTGTTATTCTTGATTGCTTAGCTTATTTATTTAATCGTTCATGATGCAATTGTTAGGGTTTCATATTAGTTTTGTTGTAGTTAATTCGATCATGTCTGAGTAGTCTCTTTCTAGGGTGTTAGATAGGAAAGCCATGTTTATACCATGATTGTGATTTAGACTCTTATTGATTTCTAGGGCTTGATTAGGGTGATTGTGATGTGGTTTGTTCTTTATTGAGTAATTAACGTTATTGCGCAGTTTCGTTGGTTGCTTGTGGTTAATAGTTGTTTGCACAGATCCGTCTTACGACTAGAGGCCTAGGACACGTCAGTAGTTCTGATTACGTTAGTGAACATGCGGCGTATGTTGAACTATGAGCGTTGAGTCTTAACCGTAGCTCAACATAGGCTCTAATCCCCGACTCTTGACCTAGGTTTTGATAGTAGTTGACCCTATTTGATTGGTATAAGCATGGTGGACCGACCCAATACCCTAGACTTTAATTCCATAGTTTAATCCTCGATTTATTCCGTCTTCTGTAGTTTTTTCTTTAGTTTAATTAATTCCTTCCTGATTTCATCTGGAGTAGCTGAATTGGTTGAATATTGATTTAGAAACTCTGTCTCCCTGTGGATTCGACCCTGCTTCCACTGACTACCTAGTTAGAGGTCCGTAGGTTTATTTTTGATTAGGCGATACGACTAAAACCTATCAAATTTTGGCGCCGTTGCCGGGGAGACGGCTAGTTCTCTAAGTTTTTATTTAATTATTTGGTCTACTTCTCTGTACCTCATTGGAAATTCATTGATTCAATCGAGGTACGTTTTACTGCTGCTTTTTGTTTCTTTTGTATGCCCAGGTCCCAAAGAAACGGTTCCCCAATTCCAGCGGACCCCGATCTTACTAGGACAATCAGGCGGATCCGAAAGATAAAGCAGAAAGAAAAGTAGTCTATTCAGCTGAACACCTCTGGAACAGACACCCTGAGTTCAGTCATGTCAAAGTCACTGAAATCATATGGGGTGCCCAACCCAGATGGTCTCTCCACTGGACCTACTATGCCCACCATTGCCGCGGCAAATTTTGAGATTAAGCCTGGACTCATCAGCATGGTCCAGCAAAATCAGTTTGGTGGGCATCCTACTGAAGATCCGGCAAATCATCTGCAACGGTTTCAACAACTATGTCGAACCGTTAAACATGCCGGCGTCACTCCAGATCAACTCAAAGTCATGTTGTTCGAGTTTTCACTGAGAGATAGAGCCCAAAAATGGTTGAACGATGTGAAATAAACCGAGTGGAGTGAGATTTCTGCTGCATTTCTGAGAGAGTATTACCCACCCACTAAAACAGCAGAAATCAGAAATAAACTGGCCACGTTTTCCCAAGAACCTGATGAAACATTAAGGGAAGCGTGGGCCAGGTTTAGAGATCTACAGAGATAGTGTTCACACCATAATATGGACAAATGGTTCTTGACACAGACATTCTACAATGGTCTGCAGCCTCAGACGAAGTGTATTGTTGATTCGTCTGCAGGAGGAGTGTTTTTAGACAAGGCAGTTGATGAGGGTTATGAATTCATATCAAATCTTGCAGCCAATGACCATTCATCATCTAGGAGTTTGACTAAGAAGGTACTTGAAGTTGACGCTATTTCATTGCTTACATCTCAGATGGCGCAACTAACTCAGCAGCTAATGTCCGACACCTCCACCCATGAGTATCAATGCTATGTCTGCAGTAGCACCCATTACCTCATCTTACTGCGAGGTATGTGGTGTTCAGGGTCACTTTGGGCATGACTGTCAGTTCAGTCAATTTCAGATGGAGCAGGCAAACGCCTTTCAACAAAGGCCACAAACCTTCCCCCCTCCACATAACTACCAAAATCCACAAAACTATCAACCTCCACCTCCACAAAACTATCCTAAACCCTCATACCATCAAACCCCACAACATTTCCAAAGACCACCACCACAAAACTTCCATCACCACAATAATTTCCAAACTCCACAAAATTTTTCCACCCCACCTCCACAAAACCATAACCCACAAGAGCCTAGCAATTCTGAACTGATGAAACTGATATTGTCTATGCAAAAGGCAAATGAGGAAACACGGAGGGCCCAAGAGGAAGCACGGAGGGCTGATAGGTTTTAGTCGTATCACCTAATCAAAAATAAACCTACGGACCTCTAACTAGATAGTCAGTGGAAGCAGGGTCGAATCCACAGGGAGACAGAGTTTCTAAATTAATATTCAACCAATTCAGCTACTCCAGATGAAAACAGGAAAGAATTAATTAAACTAAAGAATAAACTACAGAAGACGAGATAAATCGAGGATTAAACTATGGAATTAAAGTCTAGGGTATTGGGTCGGTCCACCATGCTTATACCAATCAAATAGGGTCAACTACTATCAAAACCTAGGTCAAGAGTCGGGGATTAGAGCCTATGTTGAGCTACGGTTAAGACTCAACGCTCATAGTTCAACATACGCCGCATGTTCACTAACGTAATCAGAACTACTGACGTGTCCTAGGCCTCTAGTCGTAAGATGGATCTGTGCAAACAACTATTAACCACAAGCAACCAACGAAACTGCGCAATAACGTTAATTACTCAATAAAGAACAAACCACATCACAATCACCCTAATCAAGCCCTAGAAATCAATAAGAGTCTAAATCAGAATCATGGTATAAACATGGCTTTCCTATCTAACACCCTATAAAGAGACTACTCACTCATAATCGAATTAACTACAACAAAACTAATATGAAACCCTAACAATTGCATCATGAACAATTAAATAATAAACTAAGCAATCAAAGTAATTAAAGAGATAAAGAGTAGAGAAGAGTACCAATTGACGGAAAGCAGGAACTTTTATTGAAATCGAAATAGGTTTGATCACCTCTAAATTAATCTAAAGTGTTTGAATTGAACTAAGAACAATGAAGAAAAAAACTAGTCTAAAGCTAATGAAAGATGAATAAAAGATGTAAAAGAGAGATGTCTCTAAATAATGAGGAAAAACGGTATTTATAATACCCCTCAAGTCTAAATAAAATTCGGAAACGAAGGTCGAAATTCGCGAGTAAGTGCGTCAGACCCGATCGGGCCCGAGCACAGTACCCGATCGGGTCGACGTACAAAGTCTTCAATCTGCGCTCCTGGGCCTTCGTATAGTAGCAGCGAAGCAGCAATCCAAGTTTTACGGCCCACCCGATCGGGCCGTGGGCAGACACCCGATCGGGCCAGGCGACAAACGAGCCTAGCATGTTCACCTCACAAGCAGCGTCACAACAAGAGCTATGAGCATCCCACCCGATCGGGTCGGGCGGTGAACACCCGATTGGGCCTGGGTACATGATATTCGCCCGATCCAATCGGGCAATGCTTGCCCGATCGGGTCCGCAACTTTCATACCCGATCATAAATACTTCCCCCGATCGGGCCATTTCTGCCCGATCAAAGCACGGAAACCTCCTTTTTGACTCTTTGGCTCTCTATTCTTCACGTTTAGAGGTCTTGGGGCCTCCTAAACTATCCATAAAGCTCGTGAGCCATCCTACGTGCCTCGTAACATCTCGTAAAGCCGTGGTTGCTTCCAAAAGGCTCGGGAATAAGGAGAAAACTCCATAAAACCTGCAATTCAATACTAAAACACGAAACCACAACTACATACGATAGTTAGCACAAAATAGCTCCCAAGAGCTCCAATGACGCACAAATTAGCTTGTAAATAAGGGAGAAAACTCTATATAAATACGTGATATCAAACTCCCCCAAGCTAAACCTTTGCTTGTCCTCAAGCAAACAGCACATGAACATGGAATAGATTACCTCACCCCAAAGATAAAAACAAATCAAAGCTCAAAACATTTTCAAGACTAAGAATCGTTCAAGCAGGCATAATTCAAGTTTGGCTCATCAAATCCATCCAACCACCAATCATTCAAGCAATTTATCAAACTCAAGCATCTACAAAGCATACAAGTCCTGAAAAGGCACTCACAAGGATGTCACTCCTCTCAATTTTGTGGCAGGCAAAGAATGTGCCCGAACACTCACCAACCCGACCATAAGTACCCTTCCCACTCACACTCTCATGTGTTTAAGAAGGTTCAATGACGCTCATCCTAGTCAAGTCGACTCAATTAGCAGAAATACTCTTTAACTTTGACAAACTAACTCGAAATCAATCACATGAACATTGCAGACACGAGCTCAAGAGGACTTCATAGGGTTGTAATGGGGCTTAGATGAGAGGTAGGGGATACTTTTGGGTAATTTGGTGGAAAAACCAAGAAAGGGGGAGCATAAACCATTCAAACAAGGCCTAAAATGGCCTTCACAACTCCCAACAATCACCATAAAACCATGTAAAATAACCCAACTCTCATAAATCATTGAAAAGCTCATAACAAACCCAATTTTCTAGCAATGGAGAGAATATTCCTTTATGAACGTACGTGAATGAAAGAACTAGAATTCTTTTGAATTTTCATTTCATTTTTCTTTCATTTTTCTGAACTTCATTCACGCAACTCTAAACTTGCTTTTTCTTTTCTCTTTCTCCCTCTCAAACCACAGCAAATACACTTTCAAATTCCTCAAAAACCAAACTAAACCAACAAACCAATCTCAAACTCAACCCATACAAAAGCTCCCCCAAGCTAGGCTTGGAATAATATCAAGTGAAGGCTTTTGGCTCATAATAGGGGTTTAAGTAATACGAAACAAGTCATTAGGCTCAGCGGGGCTAAGGAGGATAAAAGTATATCAAAAATTCACTCTGAAGCTCAAGAATTAGACAAAAGAACGCCTCTATCACAGCAAATGCTACAAGTCATCTAAAATCAGACAAGTACGAAGTCAAAGTCAAGATCAATCCACTAAAGAGGAACTAACACACAAGAATAGACTGGATAATAATATGAATCCAATAGGCTACAAAGAGGCCTCACAGTTTAACCAATTCAGGTATGCAGCACAAAGTGGTCTAATATAATCCAAAAATGCTCGAAATCATAGCAATCAAACATCAAATCATAGCCTCAAGATCACAAATGCCCAGCTATCCAGAAAACAAAGTCAAATCAATTTCAAATAGAGCACAACAAGGGGCACAGGGAGGCAACTAAACCAGTCATGGGAACCATATTTTTTTGATTTTTTCAGTATTTTTGAAAGCAGTAAATCTATCCTAGAAAGCAGTAAAAGAGATAGGGAATACAAACAGAACTCCTCCCCCAAGCTGAACTTGGCAGTGTCCTCAATGCCAAAAGGTGATAAGGACTATGCTAAGAGGAAAAACAATGTTAGTACCCTCACTCTCGCTCACAAAAGGAAGAGAAATAAAAAGAAAAGGAAAAGGGAAAGAAAAGAAATATGAGTTGCCTCTCGCACAGCGCTGGTTTATAAAGGTCCCGCACGACCATAATCCTCCCTCTCTCAAATAGGAGGGGCTTGGCAATGAGTGCCACCCTCATCAAACATCTTTCTCCTCCAAATGTTCTTGACAATGCCTCCAGACGGTGAGGCAACCTTAGGTGGAATTGGAACCTTCTCCACACCTACTTCATCCAGAACCTCATCCCTGCAACAAGATTGTTCAAGCATAGGTGCCTTAACAGCATTGGTTAGTTTAAAAATCACTTTATCATCACCAACACTCAGAGTTAAAGACCCAGACTTGACATCAATGACAGCACCAGCAGTACACAAAAACGGCCTACCCAAGATAATAGGAATCTGGGCATCCTCATCCATATCAAACACCACAAAATCAACAGGGATATAGAATTTCCCGACCCTAACAGGAACGTCCTCTAAAACACCTAGAGGGTATTTTATAGAACGATCTGCCATCTGTAAAGTGATTTGTGTGCATTTAAGGGCTCCCATGTTCAGTTTCTTATAAACAGACAATGGCATAACAGAAACAGAAGCACCTAAATCACACAAAGCCTTATCAATAAAAATAGGTCCAAGATGGCACGGTATAGAAAAACTACCAGGATCTTTTAACTTTGGTGGGGTTTTATTTTGAATAAAAGCGCTACACTCTTCAGTAAGAGCGACACGTTCTACCCCACCAAAGTCTCTTTTCTTAGTGATCATGTCTCTCAGAAATTTGGCATAAACAGGCACTTGGGTAATTAAATCTTTAAATGGAATCGTTACCTCAAGGTTCTTGACCATAGCCAAGAACTTACCAAATTGCTGATCGACCTTAGATTGTTGCATCCTGTGAGGAAAAGTCAGCTGCTGCAGACAAATCGACTTCAGACGTCGAATTCTTCCTTTTTCCTTCCTCTACCACCCTCTTCTTCCCTGCAGTTGGGGTAACCTCATCGATGGGCACTGGAGGGGCATCATATGCAATGCCACTACGAAGAGTGATGGCATTCACATGTTCTCTCTGAACTGGTTTGCCTGGCAATTGTCCCTGCTGCCTCTGTGCATTAGATTCTGCCAACTGAGCAACTTGAGCCTCGAGAAGTTGGATGTGCTTCTCTTGGGCCCTCCTTGTTTCCTCATTTGCCTTTTGCATAGACAATATCAGTTTCATCAGTTCAGAATTGCTAGGCTCTTGTGGGTTGTTTTGTGGAGGTGGGGTGTGGAAATTTTGTGGAGTTTGGAAGTTATTGGGATGATGGAAGTTTTGTGGTGGTGGTCTTTGGAAATTTTGTGGGGTTTGATGGTATGAAGGTTTAGGGTAGTTTTGTGGAGGTGGAGGTTGATGGTTTTGTGGGTTTTGGTAGTTATGTGAAGGGGGTAGGGGGTTATTGGGTTGTCAATTAGTTTTGTGAAGGGGGGAAGGTTTGTGGTCTTTGTTGGAAGGCATTGGCCTGCTCCATCTGAAATTGACTGAACTGACAGTCATGCCCAAAGTGACCCTGAACACCACATACCTCGCAGTAAGATGAGGTAATGGGTGCTACTACAGACATAACATTGATACTCAAAGGGGGTGCTGCTGAGGAAGAGGAACTGAAGGTGTTAATCTGCTGACTCAGCTTCGCCATCTGCGAAGTCAATAATGCAATGGCATCTACCTCCAGTACCTTCCTCGTGATGCTTCGGGAAGTGGAATGATCATTGGCTGCGAGGTTTGATAGAAACTCGTAGCCTACATCCACTTCCTTATCCAGAAAAACTCCTCCTGCAGACGAATCAACAATACTCTTCGTCTGAGGCTGCAGACCATTGTAAAATGTCTGCGTCAAGAACCATTTGTCCATGTTGTGGTGTGGACACTCTCTCTGTAAATCTCTAAACCTGTCCCACGCTTCCTTTAATGTTTCATCAGGCTCTTGGGAAAACGTGGCTAGTTTATTTCTGATTTCTGCTGTTTTAGTAGGTGGGTAATACTGTTTCAGAAACGCAGCAGAAATCTCACTCCATTTAGTTTCCTGCACATCGTTCAACCACTTCTGGGCTCTATCTCTCAAAGAAAACTCGAACAACATGACTTTTAACTGATCTGGAGTGACGCCGGCATGTTTAACGGTTCGACAGATCATTTGCCGGATCTTCAGTAGGATGCCCACCAAACTGATTTTGCTGGACCATGCTGATGAGTCCAGGCTTAATCTCAAAGTTGTTAGCGGCGATGGTGGGCATGGGTGGTCCAGTAGAAAGACCATCCGGGTTGGGCACCCCATATGACTTCAGTGATTTTGACATAACTGAATTCAAGGTGTCTGTTCCAGAGGTGTTCAGCTGAACATACTGCTTTTCTTTCTGCTTTATCTTTCGAATCCGCCTGATCGTCCTAGTAAGATCGGGGTCCGCTGGAATTGGGGAACCGTTTCTTTGGGACCTGGGCATACAAAAGAAACAAAAAGCAGCAGTAAAACGTACCTCAATTGGAACAATGAAGTTCCAACGAGGTACAGAGAAGTAGACCAAATAATCAAATAAAAACTTAGAGAACTAGCCGTCTCCCCGGCAACGGCGCCAAATTTTGATAGGTTTTAGTCATATCACCTAATCAAAAATAAACCTACGGACCTCTAACTAGGTAGTAGTGGAAGCAGGGTCGAATCCACAGGGAGACAGAGTTTCTAAATTAATATTCAACCGATTCAGCTACTCCAGATGAAATTAGGGAAGAAATAATTAAACTGAAGAATAGACTACAGAAGAGGGAATAAATTGAGGATTAAACTATGGAATAAAAGTCTATGGTATTAGGTCGGTCCACCATGCTTATACCAATCAAATAGGGTCAACTACTACCAAAACCTAAGTCAAGAGTCGGGGATTAGAGCCTATGTTGAGCTATGGTTAAGACTCAACGCTCATAGTTCAACATACGCCGTATGTTCACTAACGTAATCAGAACTATTGACGTGTCCTAGGCCTCTAGTCGTAAGACGGATCTGTGCAAACAACTATTAACCACAAGCAACCAACGAAACTGCGCAATAACGTTAATTACTCAATAAAGAACAAACCACATCACAATCACCCTAATCAAGCCCTAGAAATCTATAAGAGTCTAAATCACAATCATGGTATAAACATGGCTTTCCTATCTAACACCCTATAAAGAGACTACTCACTCATAATCGAATTAACTACAACAAAACTAATATGAAACCCTAACAATTGCATCATGAACAATTAAATAATAAACTAAGCAATCAAAGTAATTAAAGAGATAAAGAGTAGAGAAGAGTACTAATTGACGGAAAGCAGGAACTTTTATTGAAATCGAAATAGGTTTGATCACCTCTAAATTAATCTAAAGTGTTTGAATTGAACTAAGAACAATGAAGAAAAAAACTAGTCTAAAGCTAATGAAAGATGAATAAAAGATGTAAAAGAGAGATGTCTCTAAATAATGATGAAAAATGGTATTTATAATACCCCTCAAGTCTAAATAAAATTCGGAAACGAAGGTCGAAATTCGCGAGTAAGTGCGCCAGACCCGATCGGGCCCGAGCACAGTACCCGATCGGGTCGACGTACAAAGTCTTCAATCTGCGCTCCTGGGCCTTCGTATAGTAGCAGCGAAGCAGCAATCCAAGTTTTACGGCCCACCCGATCGGGCCATGGCCAGACACCCAATCGGGCCAGGCAACAAACGAGCCTAGCATGTTCACCTCACAAGCAGCGTCACAACAAGAGCTATGAGCATCCTACCCGATCGGGTCGGGCGGTGAACACCTGATCGGGCCTGGGTACATGATATTCGCCCGATCCGATCGGGCAATGCTTGCCCGATCGGGTCCGCAACTTTCATACCCGATCATAAATACTTCGCCCGATCGGGCCATTTCTGCCTGATCAAAGCAGGGAAACCTCCTTTTTGGCTCTTTGGCTCTCTATTCTTCACGTTTAGAGGTCTTGGGGCCTCCTAAACTATCCATAAAGCTCGTGAGCCATCCTACGTGCCTCGTAACATCTCGTAAAGCCGTGGTTGCTTCCAAAAGGCTCGGGAATAAGGAGAAAACTCCATAAAACCTGCAATTCAATACTAAAACACGAAACCACAACTACATACGATAGTTAGCACAAAATATCTCCCAAGAGCTCCAATGACGCACAAATTAGCTTGTAAATAAGGGAGAAAACTCTATATAAATACGTGATATCAAGGGCCCAAGAGAAGCACATCAAACTTCTCGAGGCTCAAGTTGCTCAATTGGCAGAAACTAATGCACAAAGGCAGCAGGGACAATTGCCAGGGCAACCCGTTCAGAGGGAACATGTGAATGCCATCACTCTTCGTAGTGGCATAGCTTATGATGCTCCTCAAGTGCCCATTGATGAGGTTACCCCGACTGCAGGGAAGAAGAGGGTGGTAGAGGAAGGAAAAAGGGAAAATTCGACGTCTGAAGTCGATTTGTCTGCAGAAGCTGAACAGACAGGGAAGAAAACAGAGAAGGTTTCTGAAACGCCTTTTACACCAAGACTACCTTTTCCTCACAGGATGCAACAATCAAAGGTCGATCAACAGTTTGGTAAGTTCTTGGCTATGGTCAAGAACCTTGAGGTAACAATTCCATTCACAGATTTAATTACCCAAGTGCCTGTTTATGCCAAATTTCTGAAAGACATGATCACTAAGAAAAGAGACTTTGGTGGGGTAAAACGTGTCGCTCTTAGTGAAGAGTGTAGTGATTTTATTCAAAATAAAACCCCACCAAAGTTAAAAGATCCTGGTAGTTTTTCTATACCCTGCCATCTTGGACCTATATTCATTGATAAGGCTTTGTGTGATTTAGGTGCTTCTGTTTCTGTTATGCCATTGACTGTTTATAAGAAACTGAACATGGGAGCACTTAAATGCACACAAATCACTTTACAGATGGCGGATCGTTCTATAAAATACCCTCTAGGTGTTTTAGAGGACGTTCCTGTTAGGGTTGGGAAATTCTATATTCCTGTTGATTTTGTTGTATTAGATATGGATGAGGATGCCCAGATTCCTATTATCTTCGGTAGGCCATTTTTGTGTACTGCTGTTGCTGTAATTGATGTTAAGTCTGGGTCTTTAACTCTTAGTGTTGGTGATGATAAAGTGATGTTTAAACTAACCAATGCTGTTAAGGCACCTATGCTTGAACAATCTTGTTGCAGGGATGAGGTTTTGGATGAAGTAGGTGTGGAGAAGACTCCAATTCCACCTAAGGTTGCCTCACCGTCTAGAGGCATAATCAAGAACATTTGGAGGAGAAAGATGTTTGATGAGGGTGGCACTCATTGCCAAGCCCCCTCCTATTTGAGAGAGGGAAGATTATGGTCGTGCGGGACCTTTATAAACCAACCTTGTGCGATAGGCAACTCGTATTTTTCTTTCCCTTTTCCCTTTCTTTTTATTTTTTTTTTTGTGAGCGAGAGTGAGGGCACTAACATTGTTTTTCCTCTTAGCATAGTCCTTATCACCTTTTGGCATTGAGGACACTGCCAAGTTCAGCTTGGGGGAGGAATTCTGTTTGTATTCTCTATCTCTTTTACCGCTTTCTAGAGTAGATTTACTGCTTCCAAAAAATACTGAAAAAATAAAAAAAAAAATATGGTTCCCATGACTGGTTTAGTTGCCTCCCTGTGCCCCTTGCTGTGCTCTATTTGAAAATGATTTGACTTTGTTTTCTGGATAGCTGGGCATTTGTGATCTTGAGGCTATGATTTGATGTTTGATTGCTATGATTTCGAGCATTTTTGGATTATATTAGACCACTTTGCGCTGCATACCTGAATTGGTTAGACTGTGAGGCCTCTTTGTAGCCTATTGGATTCATATTATTATCCAGTCTATTCTTGTGTGTTAGTTCCTCTTTAGTGGATCGATCTTTACTTTGACTTCGTACTTGTCTGATTTTAGATGACTTGTAGCATGTGCTGTGATAGAGGCGTTCTTTTGTCTAATTCTTGAGCTTCAGAGTGAATTTTTGATATACTTTTATCCTCCTTAGCCCCGCTGAGCCTAATGACTTGTTTCGTGTTACTTAAACCCCTATTATGAGCCCAAAGCCTTCACTTGATATATTTCCAAGCCTAGCTTGGGGGAGCTTTTGTATGGGTTAAGTTTGAGACTGGTTTGTTGGTTTAGTTTGGTTTTTGAGGAATTTGAAAGTGTATTTGCTGTGGTTTGAGAGTGAGAAAGAGAAAAGAAAAGCAAGTTTAGAGTTGCGTGAATGAAGTTCAGAAAAATGAAAGAAAAATGAAATCAAATTTCAAAAGAATTCTAGTTCTTTCATTCACGTACGTTCATAAAGGAATATTCGCTCCATTGCTAGAAAATTGGGTTTGTTATGAGCTTTTCATTGATTTATGAGAGTTGGGTTACTTTACATGGTTTTATGGTGATTGTTGGGAGTTGTGTAGGCCATCTTAGACCTTGTTTGAATGATTTATGCTCCCCCTTTCTTGGTTCTTCCGCCACATTACCCAAAAGTATCCCCTACCTCTCACCTAAGCCTCATTACAACCCTATAAAGTCCTCTTGAGCTTATGTCTGCATTGTTCATTTGATTGATTTCGAGTCAGTTTGTCAAAGCTAGGGAGTATTTCTGCTAATTGAGTCGACTTGACTAGGTTGAGGTCATTGAACCTTCTTAAACACATGAGAGTGTGAGTGGGAAGGGTACTTATGGTCGGGTTGGTGAGTGTTCGGACATATTCTTTGCCTGCCACAAAATAGAGAGGAGTGACACCCTTGTGAGAGCCTTTTCAGGATTTGTAAGCCTTGTGGATGCTTGAGTTTGATAAATTGCTTGAATGATTGGTGGTTGGATGGATTTGATGAGCCAAACTTGAATTATGCCTGCTTGAACGATTCTTAGTCTTGAAAATGTTTTGAGCTTTGATTTGTTTTTATCTTTGGGGCGAGGTAATCTATTCCATGTTCATGTGTTGTTTGCGTGAGGACAAGCAAAGGTTTAGCTTGGGGGAGTTTGATATCACGTATTTATATAGAGTTTTCTCCCTTATTTAGAAGCTAATTTGTGCGTCATTGGAGCTCTTGGGAGCTATTTTGTGCTAACTATCGTATGTAGTTGTGGCTTCGTGTTTTAGTATTGAATTGCAGGTTTTATGGAGTTTTCTCCTTATTCCCGAGCCTTTTGGAAGCAACCACGGCTTTGAGAGATGTTACGAGGCACGTAGGATGGCTCACGAGCTTTATGGATAGTTTAGGAGGTCCCAAGACCCCTAAACGTGAAGATTAGAGAGCCAAGGAGTCAAAGGAGGTTTCCGTGCACTGATCGGGCAGAAATGGCCCGATCGGGAGAAGTATTTATGATCGGGTATGAAAGTCACGGACCCGATCGGGCAAGTCTTGCCCGATCGCATCGGGCGAGCACATATGCACCACGCTCGATCGGGTGTTCACCACCCGACCCGATCGGGTGAGCTGCTCATAGCTCTCGTTGAGTTGCTGCTTGCGAGGAGACCGTGTTGGCCCAATTTGTCGCCAGACCCGATCGGGTGGTGGCCTCGGGCCCGATCGGGTGGGCCTCAATTTCTCGTCAAACGCTGCGCTGCTGCCATGCTAAAGCCCAAAAGCAAGATGAGCTGTTTTGCATTTGACCCGATCGGGTACTGTGCTCAGGCCCGATCGAGTCTGGCACCATTTGTCGCGATTTTCGACTTTTGCTTCCTATTTTTTATTTGACTTGAGGGGTATTATAAATACCGTTTTCCTCATTATTTAGGGACACCTTGATTTACATCTTTTATTCATCTTTCATTAGCTTTAGACTAGTTTTATTCTTCATTGTTCTTAGTTCAATTCAAACACTTTAGATTAATTTAGAGGTGATCAAACCTATTTCGATTTCAATAAAAGTTCCTGCTTTCCGTCAATTGGTACTCTTCCTTACCCTAATCTCTTTTGTTATTCTTGATTGCTTAGTTTATTTATTTAATCGTTCATGATGCAATTGTTAGGGTTTCATATTAGTTTTGTCGCTGTTAATTCGATCATGTCTGAGTAGTCTCTTTCTAGGGTGTTAGATAGGAAAGCCATGTTTATACCATGATTGTGATTTAGACTCTTATTGATTTCTAGGGCTTGATTAGGGTGATTGTGATGTGGTTTGTTCTTTATTGAGTAATTTATGTTATTGCGCAGTTTCGTTGGTTGCTTGTGGTTAATAGTTGTTTGCACAGATCCGTCTTACGACTAAAGGCCTAGGACACGTCAGTAGTTCTGATTACGTTAGTGAACATGCGGCGTATGTTGAACTATGAGCGTTGAGTCTTAACCATAGCTCAACATAGGCTCTAATCCCCGACTCTTGACCTAGGTTTTGATAGTAGTTGACCCTATTTGATTGGTATAAGCATGATGGACCGACCCAATACCCTAGACTTTTATTCCATAGTTTAATCCTAATTTATTCCGTCTTCTGTAGTCTATTCTTTAGTTTAATTAATTCCTTCCTGATTTCATCTGGAGTTGCTGAATTGGTTGAATATTGATTTAGAAACTCTGTCTCCCTGTGGATTCGACCCTGCTTCCACTGACTACCTAGTTATAGGTCCGTAGGTTTATTTTTGATTAGGCGATACGACTAAAACCTATCAGGAATAGGGAGAAAACTCCCTAAAACCTACAATTCAACATTAAAACACGAAACCACAACTATATACGAAAGTTAGCACAAAATAGCTCCCAAGAGCTCCAATGATGCACAAATTAGCGTGTAAAAAAGGGAGAAAACTCTATATAAATACGTGATATCATAAGGCGAGGCGGATAGAAGGACATTGGTCAACTAGAAAGTTGAGAAGGGATTTGAGTACTGGGCTTCACTTTTTGAAAACCCAATACTTCGTCAAGCTCCCCTATGTTTTATACCCTCCCAAATTGGAGGACTTAGTCGTTTTAACCCCTCCTGGGTGCATTGGAATATATAAGAATCACCTCCGACTAGGACTTCGATTCACTTTGCACCCTTATTATAAGGGGTTTCTTGGTGCACACAGCATAGCCCTGTGCTAACTGATGCGTAACTCGGTTGGTACGATTGTGGCATTTCTTTGCAATTGTAACAAGCTCGATATCAAGCCTACACTGTGCTTATGGCGCAATATGTTTAAGCTACCAGTGGTGTCGGCAAATTTTTGGGGTCCTAGTTGGTTCTCTTTTCAGGCCCGTCATCTTTCCATGGTGATCGATGGGAAAAAGAAGGGATGTTCGTAGAAGATGACCTCTGAAATGCCAACGAACCAGTCTGGGTTTAGGGGTGAGTTCTTATTTGTTTTTCGAGGGGATTAAGAGTGGGATATCCCTCGTGTTCCATCGAAATACCCGCCCAACATGGGAATGAATTTAAATGTTCCTGAAATGAACATAGAGGAGTCAATCGTTGCTATTTATTGTTCGGCAACCGGGCATCATGTGGATGGAGACAAATAGTATATTCCCAATAAATGGTCGCAGGCGGACATTGACCTCCGCAACGAGCTCTTCTTATCTGCTTGTAGCATGTCCCTCTGCCTATAATAAGTGTAGGAGCCCAAGAACTTTTCCCTAGTCTTATTTTTATATCTTTTTATGCTATCTAACTATTGCCTTGTTCGATGAAGTGATTACTTTCAACAAATATATGAGAAAAAATAACGCAAAGAGTGCCATGGCTGCTATGGTGAGGCAATCAACGTTCCAAGCCGAGTTGTCCATTCCACCACCACCCTTAGTAAGTCGAATTGACTGTATTTTATTTACTTAACCAGTTTTTTCGATTCTAACATCTTTCTTTTGCAAAATCCAAAACATAAATTGAAGACCCTTCTGGTAGTTTTGGTGCTTGTTCCTTCGCCTGCAAAAGCACCAAAGGTGTTGGTAGTCCCGCCTCCTTCTGTGGAAAAGACGACCACTACACAGAGGGAGGAGTCATCAAGCAAGGGAGTTAAGTGAAAAGCAATCGATACTCCTTCTTTGGACCCTTTGTTCTAAGAGTTAAAGTACCATATGGGGGGTCCTCCTGACTTTGAAGCCGCCTCTGAAGAGGATGATGATCTTCCTCCTTTGTTGAAATGGACTGATGATTCTCACTTCCGACAAGAGGCCGATGGAAAAGTGGATGCAATTAGCATCGGTCATGCTAGTCGCAGGGCTTTGTAAGCACGTTATTAGAGAGCTAAGGAGGCTCTCCTAGTCGTGAGTGACATTGGGGACGTCACTGGTGATGGCGGCAAGAAAGAGATCGAAGCACTCAACGAGTGTTGGCGACATGTATTGTCTCTGTTTCGAAGTTTATCGACTTGTTTCTTTCTTGTATAGGACACTTATACTTTATCTATTGATGCAGATGTCCTTTCGCTTGGCTGCCTTGGCCAATCGAAGGGATCTGAGCTCAACTTTGGTCAATGAAGAGCTGGCCAAGACAAAACAAGAGTTGCTCGATGTTGAGAAGCGCATCGCTGCCCTTGGAGAGGAGCTGAAGAAAGTGAAGAACGAGGTTCCGACAACCTCCAAGCTCATAGTGTCGAAAAGGCAAGTATCAATGCCACTTCGGTTGAGATGAAGAAGAGCCTCGCTGCTTTAAAGGCCAATTTGGTCAAGTCTGAGAAGAAGGTCGCCAAGCGCGAATCAAAAAATACTGAGTACAAGACAACCTTGGATGAGACTCGAGGCGAGAGGGTCGGACTGATTGGGCAAGTCCAGCAGTATTGCGAGGAGAAGCTCCTCTCTCGAGCGCATATCATCAATAAGAGTCCCCCGCCGGCAGGACTTTGCTGATATGAAGATGGTCGAGAGCTACCAATCTACGTCCACAAAGCTAGCCGAGCTTTTCGAGAAGGCTATCATCGAGGTAGCCCCTAAAGTGGACTTCTTGTATATTCAGGCTCGATTCAAAGAACTTGAGAAGGCTGCCACAGAGAGATACCAAGAGGACGAGGAGGCCTTTAGGCTGAGGTCAAGGCTTCTTATGAGGCGGCAGAGAATGCCGTTGAGGAAGATGAGCATGCCGAGCCTGGCGAAGGGGTTAAAGAAGTTGAGCCCGACGAGGGTGTTGCTAAAGATGATATGAGCTTGTGTAGCGCCAGGGCTCATATGACGAGGAAGAGCCCAAAGAACCCGAGAAGACCACTGATGTACTCGATGAGCAAGTTAACATAGAAACTTAGGTCTTTCTTTGGCATCTGTAATCAGCATTTTTCATTTTTTTGATTTACGTCAACTTTTGTAAATGCTATTTAATAAACGAAATGATGGGAATTTTTGGCTAAGTCTTCTGCAGCTTCTTTGCTCTTTGTTTCGATTATTCATCAACACTTCAGTAGATCATAATCTCATACATTACTTCGATTTAACCTGCTAGGTTATCGAGTATATTATTTGTTGTGATCCTAATAACAATATTCGAAGGACTCAATGGTCCCAGTGACAACTGCAAACTTTGAAGTACCTGTTAGGTACTTCTCAACCAAGGTCAAGATACTTGGTTTATGTACTTTGTTTATTTATCTTGTTGGGTTTTCTTACTTACAAAACTTCGATTGACCTTCACGGTCAAATACCCAAATTTGAATGTTCGACTGCTAGGTTTGTTAAAGCATAATAATTCGAAGTATTCTTAGAAATATATTGTTCAAATGATCTGTTAGGTCGTCTTCATTTCATAACTATTACAAAGCCTGTTTAACTAACGAGGTTTTTACAACTTCATAATAACAAAGATGCATCAATAACTTCGAAGTATAAACCGACAGATTTCACTAGGAATTTGACCGCGAGGTCTATTGTGATGTGCTCAAAGCGAGGTGGAAGTAAAACCTTCGTAAATTGTCAACATTCTAGGGTCCAAAGAGGGGATCTCCATTTATGTTTTTGAGCTTATAGGTCCCAGGTCGTATTATCTCAGTTACTAGATAGGGTCCTTCACAATTAAGACTAAGTTTACCGAGTTCTGGCTTCCTTCCAGTGGCTTAAGCTTTCGAAGGTCTAGATCACCTACTTTGAACTTCCATTCGCGAACATTGCGGTTGAACATTCCGGTCATCTTCTATTTCTGGGCAATGGACTTCAATAGCGCATTTTCCCTAGTATCTGGCAGCAAATTGATCTTGATGCCTATGTCTACTTCCTTCTGTCCATAGTCCTAGAAGGTTATCCTCGGTGAGGGGATATCTACTTTGACTGGTAGGACAACTTCACTTCCATACACCAAGTTGAATGATGTATTGCCCGTTGCTTCTTTGAATGTTGTTCGGGTTGACCAGAGTATTCCTGGTAAATCTTCAACCCATGAACCTTTTGGTCCATTGAGCATCTTCTTCAGCCCCTTCCATATCACTTTGTTCGCAGCCTCGGCTTGACCATTGGTTTTAGGTCGATTGACAGCTGAAAATCTGGTCTTAATGCCAAACTGCATAGTACGAATTAGTTGGTCCGCTGTTAAATTGTCGATCGTTATCTGAGATGAGAGCTTGTGGAATTCCAAATCGAGTAATGATATTCTTCCATATGAACTGCTGCACTTGGTTATCTGAGATTGTAGCTAACGACTCTACTTCGACCCGCTTAGTGTAGTAGTCTATTGCGACCAACAAAAATTTTCGACCACCTGAGACTATTGGGAATGGTCCCAAGATCCCCATACCTCATTGATCGAAAGGTAGGATCGGCTGAATTGTTGTCAGGTTAGTAGCTGAATGTCCATGTATATCTGCATATACCTAACATTTGGGACATTTTTTCACTAATTGTTTGGCGTCTTCCATAAAACTGGGCCAATATTAACCAGCTTGAAGGGCTTACCCTGCTATTTTTCAAGACCGCTGATGACTGCCACATCTAACTTCATGTGTTTGTCTGAGTATTTGATCACCTTCCTCGAGTGACACGCACCTTAACAATGGGAAAGTGAATGATTTTTTGTACAAGAGGCCGTTGTGTAGTATGAACCGGTGATATCACGTATTTATATACAGTTTTCTCCCTTATTTACAAGCTAATTTGTGCGTCAATGGAGCTCTTGGGAGCTATTTTGTGCTAACTTTCGTATATAGTTGTGGTCTCGTGTTTTAGTGTTGAATTACAGGTTTTATGGAGTTTTCTCCTAATTCCCGAGCCATTTGGAAGAAACCACGGCTTTACGAGATGTTACGAGGCACGTAGGACGATCGGGCCAAAATACATTGATCGGGTATAGAAGTTGCGGACCCGATCGGGCAAGGTATGCCCGATCGCATCAGGCGAGCATCAATGCACCAGACCCGATCGGGCGTAGTGTGCCCGACCCGATCGGGCCGGGTGTTGCTAGGTCTTATTGTGTTGCTGCTTGCGAGGCGCTTGTGCTCCCAGGCCCGATCGGGTGGCTGCCCAAGGCCCGATCGGGTGGACCTTAATCTTCGTCTGCATAGTGCGCTGCTGCTGCTAGGACCACGAGATCACGAGGGGAGCAAATTTGCACTTGGCCCGATCGGGTGCTGTGCTCGAGCCCGATCGGGTCTGGCGCTTAATGACGCGGATTTCGAGTTTTGTTTCCGATTTCTAATTAGATTTGAGGGGGACTATAAATACATTTTTCCTCATTATTTAGAGACATCTTTTTATTATTTTTCATTAGCTTTAGACTAGTTTTATTCTTCATTGTTCTTAGTTTAATTCAAACACTTTAGATTAAGTTAGAGGTGATCAAACCTATTTCGATTTCAATAAAAGTTCCTGCTTTCCGTCAATTGGTATTACTTCTTACCCTAATCTCTTTTGTTATTCTTGATTGCTTAGTTTATTTATTTAATCGTTCATGATGCAATTGTTAGGGTTTCACATTAGTTTTGTCGTTGTTAATTCGATTATGAGTGAGTAGTTCTCTTTATAGGGTGTTAGATAGGAAATCCATGTTTATACCATGATTGTGATTTAGACTCCTATTGATTTCTAGGGCTTGATTAGGGTGATTATGATGTGGTTTGTTCTTTATTCAGTAATTAACGTTATTGCGCAGTTTCTTTGGCTGCTTGTGGTTAATAGTTGTTTGCACAGATCCGTCTTACGACTAGAGGCCTACGACACGTCAGTAGTTCTGATTACGTTAGTGAACGTGTGTCGTATGTTGAAATATGAGCGTTGAGTCTTAACCATAGCTCAACATAGGCTCTAATCCCCCGACTCTTGACTTAGGTTTTGGTAGTAGTTGACCCTATTTGATTGGTATAAGCATGGTGGACCGACCTAGTACCCTAGACTTTTATTCCATAGTTTAATCCTCGATTTATTCCGTATTCTGTAGTCTATTCTTTAGTTTAATTATTTCTTCCCTAATTTCATCTGGAGTAGCTGAATTGGTTGAATATTAATTTAGAAACTCTGTCTCCCTGTGGATTCGACCCTGCTTCCACTGACGATCTTAGTTAGAGGTCTGTAGGTTTATCTTTGAATATGTGATACGACTAAATCCTATCAACCGGTCAGCTCGAGATTTCAAACTTTTAGGTTCCTTTTCATTCTCTGGTAGCTTTCTTTTTCGAGGTAGTCTTGTATATCGTGCTTCCACTCGTTTGTTCTATCCAAATGGCACATAAGGACTTGGGTATTGATGATTGGCTTATAAAGCACCTCCCATGAAATAGTTCTAGGCTCTAATCTCATGGCGGAGCTATCCATTCGAGATAATGCATTAGCTTGCTGATTCTTAGACCTCAGAATGTGTTGGATTGTGAACTTGGTGAATTTTGCATGTAGTTCCTTCACTTTCCCGAGGTACATTCTCATGCTATCTTACTTTTCCTTGAACTCGCCTTTGACCTCACCAACGACGTGCTACGAGTAATTTTTACGGTCATCTCATTAGCCCTATTCGAGAGGCAAAGCTTTAGGCCAAGTAGCAAGGCTTCATATTCAGCTTCATTATTGGACGTAACAAAGTCGAACTTTATGGAATACTCTCTCTTGTTTGCGAGAGGATCAATGCTCAGGAGAGAAGCCTCAAATCCAGCCTTCGAGGAGGAGCCATATACAAATAATTGCCATGTCCCGATTAGGGTGGCTGGCTCTGTTTCCGTTGGGCATTCAACGACGAAATCTGCCAATGCTTGAGCTTTGATAGCCTTTTGAGGCTCGTATTCTAAGCCAAAATCAATCAGCTGGTTTGCCCATTCGATGACTCGGTTAGAGTCGTTCCTGTTTTTGATCAACTTCTTCAATGACTGACTAGTGAGAACTTTTATTGGATGTGCTTCGAAGTAAGGCTTCAACTAGCAATTACCAATGCAAAGATCATCTTCTCTGATGCGGAATCGCGGCTTTCTTGCCCTCAAAATGAATGACTGATAAAGTAGGTAGGGTGTTGTTGGTTCTCTCGTTCTGCCACTAACATTGTGCTTAATGCGCACTTTAAGACAGCCAAATATACAAACGACTCTCTTGGGAAGGGTGAGACGATTTTAGGAAGGGCAGAGAGTGGGCTTCTAACTCTTCGAATGCTTCTTTGGCTTCGTCACCCCACTCGAAGCAGGGCTTTTTTACAGTGTTCAAGTAGTATAAACTCTTGTCAGCAAACCTCGACAGGAAACAGCCCAAGGCAACCATGCCTCCTGTCAGCCTTTGAACCTCTTTCAAGGTTCGAGGAGATTTCATATTCATTATTACCTCGACTTTGTCTGGGTTAGCTTCAATTCGTCTCTTATCTACAAGAAAATCGAGGCATGTACCACCTCGAACAACAAAGACACGTTTTTTTGGGTTTAACTTCATTTTGAACTTGCGTAGGGTGGCTAAGGTTTCCTTCAAATATTGGGCATGATCCTCGACCAACTTTCTTTTTATGATCATGTCGTCAACATAAACTTCGAAATTACGCCCCAATTTGTTCTCGAACATTTTGTTGACTAGGCGTTGATATGTATCCTCTGCATTCTGAAGCCCGAAGGGCATGACAACAAAGCAATAAACATCGGAGTTCGTGATGAACGCTGTTTGTACTTCGTCTTTCCTCTGCTAGAGGAATATGATGATATCTAGAATTCGCATCCATGAAGGCAAACAGGGCATGTTTGGTTGTTGAGTCGAGAAGTTTATCAATCTTGGGAAGAGGGAAATCGTCTTTCGGGCAAGCTTTATTAAAATATGTGAAGTCGACGCACGATAAGAGTTTTTTAGTGCGTCGTTAAGGCACTAAGAACCTCTTTCCAAAAAATATTTATAATCATAACGAGCAACTACTATGAACGTAGCAATGGCAAGTCAAGGGTCGAACCAAAAGGAAAAAAGGGATTGACTAAGGTCTATTAAGCCTAAAACTACCTAAGTGAAGGGTTTGTTGAGGGTGTGAAGGATTGAATAACTATCAACTAAAAACTAGTTAAAGAATACCAACTAACGATCAAGTATGGGAGATAAATATAATAAGGCAAACACTAGAGTTCGGGCTACTCGTATGAATCCGGGCTAGGCAATAATTACCAATGCGATTAAAGTTCATAGGCGATAATCATGCAAAGTGAAATTCTCCTCTAAATTAGTCGAATCCTCTCTCGAATGACCGTCAAGTGTAATCAATTAATGAATCAACTAGATCCTCTCTCAATTGGTCCCTAATCAATTGATTAATGGATTTAATCAGCATGGAAAACCCCTAATACAAGGATCCTCTTAATTTCTACCCAATCTCTTGGTCTAGAAATTAAGTTGATTCAAGGGAATGACGAAGAAATAAACATTCAATTAAGAGGAACTGAAATCTAAAAGCCCTAACATAAACCTGATCAAGATCTACCCTAGGGTGTCAAAACACCAAGAACAATGCATAAAAATCAAAAGGAAACACAACTACACGAACATCATAATTAAGCCCTTACTTCATACTTTCCCCCCTAACATAACCCTAGATAATGAACTACTGACTAATCACGGATTCAAAGCAAAAGAGATTAATAAAATTAAACATGATTAACAAAGCAATGAAAGTAGAGAGAGGAGATAGAAAGAAATATACTTGGATTGATTCAGCAATTGAATCTTCAATTAGAGTGTCAATTTGAAAACTAAGAGTTTGAGAGTGTTTAGAGAGAAAAACTAAGTAATTAGAGTGTAAGAGTCGAGTAAACTCAATGCAAAAATGCAAAAATCTATTTATAATATTCCATAAATGAATACGGAAAATCGGGAAAAAAACCCGAATACAGGTCTACACGGGCATGTCCAAAACGACATGGACGTGTAGACCTGATTTTCTGAAATCAACGTCTTCAGAAAGCAACTACTATATTCATGAAATTCAGCCAACACAGGCATATTGACCTGACTTTCTCAAATCAATGGGCAAGTAGAACAAAACTGTATTCATCGAAAAAACCCAACACGGGCGTGTTGACTTTTGGTCACCGGACAACTCAACTTCAAACGATCACATCTCTCTCGTCTCTTATCGGAATTGGGCTTATGACCATTCGTTGGAAGGCTATCAAAACAAGCTAACACCTCCCACCAGAATCACCTTAATGTGATTTATGGATCAAAAGTTATGTCTATTTGAAATTGAAAAGTCCACAACTAGTCTTCCAATTATCAAAGGACTTCAAAAGCCTACTAGTCATCCTGTAAATCATCCAAAAACAAATAAACAGATAATGAAGCGACAATATAACTCAAAGGTGACAAAAACCATGTAATGTTAGCCTTAAATGCTCTAAACTACATGCAAGCACGCTAAAAATGACCTACAATTAAGCACAATAAAGTGCTTATCAAACTCCCCCGAGCTAGTCCAATTGCTTGTCCTCAAGCAATGCCAATCAAATACAAGGGCAAGGGGTCAATGACTCCTCATAATAATACGCATGCCAAGATAGAGAATAAAGACATTTCAAACATTTTCATCAACAAATGCAAAACACTATCAAGTCTCAAAGTTTATAGCACAAGGAAAAACAACCAATCTTACCACAAGTTCTCCTCCAAGCTTGGCTCAGTCATATGGATAGTAGCTCTCACTTTGGTTGTGCTCAAAGTCTCTCGTGTGTTTATATGGTTACAATGAACACTCAAGGCTCAATTCCGTTGACTAAATCCTACCTTAGGTTTGCATATCTTCTCACTCTCCATCGCGTGAGACATTAGTTCTTTTCAAGAATCATTACGACTTTATCAAGGTTGTAATGAAGGCTAAAGGTAAAGGTGTAGAGACATTTGGGAATTTGGTGCTAAATATGGGAAGTGAAGCTTCCTAAATCAACACCATCTACACAAACGCTAACCGAAACCATGTAACTTTGTTACAACCACTCAACCACTAAACCAACCAATAATACCTCCTCCAATAGCATGTCCTAATCTCTCTTTATTAAGCACTAAGAATAAAAACCAAATTTTTTTTGTTGGGGTGTTTGATGTTCTCATTTTTCTCTTTTCTAATGTTTTCTTTTTGTTTTCCCTTTTCTTTTTTATAACTAATAATAAAGAGAGATAAAAGATCAACAAGAAGTTGGGAGGAGGTGAACTCAACACAGAACGTGAGTTCTAACCAAAATACACATCATACAACCAACTCAAATCACTATCAGAGCACGAATCACAAGACATACCCCTTATCAATCTAGCTTCACAATCCCCTAGGTGAGGAAATCGTAATAGGCTGAAGATGTGGTTAAACAAGAAAACAGGCTCAGGCTCACGAGGGTGACAAAGCATATAAGACTGAAAAGATGTCATTCTATAAGGCTGTAAAAACATGCTCTCACCAAAGGTATAGCTACCAACATCGGTCGAGCCGCACAAGAGGGATACCAATCATACAACAGCCCAACGATTCCTTAGCCTACTAGAGACTATCAAAGCATTTCCTTTTTCGGTTTCAGGTCATCAAGAAAGACTTATGCGTACTAAAGGTATATTTCTATCCTAAATGCAATCTATATGCACATGCAAGACTAAAGGATTCTACATGCACCCTAAATATGATACTAAATGCTAATATGTTATCTAAACATGACACTAATATGTAATTAAAGCCAATTATATCCACCTAATGCAAACTATATGCAACTAATATATACATCCTCCCCCAAGCTAAACCACACAGTGTCCTCACTGCGAAAAGTTTAAAGATAAGAATAGCAAGGGAGGGTAAAAATCCCGACTCACTGGTCGGGAGAGGGGTCAGAACCACGTGAGTCGAGCTTATCCCTTAAAGGTCATCAATCGAGTTCCCAATGACATTTTTATAATTTAGCAATATCTTAATCAATTCTGGCATAGAGATGTCATCAAGAGCCGAGTTGATAATAACATAATAAGTACATGCATCATCAAGGAAAACATACTTAAGGGTGGGGGAAGGGGTTTTAACTCCACCTTAGAAGGAGGCTTATAACTCTCGTCTTTAATGGAAGCGGCAAGGACCTTCAACTCCTCCTCATGTGTCCTCTCGACGACAGTTTTATCGACAAACATAGATGTTTTCTTCACCTCATCAATGTTCAAAGTCGGTGCTTCAGTGATAGAAGCATAAGGCTCATCATAAGTGTGAACTTCTCTCTCAAAACCTTCAATTTCACTTTCCACATGACCAACCCGACAAACTCTCTCTTTCATGGGTCCCTTCAATGTTTTAGAGAACTCAAAAACAACCTTCTCATTGGCTACCTCAACCGTAATTGTATCATTTCTGAATTACGGCACCGAATATCTTAAGAGCTTCTCTTCCAAGAATGAGAGGAGTATCTGGATCTTCCTCCATATCCATCACCACAAAATCACAAGGCACAAATAAATCTCCATTGAATTGGAACATCTGGCAACTCCCCATGCGGGACCCTCACAGTTCAGTCCGCCACTTGAATGGTCTTCCTCGAGGGAAGAAGAGGAAAGTAAAGGTGCTTGGCTATGGGAAGGGCATCAAACTCACACTTGCTCCCAAATCGGCCAACGCACCTTTAGGCTCAAAGTCACCGATCTCCACAAGCAAGGTGAAGCTTCCAGGGTCTCTTTACTTCTTGGGCATAGTACGTTGCACTAGAGCACTGACTTGGTATGGCAATGTGATGAGTTCATCTTCTAGATTCTGTTTGTTGGAGAGGATCTCCTTGAAGAACTTGTCATATGGGCGGTATTTTAGACATGGCCTCAAGGAATGGAATGTTAATTTGAAGGCTCTTCATAACATTTAGGAACTTAGTGAATTTGTAGCTCAACTTCCTCTCCACCAACCTTTGAGGACATGGGATCGGTGGCACATAGGTCTGAGGTGGAGGAGGTGTTGACAATGGAGCTTTGTCAATAATTTGCTCATCAGTTTCCTTATCTTCTCTTCCTCTCTCAACATTAACCTCTCTCTCTCATCTTCCTCAACTTGATTATCCTTCTCAACCACCTCAACTTCACTTTCTTCACACTCATTAGGCATCTTGGCCCCTCATAGTTCATTCCCGACCTCAATTGGATGGCTTTGGCTTGATGTAGGTTGGAGTTAGGAATGGGTTGGCTTGGTAGTTTATTTATGGGGTTAGAGGGGTTCTTCTCGGCCACTTGAGCTAATTGGGTCTCAAGCATTTTGCTGTGTGATTGTAGCTCTTGGAACCTTTGGTCATCGGTTTGAAGAGCTTGGCTTTGAAGACTAAGGATTTGGGTGATGGTTTGGAGTTGTTGGAGAATTTGGAAGGTAGGGTCGGAGGATGGAGTACGTTCGGGGATTCAGTTTAGGAAATGGGGGATTTAGAGGGGCTTTTCGAAAGTTGGATCTTTGATAAGGAGCTTGATAGACATTAGAGTCTTGAGAGAAGGACCCACCTTGTAGCTTTGATTGTACCCTTGATGAGGTTGATTATAGCTTTGTTGAGGTGGATTTGAACCTTGTTCAGGTTGGTTGAAGCCTTGATAACAACCTTCAGGTTGGTTGTAACCTTCTTGAGGTTGTTTCCAACTTTCTTGTTGATTGCTTCGATACCCTTGGTTACCTTGATAACCGTCTCCTCTAGAATTCATTGCCATGACATGCTCCGACTGAGATCCTTCATAATAAGAGGTATCGTGGTTTATACCGCTACATATGTCACAAGAGAAAGCATTCATTTGTTAGGGATTTGATGATGGAAGGGTGATCTCAGAGAGCTTCTTGTCAAGTTGATCCATCTTTGCTTGAATTTGATCCATTGGGTCCACCTCAAACTTGCCACCCTTCTTATGTTGAGCACCTCTCCTTCTTCCACCCTATGAGTAGTGATTTATCACTTCTTCTATGTTGGACTCAAGTTGGTCTTGCGGGATCCTAGAAAGTTGACCTCCCCCTCGAGGATCAAGGTTTGCATGTGACATAGGGTCAAGACCATCATAGAAAACCCCATGAGCAAATTTTTATGGAACTCATGGTGAGAGCATGAACGAATCAACTCCCTAAACCGTTCCCAAGCCTCCGTAAGTGTCTTATCACATTCTTGCTCAAATGAGGAGATCTTCCTCCTAATATCTGCGGTTTATGACTCTGGAAAATACTTCTTCAGAAAAGCCGATGTAACTTGCTCCCAAGTAGTGAGGGGGTTAGCGGGCAAGCTCTTGAGCCAAGACTTTGCCTTTTTGGAAAGAGAAGACCGGAAGAGATGCATGTTGATATAGGTTGGAGAGACACCATTATTCGTTATCAGAGCACAAATATCCAAAAATCGATCAAGATGATCAAGTGGATCCTCATCCGACCCTCCACAAAATTGCTCTACTTTGACCATCCATGTGAACTGAGGGTGAATGGTGAAATTTGTAGTGTTGTGGGGGTCGAATTCCACCTTGTAAAACATAGGACCCCGGATTTTCGAAATCCCTGAAAAGGTGGGCAAAATCGTCTCCTATGTCTGATAAGAGGTTTTTAGTGTGTCGTTAAGGCACTAAGAACCTCTTTCCAAAAAAAATTATAATCCTAATGAGAAACTACTATGAACATAGCAATGGCAAGTCAAGGGTCGAACGACAAGGAAAAGGGATTCACTAAGGTGTATTAAGCCTAAAACTACCGAAGTGAAGGGTTTTTTGGGGGTGTGAAGGATTGAATAACTATCAACTTAAAACTAGCTATAGAATACCAAATAAGGATCAAGTATGGTAGATAAATATAATAAGTCAAACACTAGAGTTCGGGCTACCCGTATGAATCCGGGCTAGACAACAACTACCAATGCAATTAAAGTTCACATGCGATAATCATGCAAAGTTAAATTCTCCTCTAAATTACTCGAGTCCTCTCTCGAATGGCCCTCAAGTGTAATCAATTAATGAATCAACTAGATCCTCTATCTAATGGTCTCTATTCAAATGATTAATGGATTCATTCAGCATGGAAAACCCCTAATACAAGGATCCTCTCAATTTCTACCCAAACACGGGCGTGTTGACTTTTGGTCAGCGGACCACTCAACTTCAAACGATCATATCTCTCTTATCTCTTATCTAAATTGGGCTTATAACCAGTAGTTGGAAAGCTATCAAAATGAGATAATACCTCCCACTAGAATTACCTTAATCCAATTATGGATCAAAATTTATGTTCATTTGAAGTTCAAAATTCCACAACTAGTCTTCCTATGATCAAAGACTTCAAAAACCTGCTAGTTAGTATGGAAATCATCCAACAACAACTAAACAGATAATGAAGAGACAATATAACTCAACGGCGACAAAAACCATGCAATGTTAGGCTTAAATTTTCTAAGCTACATGCCAGGACACTAAAAATAACCTACAATTAAGCACAATAAAGTGTTTATCAATGCACATTCTCCACGATCCATTGGGCTTTCGAACCAGCACAATGTTTGACATTCATTCCGTGTACTAGCACTCTCTAATGAGCCCATCACTTAGCAGTTTTTTCGCTTCTTCTACAGCTGCTCCTTTACAGCCCTTGGTGCCACAACTTTTGATTGATAGGATTGAAATGTTTTTTGATGTTCAGTTGATGCTTGGTGACCGAGGGGTCTATCCCTGGCATTTATCAGCTTATAAGGCAAACACATTGTTTCGGGTTCGAGAAACACAGTAGATTTGTAATTCGGGGAAGTCCAATTCCAGCTAAGTCCAATTCCAGCTAGGGTAGTAACCAAGTAAATCCAAGGTCTTCGAATTTCAGCACCTGCAAAACCGAGCACCGTGAACTAGCCCGGGGATGTTCCCGGGATCGGCTCTCCGATGCTTATGTCAGATCTGATCTCAGAAGTCAGAGAGAATAGTACAAGTAAATGCTATCCAATATATGGAAAAACGTACCTGAATGATCAGATGAGAGTCCTATTTATAGGTAGTACTGGAGTGACGTCATCTGGTGAAGATGGTGACGTCATGAAAGCCTTTTTGTCAGTGGGCCTGTCTGAAGGCCTGTACTTTCTGGCCTAAAAGATCCTTAGGGGTAAAATGGTAAATTTGCCCCCAAAGGGTATTTTAGTCATTTCACCGATTATGTGGGCCATGACTGGAAGGGGCCCAAACATTAGCCCACGCTCTATGTCGTAGTGTTAGACCATGATGAGACTGCCATGTGGAGTGGAATAGTCTGCCTTGGTTTGTTGAAAAATTCGACGTATCCCAAAGTGGGATTGACCTAGTAGAATTCGAACGCCCTCACTCTGAGAGGGTGAGTAAAAATTCGAACTCCCTCAACCAGATGGGTTGGGCACGAATTCGAACTCCCTCACCCTTACAGGGTGAATGCGAATTCGAACGCCGTCAACCAGATGGGTTGGGCATGAATTCGAACGCCCTCTATTGGAGAGGCTCAATGCGAATTCGAACGCCCTCCTTTGGAGGGGTTCAAATGTGAATTCGAAAGCCCTCCATTGGAGGGGTTCAATGTGAATTCAAACGCCCTCCATTGGAGGGGTTCGTTGTGAATTCGAACGCCCTCCATTGGAGGTGTTCGTTGTGAATTCGAACGCCCTCAATTGGAGGTGTTCGTTGTGAATTCGAATGCCCTCCATTGGAGGGATTCAATGTGAATTCGAACTCCCTCCATTGGAGGTGTTTGTTTCGGGTCACAAGAAATACAGTGAATTTGTAATTCGGGGAAGTCCAATTTCCAGCTAGGGTAGTAACCAAATGAGTCCAAGGTCTTCGAATCCGGGCACCTGCAAAAACGAGCACCGTGAACTACCCCGGGGATGTTCCCGGGATCGGCTCTCCGATGCTTAAGTCAGATCTGATCTCAGAAGTCAGAGATAATAGTACAAGCAAATGCTCTGTAATATATGGAAAAACGTACCTGAATGATCAGATGGGAATACTATTTATAGGTAGTACTGAGGTGACGTCATCTGGTGAAGATGATGATGTCATGAAAGCCTTTTAGTTAGTGGGCCTGACTGAAGGCCTGTACTTCCCAGCCTATGGGATCCTTGGGGGTAAAATGGTAATTTTGCCCCATAAGGGTATTTTAGTCATTTCACCGGTTAGGTGGGCCATGACTGGAAGGGGCCAAAACATTAGCCCCACGCTCTATGTCGTAGTGTCAAACCATGATGAGACTGCGATGTGGAGCGGAATAATCTGTCTCGGTTGTTGAAAAAATTCGCCGTACCCCAAAGTGGGGTTGATTTTAACAAATTCGAACGCCCTTACCCTTAAAGGGTGAGTGAAAGTTCGAGAGCCCTCACCTTGAGAAGGTGAGTGAAAATTCGAAAGCCCTCACATTTAGAAGGTGAGTGAAAATTCGATAGCCCTCACCTATAGAAGGTGAGGGAAAATTCGAATGCCCTCACCTTTAGAAGGTGAGTGAAAATTCGAAAGCCCTCACCTTTAGAAGGTAAGTGAAATTCGAAAGCCCTCACCTTTAGAAGGTGAGTGAAAATTCGAAAGTCCTCACCTTTAGAAGGTGAGTGAAAATTCGAAAGCCCTCACCTTTAGAAGGTGAGTGAAAATTCGAAAGCCCTCACCTTTAGAAAGTGAGTGAAAATTCGAAAGCCCTCACCTATGGAAGGTGAGTGAAAATTCGAAAGCCCTCACCTATGGAAGGTGAGTGAAAATTCGAAAGCCCTCACCTTTAGAAGGTGAGTGAAAGTTCGAAAGCCCTCACCCTTAGAAGGTGAGTGACATTTCGAAAGCCCTCACCTTTAGAAGGTGAGTGAAAATTCGAAAGCCCTCACCTATGGAAGGTGAGTGAAAATTCGAAAGCCCTCCTAGGAAAAGTAGCTCATAGAATTTGAACACCTTCCTCAGAGAGGCTTTAAAAGACTTAGCCATACTTATTCAATTTTTTTTAAAAAAAAGCCCTTTATGAAAGGGTTTGGTGCAATTTCGAACGCCCTCCACACAGATGTTCAACTGGAATTCGAACGCCCTCCAAGGAGAATGGCTCATAGGATTTGAGCACCCTCCTAGGTGACTAGCTCATATAATTCGAGCGCCCTCATAAGACTTGGGTGCACTATCCAGTGACTTCAAATATCGAACGTCCTCCTACTTGAGGTGTTCAATGAATTCGAACGCCCTCCCAGGAGGGGTTCAATACGAGAATTCGAACGCCCTCAATAGGGTGTTCGATACAAATTACAAACATCCATCATTGGGTGGTTTATAATAAAATTCGAAAGCCATCCTTTAAGGAATTTTATGAAGGTGCCTGGTTAGGGCTAATTGAGTTCAATACTCAATTTGATAATTTCGAGGTGGCCTGTAAGGGCTAATTGAGTCCAATACTCAATTACTCGAAAGGGGATGCCTTATGAAGGGATTGGCATACTTAGAAAATTTTCTAAAGTATGGATTCAAAGAACATCCTTGAATCTACTCGAGGTAACTCAGTCAAGGGTTATACCTTTTGAAGTGTTCGAGGTAGCCCCGGTGAGGGGAGAGTCGCACAGCCGAATTTGTTCGAGGTAGACCCGGTGAGGGTCAACGTTTAAAAGTCCACTTTTTGGGTAGTCAATCGTATTTGACCATTTTTTATACGTTTGAACCGTATAAATACCGTATTGAAACAAACCCCCTTCTATCATCTGGCACGAACTCCCATGTTGGGTTACTGTTCACATTAGAGAGGTTACTGTTCAGGGTAGGTGGGATATAAATATCTCACTTCTTTCCTCATTTACTCACTTGTAATTTCTCTCTCTACTTTCTCGCTCTAATTTTCTCTCCCTTTTTAAGAAGCCTTTTGCTCCTTGTGTGCTGCTCAGAGCGTGTCAAGAGAGCGAGGAGCCTTCTTCGTGTAATTCGACTGGTATGACATCTCATTTTTGATTCTTTTCCTTGCTTTTAATAAATTCGATAGGGGTTACTGTAATATAAATAATGAACCCTGTTTTCGAACTGAGTGCCCCATATTCCTTGCCCCTTCCTTATATGCCTTGGGTAGAAACATGGGTAGATGGGGCTCCTGTTGTATCAATAGCTTATTGGGTCCCGAATTCTGATATTTTGCTTGATGTCATTCCTATTGAGGAAGAGGAGTGTGAGGAGGATTTCGAGGGGCCTGAGGAACTTTTAGATCATCCTAATAAAGTAACGATAACCTTCCCTCCTACTAAGAGGAGTTACTTAGATTCTTTCCTTTCTCTTGGTGTTGTGCAAATTGTGGAGATGACGGATGAGGGGACTTCGACTTCTGATTATATCGAGCCCTGCCCTTCCCCCAACATGAGATTGGGAATAAGTGGCCACTGGTCAACAGGGAAGTGGCGAAAGGATCTTTAAGAAGGGCTGTCGCACTACAACAAAAAGGACCTTTCGTGGCGATTATTTTGATCTTTCGTGGCGAATATATTTGCCGCGAAAACCTTTAGGATCAAATGACTATTCGTCACGAGATCCATTGTCTCTATAGCATATTGAAGCGATTTTCACAATCGCTGGGGTAGGCCAAAATAATTGCCGCGAAAGGGTTGAAGCTATACCAGCGATTATTGTAGCGATTACAATCATCAGTAATTCCCTGTTTTGCTTTACCTCCATTTACTTTAGCATCAATTGTAATCACCACTATTTTTAATATGCAACGATTGTAATTCCCACTAAAGACAATGATTTATCTTTGCTAATTTCTATTGTGTCAATTGAAATTGCCACAAAAAGATTATTGTCATTTCTTTTGATTCTATTGTATCAATTACAATTGACTCTCAAGAGACTACTAACAAATGACTACTATTCTTGCTTCGATTATAATTGTCACTTTAAGTGATATGAATTATAGATAAATAATCCCAATCATATTGCCGATATAAAAATGTGCCCAAGTGTCAGAGTTACTTGGCTAATAATTTCAAAGACATTAAAGAGATAATCTAAAATCTATCACAATATATATAATATAATAACTTCAAAGTTAGCAAAATTTGCATTGACATCCTTATATCAAAAAGGAGTGTAATATCTTCATAAGCAGTTACGTACAAACCAAGTGTTACTTATGAATAGAAAAAAAAATCCTCCTAATTGCTATATATGTTCACCAAAAAGCCGCGACTCTTCTACTTCCAACTCTATAGTAATACCTGTAAAAAACAAAGAAAAAAAGCTAAATTATATTATTAAAAGCGCATTTAATTCACTTTACAGAACCATACTTTACCTAGACGCTAGCAAAGCCCATAGTAAGACTCAATTATAGCTTTCCCATCCTTGAGTCAAAGGATCATCATCCTATAAATTACATCCGTAACTTATTAATAATAGCAATAGATATATAAGATTAATATAAGTTATTCAAGAAAACAATAACATTCACGTAATCAACCAAATAGGTAAAGAAAAAAATGCATGCAGAAATATGATCAAAGCAACACAATCACACAATCATATCTTATGGAAGAATGGAAAATATATCAAGCGTTAAATCTTAATCATTCTACAACATTCTAATAACATTGATCTTAGTTCGTTGCTAGCCTTTCTATTCCTTGTATTTATGCTATTATAGAACTACTACATATCCTTTCAAAAACAAAACTACAATATGGTTTAAAGAACTTCATAGCCTAGTAGTTTTATAGATCACTAAATATGATTATGCCAAAGGCGGGTCTAAATTTTGGCAGCACCTCCCCCATATATGGAACACTCCCCAATGGATGGGGGCTAAGTGAGAACAACTCGTAGCCTCCAAATGCATTTTTATGATTGTGAGGAAAAGTCACATTACGTTGCTACTATGAGAAATGTCAACAGAATGCTGTGAAACTCAACATAAATCAACCATAACAAACGTGCTGGTGTCCTGTTGAGAGCTTCATGATCTGCTCATAGTGTCATGTTGACATCTTCATGATCTGCTAGTTTTACTTAAGGCTAATGACAAACAGTAGGGCCAGACTAGTAGCTCATATCTGGTGCACTGTTTTATCTAATGATTATGGTACTCTACTCTAATTCATTAAAGTAACTGCCAAAAACACACTACTAAAGCGACAACCAACATAAGAACATGAGACAATTTGATGTATACTCATCATACAATTTTAAAAATACCTTTCGTGTGTTCTTTGCTATATATAAAATGTGCTACTCATTATATCCTCACGTGCTTCATGCAATATAATGTTCCTAGCAGAATAAATGGAGTGAAGCCACTCATTACCCCTGATAACATACGTATCTAAAAGCGACAACCAACAAGACTCAAACTCATCAACCGACTCAGGCAAGTTAACACACTTGTGAAAACCCACGGTGACAAACATCCATCCTAAACCGATGTCGTGTATTGCATAAAAAATATCTTACCCATGCATATTCAGCAGACCTAAACTGATATCAGTAGTATATCCTAAACCCATGCCGTAACAAATATCCACGGCTCAACTGTTCATTTATTCAGTAGTATATCCTAAACCGATGTCGTGTGCTGCATAACGGCAGACCTAATAGTAGTATCATAATCAATAGTATGAAATAACATACCTTGGTCTTTTCGTTATCCCAATATGTAAGAAGATCCAACCATTGATCATTAGGCACACGAGCTAATTAATTCCGTTATACTTGAAGAGCTTATGATATTCAGCTTCGAGTTTGCCTCAAAAATCATTCACTCTTTTTCGCAAAGATTGAAGAATAAAATTTTCTCATCTACGTGGAAAACTGAAGCGTAACTGTAAGCAAAGGCAAGTAATCATTCCATAAGACAACTAAAAATCAAAATTTAGTCACAACAAGGTGATCGAAATAAATCAACATACCTTGATCTCATTTATGCATAAGGTTTTGTATTCCTTTGGTACCAGTCTCCAATCAGAATATCCTTATGGTGCCAACTCCGGATTCCTTCCTATGGTCCCTATAAAACTAGCTAGAGGACTAGCTACTTCACCGATTTGTTGTCCATAACGGTTCAGTGTATCATCTGCTGATTGATTCCAAATATGTGATCCTTCACAAACTGCTGTCACTGACTCACTGTATACTCGAAGCAGACCGCACAAAAGTTTTTCCACGGTGACAGACATATATCATAAGCAGTTGGGCCTGATCACAGTGCTAGCACTATAAATCCATGTCTTGTTTAGGGGGCCTTGTCCAATGCCCTTTAACACGAGCGGTTTACCGCAAACTTATGGCAACCAGTTTTCAGTTTCATATGATAGAAATTAAATGAACTTAAAACTAATACGTAAAATAATCCAGGAAGCTAGTTTATGTGGTTTTCCATATTTCAATATTTGGTTTTCCAAAAACTAAAAACTAGAAACAGGAAAAGATAATAAATGGAACCTGAGTTACCGGTTTTATATTAATGAGCTGCAAACTCTGAATAAAACAGTTTAAGTATTGGATAGGGTGCCAATACCGAGTATGCGCTAATACTTCCTCTGTTGTCCGAATGGTTTAACTTCAACTGTAGTGCAAACTCAGCATAGGGCACCTAGGCAACAAAATATACTAAAAATAAATAAATCTGGGAGCTATATATACACATGGGAAGCCTGAAGTATAAACATACCATGCATAAGGTGTGTGATAATCTAGATTTCTATACAAGCCATCAAGGAGCTGACAGCACTATTCAGAAGATACGAAAATATCAGAGAATATAAACATTACAACTTGCAGATTAGGGAATGTAAATAACACAACTTGCAGATTTCACAATCCAATATGGATCTAAACAAAAGCAATATGGATTTGTTGTGCTTGCTTGATTATTAATCTCTAGTCACTTGTGTAATAATAATGTAGTCATCCTCCATCGGTTCATGAAATGCTCTACTAATTATCCTTTGATTAAATGTGTTGTTTAGTGTTCACTCTTATTCTAATAGACGATATTTAATTGAGTTAAACTGCCCTAAGGCAACACTTGAGCCTCGTTCTTTCCACGCTAATGAAACAAGTTAGATAAAAGTTTTAGATTAGTGCAAGACCGACCAACAAGCTCAGGATAATCCCATATTATGACCAGTAAGATCAAATAAGTTTAAACACTTGAGGAAGGTACTGTCGTAGCTCTAAGGAAAATCAAGTTTTAATGACAAATACAGCACGAATAGATGGAACTGATGCATTTCTTTTCCATGTCTCTGCGATATGAAATCCCTAATTCAAAATTATATCAACAATGAACAAGCTCACAGTGTAATCATCAATCATCAATTTGCAATAAATAATTTTCAAAAAAAGAACTAACCTCTTCTTCACCGCACTGCCTCAGTTAGAGTCAAGGTATCTGCTTCACAATCTGATTGCGTACAATACTGACTACACCGGAAGGACAAAGAGCCAATGAGACAAAGAACCAATAAAATTGTAATCAAATCCGAGAGAGAGATTGAAAACCTTAGAAGGATCGACTTTGGGGAAGTCTTTGATGACGGAAAGACCAACTTTGGCACCTACTAATGGTGGTTAATTCTCAGTCGGTGTCGTGCTTGCCAAGTCGACTCAATCTAATGACGAATTCACTCAAATTCACTCGTGAGATACGAAATCAGTGGACGAAATATGAAGATATTCGGTTAGGTCAATTTCAATTCACTCGTGAGATAGGAAATTCAGTGGACGAAATCTGAAACTGAGGATTGAATGTTTTGAACCAAATTCATCACACTACTAAATCAAGAGCTACAATTTAACAAAAAAAAGTTTGTAATTTCAGAGTTCCTAAATCAGGTACTTTCTATAGTCATCACCCAAGGGAACCTAAAATTCACATCCAAAAAACTAGCATCAACAAATTATCCAATTCAATAACATCAACAATCAACTTCCAATAAACAATCTAAACAACTAGAAAATTTATCTGAAACTAGAGAAGAAAGGAGGAGAGTGACACCTTAAGTGGTGGCACGGAGCATAAGAACCGCCGCGCGGCGGCAGATAGGGCGTGCTCCTAGAAGCGGGCGAACGGAGCAGCGAGGAGGAAGGGAGCTCGAGCACTAGTATACGGCTCAGGAGAGATATACAGAGCGTTGGGATGAGAGAATGCGAGAGCTCCGGCGAAGTCTTCGGCGATTCCGGCGAGCTCCGACTGATGAAGAGTGAGAAGCAGCGATAGCGAAAGGGAGACAGAGAGAGTGAGTGAAAATGAGGGTTACGAAAGAGGGAGAAAGAAAAATTTGAAACTAGAGTGGCGGAGGATTGAAAGTGATGAATTTGGTGAAAAATTGAAACCGACGATTGGAGTAGCGGTGGATTGAAAATGATGAATTTGGAGTGGCGGTAGATGGAATGTTTTGTCAAATTTTGTAGATGCCGCCTAAAGCAGATAGGATTTGATTTTTTAGGTTTTCGCATCGATTTTGTTATAAGCTTTCGTATTAATTAAAAATAGCTACCGTAGATTTAGTAATTTAAGTATTTTTTAAACTTATTGTAGCAAATTGTTAATTGATGCTAAAAAATTGCCACTAAAGCCCATAATTGTTGTAGTGTCGTTTTTGTCGACTTTGTATCATATAAAGCTGCCCTATGTCATGTATCCCCCACAACTCACAGATTTGGTAGTGTCACCACCTCCCGGGTGCGTCGGTGTATATAAATCTATTTCAAACTGGGTTTGCGCTTTCCCTTGCACCCACTTTTTAAGGAGATTTTAGAGCCATACAACATAGCCTTGTGTCAACTTATGCCTAACTCGGTTGGGACGATAGTTACATTTTTGTGTATCTGTCGCATGCTTGGAGTGCGACCGTCCTTGCGCCTTTGGCGCAATATGTTCCGAATACAAGACGTCTCCGAGCTTAGCCATGGGCCTGGTTGGTACTTTTTTCAGGCCAGGCATCTCATAATGGTCAAAGATGGCCTTGGGGAGAAGAAATCGTATAAGGTCACAACTGAGATGCCAACCAACCACGCTCTTTTTCGAGGGGAGTTTCTCTTCATCTTTCGAGGGGATCAGCCGTGGGATATACCGGTAACTTTGTCCGATAGTCCTCCTAACTTTGGCATGAATCTTAATGTGCCTGAAATGGACGTCAAGGAGGATATTGTGGCTATACACTGTCAAGCCACGTCGTTTCATGTCGACGGGAAGCCTAAATACAAGACTGATCACTGGCTGCCTAATGATAAGGATTTAGCCAACGAGCATTTCCTGTCGGCTTTCGGCGTGTCCCCGGCATATGACCAATGTAGGGGTCTATTACTTATCTATATCTTCTGTTTGTGATGTCAACCTTGGTTTTGACTTTATTTCTCTGTTTTTGTAGTGCTTGCTTTCAAAAACCTTGACGAGGAGATGAAGAAGAACACCGCTAAGAGTGGTATGGCGGCCATGGCCAAGGTGTCACTTAATACGGGGGAACTCAAAGTTCCCAAACCTCCTGCTGTAAGTTCGAACACCCTTTCTTGTTGGGTTTTGATTTTATTTGCTTCTTCTAACTTATCTATTCTTTGGCAGAATCCAAAACATAAACCAAAGGCGAAATCGGTGACACCGAAGCCTTTACCTGCTCCTCCTGCAACTCTGCCTTACCCCCCTCCTCCAGTGGTCGAGACTCCTGAGGGTTTGAAAAGGAAGGCCCACACCTCTCCCTCTGTTGATCCGTTTATACCGGATCTTAGTTTTCACCTAGGTGCGGGTTCAAATCCTCTGGCTGAGGAGGAGAATGAAGAGCCCCTGGTCAAGAAGACTAAAACTTCTTGGCTTGACGACGTCGACGGTCAGTGCAGCGCCGTAAGCATCGAGAATGCCAGCCGAAAGGCTCTTCGAGCTCGTTACCAACGAGTTCGAGAGGCATTATTGGGGCCTGGGGACAAGGACGATATCTCTAAGCTCGGTGCAGCGAAAGAGATCGAGGCGCTCAATGAGTGCTGGTTTCAGGTGAGTCTTCTCGTCTTCCCTTTGTTCATATCCCATTTTTGTGGCTTCACTTAATCTTTTCTTGGCTTGTCGCAGATGTCTATCCGAATGGCCTGCCTTACTGAAAAGGAAGGTCGTGATTCGGGTAAGCCGGCCGAGGAGCTAAGTAAGTGCAAACAAGAGTTGTTGGAGGCCTCTCGAAGAGTCTACACCCTTAAGGCTGATCTTGATGCGGCTAAGAGGTTGAATGCCGACAACCTCGAGGAATTTAACAGTGAGAGGACGAGTCTGATGACCAACAGAGACGAGATTTCCAACCAGCCTAAATCTGCTGACAAGAGGCTCGATGCCTCACGCAAAGAGGTTGCAGACCTCGAGGGACAGCTTAGGGGCCACAAGGAGCTGCTTCAACGGGTTGAAGCTCAGCGGGATGACTTGCAGCAGCAATATGATAAGTCCTTCAAGGACTTAAAGCAGAAGAGGGACAAGTACATCCGCCGCTGGAAGCGATCGCAAGAGGGTAAGAACTTTGCTGATCAGAAAATGGTCGAGGGCTTTCAATCTGCTCGAGGCGAAATCCAGGGTTTTTTCGAGCAGACTCTGAAAGACTTGGCTCCAAGACTTGATTTTTAATAAGTTCTGGCCAAGTATACTGAGTATGAGTAGAAGGCCCTCGGCGCCTATATGGAGAAGGAGAAGGCAAAAGGCAATCGAGGGGCTAGTGAAGCTTCCTCCTCTTTCCCTGAGGAGGTCGTTGAGGCAGTTGAAGATGAAGCCCCTGCCGACCTCTCTCCTGCCAAGGAAAGCGAAGTTCAAACTGCTGAGGCTGCTTCTGAAGCTGTCGAGGATGAGCATGAGGTGGATGAAGCTGATGATGCAAGCTCTTTATCCGAGTCCTCGTCTGAGGAGGAGGATATCGACATAGAGGCCCCTTGACTTTGTAACTCAGCATTATGTATTTAACTTTTTGTAACTCAGTTACTTAGCTTTCTTTTTATTCTGTTCTAAAAGCTTGTAATCTTGACTTTGAATGGAATGAAAAGAACTTTTGCTCATCTTGTTTCATACTTTTCGCCTTTATTTTCGACCTGCTAGGTCTCCTGTTTCTTTTGTATGACAAAATTCAAGTGCCCTCAAAGAAGAGTCCATAGAAATTCGAAGGCCTACCTTAGAGGAGTCACATCACTTAATAAAATTGGAGACTGGTGAGGTTATGAATTCGTTTTGAACCTGCTAGGTCCTAAAAATTTCGAACATGATGCATGGCTTAAATAGATGACAAATTCGAAAGACCGATGAGGTCATATTTCATTCATAATCTTAACAAGTCTGTTTGGACCGGCAAGGCCTACAAGTTCAAGATCATTACAATTATTCCAATGCTTATCACAACAACTTAACAAGACCGGTGAGGTCGAAGTACAAAAACTATCTATCTTGCTATCATATTAGCCCCTTAAGTTTTTGTGGTTGGCCTTAAACGTAGAACTTCCTTAAGTTGTCGATATTCTAGGGACGAAACAAAGGATCACCATCCATGTTCTCGAGTCTGTATGTTCCAGGATGAATAACCTCCGTTACTCGATATGGTCCTTCCCAATTTGGACTTAGCTTACCAAGGTCCATCTTCTTTCCTGTTGCTTCAATGTTTCGAAGGACTAGGTCTCCAACCTCGAACTTTCTTTCCTTGACCCCTCGATTGTACAGCCTGGTCATTCTAGCCTTCTGAGCCATTGATTTGAGTAGTGCATTTCCTCTTGTCTCTGGTAGGAGGTCGAGATTGACACTTTTTTCTTCTTCGTTTTGCCCGTAGTCAAAGAATGTTATCCTCGGTGAGGGGATATCTACTTCGACTGGCAGTACGGCTTCACTTCCATAAAGCAAGTTAAAAGGTGTATGTCCAGTGGCCTCTTTTACCGTGGTTCGAGCTGACCATAGTATTCCTGGTAGGTCTTCAACCCATGACCCTTTTGCTCCATCTAACATCTTCTTTAACCCTTTGAGGATGACTTTGTTGGCTGCCTCTGCCTGTCCGTTGGTTTGCGGTCGACTAACACCAGAAAATTTGTTTTTATGTCAAATCGAGCGCAGTAAGCTTTGGTAGGACCACTGTTGAATTGTCGATCGTTGTCTGATATGAGTGCTCGGGGAATGCCAAAGCGAGTGATGATGGTTTTCCAGATGAAGTCTTGCACTTTGTTATCTGTGATGGTGGCTAAGGGTTCAGCCTCGATCCACTTGGTGAAGTAGTCGACAGCTACCAACAAGAATTTTCTTCCGCCCGAAGCAACTGGGAAAGGCCCGAGGATGTCCATCCCCCACTGGTCGAATGGTAGCACAACTTGCATTGTAGTGAGAAGAGAGGCTGACTGTCGATGTACATGGGCATACACTTGACAGTTGTGGCATTTTTTGACCATGTCTTTGGCATCCTTCATCACTGTTGGCCAATAGTATCCTGCTCGAAGAGCTTTACCCGCTATAGTTTGAGCCCCCTGATGACTCCCACAGGTGCCTTCATGTATCTCTCGAAGTATCTGCTGGCCCTCTTCGAGCGTCACACATCTTAAAAGGGGATGTGTGAAAGACTATTTGTATAGCAGGCGGTCGTGCAGCAAAAACTAACTCGCACGGCGTTGCACTCTTTGTGCTTCTTTTTCATCTTCTGGTAATTTTCCTTCTTCGAAGTACAGGCGGATACTTTGCATCCAATTGTTCGATCGGTCTATGCTACAAATGAGAAGTTGGCTATTGATACTTGGTTTATACAGCACCTCCCAAGAAATGGTTCGAGGCTCCAACCCAGATTTTGACCTGGCCATTCGAGATAAAGCGTCTGCCTGCTGGTTTTCGGACCGTGGGATGTGTTGTATCGAGAACTTGGTGAATTTTTGTTGTCGTTCTTTTACTTTGCCAATGTACATCCTCATATTGTCCTCCTTTGCCTCGAATTCTCCTGTGACATTACCCACGACCAACTGTGAATCTGTCTTGACCGTTCTTTCCTTAGCCCCATTCGAGAGGCATAATTTTAAGCCCAGCAAAAGGGCTTCGTACTCAGCTTCGTTATTTGAGGCAGCAAAGTCAAATTTTATTGCATATTCCATTTTATTTTTGAGAGGGTCTATGATCAGTTGACCGGCTCCGCAACCTTCCTTGGATGAAGAGCCATCAACATAGAGTTGCCATGTCCCGTTTAGGGTTGCAGTCTCGACTTCGATTGGGCACTCAGCGATGAAATCAGCTAAGGCTTGTGCTTTGATTGCTCTTGTTGGTTCGAACTCCAGACCATAGTCTGATAATAATTGATTAGCCCATTCAATAACTCGACTAGAGCCATTTCTACTTTCAATGAGCTTTTTAGTGGCTGACTAGTGAGTACTTTGATTGGATGAGCTTGAAAATAAGGCTTCAATTTTCGACTGGCCATCACCAGGGCATATATCATTTTCTCCGACGGGGGGTATCTACTCTCAGCCCCTCGAAAGGCATGACTAACGAAATATACTGGGTGTTGTAGCTTTTCGCTTTCAGCAACGAGCACAGCACTTAGAGCGGTTTTAGATACCGCTATATAAACGAATAATGTCTCTCCCGGCAAGGGTGAGACAAGCTTCGGTAATGAAGCTAAGTGGGTATTCAACTGTTGAAAGGCTTTTTCTGCCTCACAGTCCCATTCGAAGCATGCTTTCTTCAATGTATTGAAGAAGTGTAAGCTTTTGTCAGATGATCTTGATAGAAATCTTCCTAGGGCAGCCATACACCCTGTGAGCCTTTGGACCTCCTTTACAGTTCGAGGAGTCTTCATGTTGCTGATGGCTTCTATTGTCAGGGTTAGCTTCGATGCTCCTTTCATCAACTAAGAACCCTAGGCATTTCCCTCCTCGAACGCCAAAGACGCACTTCTTAGGATTCAATTTCATGTTGTAAGATCGTAAGGTAGACAAAGTTTCCTGCAGATCTTGGACATGATCCTCGATTAGCTTGCTCTTGACTATCATGTCGTCAACATAGACTTCAACATTACGCCCTAACTGCTTCTCGAACATTTTATTTACGAGCCTCTGATATGTAGCCCCTGCGTAACGGCATGACCACAAAACAATATATCCCAGAACGGCATGACCACAAAACAATAAATCCCATAACTCGTAATGAATGCGGTATGCACCTGGTCTTCCTCGGCGATGGGAATATGGTGGTAACCAGCATTCGCGTCCATGAAGCTAAAAAGTGCATGTCCTGCTGTGGAGTTGACCAGCTTGTCGATCTTTTGGAGGGGGAAATCGTCTTTAGGACACGCTTTTTAAGATCGATGAAATCGACACACATGCGCCATGACCCATTGGGCTTTCGAACTAGTACTACGTTCGACAGCCATTCTGTGTATTGATATTCTTTTATCATCCCGGCACTTAGCAACTTTTTCACCTCTTCTGCTGCGGCTTTGTTCCTTTTAGCACCCTGATGTCTTAACTTCTGTTTGATGGGCCTGAATTCTGACTTGATGTTCAGCTGATGTTTGGTGACCGAGGGGTCTATTCCTGGCATCTCATCAGCTGAAAATGCGAGCACCTCTTGATACTCTTGGAGGAGATCCACTATTTCTTTTGGAACGACCTGGTTAAGGTCCTTGTGATATCATGTATTTATATAAACTTTTCTCCCTTATTTACAAGCTAATTTGTGCTTCATTGGAGCTCTTGGGAGCTATTTTGTGCTAACTATTCTATATAGTTGTGGTTTTGTGTTTTAGTGTTGAATTGCAGGTTTTAGGGAGTTTTCACCTTATTCCCGAGCCATTTTGAAGCAACCACGGCTTTACGAGATGTTACGAGGCACGTGGGGCGGCTCACGAGCTTTATGGATAGTTTAGGAGATCCCAAGACGTCGAAACGTGAAGAATTGAGAGCCAAAGAGTCAAAAAGGAGGTTTCCGTACTCTGATCGGGCAAAAATGGCCCGATCGGGGTGAAATATATTGATCGGGTACAGAAGTCGAGGACCCAATCGGGCAAGCCGTGCCCGATCAGATCGGGCGGAAGGACAAGCACCAGACCCGATCGGGCACCCGCTGCCCGACCCGATCGGGTGGCTGGCCCAACTGTCATTTGAGAGCTGCTGCTGTTGTAGGAGAAAAACGAAGTGCATGGCCATTATGTCTCCAGGCCCGATCGGGTACTGTACTCGGGCCCGATCGGGTGGAAGTTCAGCTCCAACTTGCTGCACGCGTGAAAAGGACTGGGCCACTGAATTGGTTTATTGTCTGCTGTGGTTTAGGAGACAAGAGGCCCATTAATTATTATTGGTTGGTTGTTGCTGCTGTATGCTACCAGGCGAAAAAGGGGGGGCTGTACGCTACGAGACAAAAAGGAAGGCCCACCATTTATTGAGGGTTGCTGCTGCGTTACAAGATTGAAGGTGGGGCCAGGCTTTTCGCCCAGCTGTTGCCTGCGCACTACGAGACAAATGTGAAAAAGTCATTGGTCTCCCTGGCGCGTAATTGTCAAACATTGTATTGACGCGATTTTTATCTTTTAATTCCGCTTTTAATTAGACTTTGAGGGAGTATTATAAATACCTTTTCCTCATTATTTTAGCGACATCTTTTTTTTGACTGCTTTAGACTCTAGTTTATTCCTCATTGTTCTTAGCTTAGTTTAAACACTTAGATTAGTTTAAAGGTGATTGAACCTATTCCGATTTCAATAAAAGTTCCTGCTTTCTGTCAATTGGTATTCTTTCTTACCCTAATCTCTTTTATTATTCTCAATTGCTTAGTTTATTTATTCAATTATTCATGATGCAATTATTAGGGTTTCATATTAGTTTTGTCGTTGTTAATTCGATTATGAGTGAGTAGTTTTCTTTATAGGGTGTTAGATAGGAAAGCCATGTTTATACCATGATTGTGATTTAGATTTCTATCAATTTCTAGGGCTTGATTAGGGTGATTGTGATGTGGTTTTTTCTTATTGAGTAATTAATGTCAGTGTATAATTTCATTGATTGCTTGTGGTTAATAGTTGTTTGCACAGATCCGTCTTATGACTAGAGGCCTAGGACATGTCAGTAGTTCTGATTACGTTAGTGAACATACGGCGTATGTTGAATTATGAGCGTTGAGTCTTAACCATAGCTCAACATAGGCCCTAATCCCCCGACTCTTGACTTAGGTTTTGATAGTAGTTGACCCTATCTGATTGGTATAAGCATGGTGGACCGACCTAATACCCTAGGTATTTAGTCTATAGTTAAATCCTCGATTTATTTCGTCTTCTGTAGTTTAATCATTAGTTTAGTAATTCTTATCTGATTTCATCTGGAGTAGCTGATTGATTGAATATTAATTTAGAAACTTTGTCTTCCTGTGGATTCGACCCTGCTTCCATTGACTACCATAGTTAGAGGACTGTAGGTTTATCTTTGATTAGGTGATACGACTAAAACCCTATTAAATTTTTGCGCTGTTGCCGGGGAGACGGTTAGTTTCTAAGTTTTTATTTGATTATTTGGTCTACTTCTCTGTACCTCATTGGAACTTCATTGTTCCAATTGAGGTACGTTTTACTGCTTCTTTTTGTTTCTTTTGTATGCCCAGGTCTCAAAGAAACGGTTCCCCCATTCCAACGGACCCCGATCTTACTAGGACAATCATGCGGATCCGAAAGAAAAGCAGTATGTTCAGCTGAACACCTCTGGAACAGACACCTTGAGTTCAGTTATGTCAAAGTCACTGAAGTCATACGGGGTTCCCAACCCAGATGGTCTCTCCACTGGACCTACTATGCCCACCATTGCTGCGCCAAATTTCGAAATTAAGCCTGGACTCATCAGCATGGTCCAGCAAAATCAGTTTGGTGGGCATCCTACTGAAGACCCGGCAAATCATCTGCAGCGGCTTCAATAGCTTTGTCGAACCATTAAACATGCCGGTGTCACTCCAGATCAACTCAAAGTCATGTTGTTCGAGTTTTCATTGAGAGATAGAGCCCAGAAATGGTTGAACGACGTGAAGGAAACTGAATGGAGTGAGATTTCTGCTGCATTTCTGAGAGAGTATTACCCACCTACTAAAACAGCAGAAATCAGAAACAAACTAGCCACGTTTTCCAAGAGCCTGATGAAACATTACGGGAAGCGTGGGCTAGGTTTAGGGATTTACAGAGAGAGTGTCCACACTACAACATGGACAAATGGTTCTTAACGCAGACATTTTACAATGGTCTGCAGCCTCAGACGAAGAGTATCGTTGATTCGTCTGCAGAAGGAGTTTTTCTGGATAAGGAAGTGGATGTAGGCTACGAGTTTCTATCAAACCTCGCAGCCAATGATCATTCCACTTCCCGAAGCCTCACGAGGAAGGTACTGGAGGTAGATGTCATTGCATTATTGACTTCGCAGATGGCGAAACTGAGTCAGCAGATTAACACCTTCAGTTCCTCTTCCTCAGCAGCATCTCCTTTGAGTATTAACGCTATGTCTGACGTAGCACCCATTACCTCATATTACTGCGAGGTATGTGGTGTTCATGGTCACTTTGGGCATGACTGTCAGTTCAGTCAATTTCAGATGGAGCAGGCAAATGCCTTTCAACAAAGGCCACAAACCTTCCCCCCTCACCAAAACCCACAAAACCATCATCCTACACCTCCACAAAACCATCCCAAACCCTCTTACTATCTAACCCCACAAAACTTTCAGAGACCCCCATCACATAACTTCCACAACCACAATAACTTCCAAACTCCACAAAATTTTCCCACCCCACCTCCACAAAACAATAACCCACAAGAGCCTAGGAATTCAGAACTGATGAAACTGATATTGTCTATGCAAAAGGCAAATGAGGAAGCACGGAGGGCCCAAGAGAAGCACATCAAACTTCTCGAGCCTCAAGTTGCTCAATTGGCAGAAACTAATGCATAGAGGCAGTAGGGACAATTTCCAGGGCAACCCGTTCAGAGAGAACATGTGAATGCCATCACTCTTCGTAGTGGCATAGCTTATGATGCTCCTCTGTTGCCCGTTCATGAGGTTACCCCAACTGCAGGGAAGAAGAGGGTGGTAAAGGAAGGAAAAAGGAAGAATTCGACGTCAGAAGTCGATTTGTCTGCAGAAGCTGAACATATAGGGAAGAAAAAGGAGAAGGTTTCTGAAACGCCTTTTACACCAAGGCTACCTTTTCCTCACAGGATGCAACAATCCAAGGTCGATCAGCAGTTTGGTAAGTTATTGGCTATGGTCAAGAACCTTTAGGTAACGATTCCATTCACAGATTTAATTACCCAAGTGCTTGTTTATGCCAAATTTCTGAAAGACATGATCACTAAGAAAAGAGACTTTGGTGGGGTAGAACGTGTCGCTCTTACTGAAGAGTGTAGTGCTTTTATCCAAAATAAAACCCCACCAAAGTTAAAAGATCCTGGTAGTTTTTCTATACCCTGCCATCTTCGACCTATTTTTATGGACAAGGCTTTATGTGATTTAGGTGCTTCAGTTTCTGTTATGCCATTATCTGTTTTTGAGAAACTGAACATGGGAGCACTTAAATGCACACAAATCACTTTACAGATGGGGATCGTTCGTTAAAATACCCTCTAGGTGTTTTAGAGGACGTTCCTGTTAGGGTTGGGAAATTCTATAGCCCTGTTGATTTTGTGGTGTTAGATATGGATGAGGATGCCCATATTCCTATTATGTTGGGTAGGCCATCTTTGTGTACTGCTGGTGCTGTAATTGATGTCAAGTCTGGGTCTTTAACTCTTAGTGTTGGTGATGATAAAGTGATGTTTAAACTAATCAATGCTGTGAAGGCACCTATGCTTGAACAATCTTGTTGAATGGATGAGGTTTTGGATGAAGTAGGTGTAGAACATCTAGAGGCATTGTCAAGAACATCTGGAGAAGAAAAATATTTGATGAGGGTGGCACTCATTGTCAAGCCCCTCCTATTTGAGCGATGGAGGATTATGGTCGTGCGGGACATTTATAAACCAGCGCTGTGCGAGAGGCAACTCATATTCTTTCCCTTTTTCCTTTTCTTTTATTTTTATTTTTTTATTTTTATTTTTTATTTTTCTTCTTTTTTGTGAGCGAGAGTGAGGGTACTAACGTTGTTTTTCCTCTTAGCATCGTCCTTTGTTACCTTTTGGCATTGAGGACACTGCCAAGTCCAGCTTGGGGGAGGAGTTCTGTTTGTACTCTCTATCTCTTTTACTGCTTTCTAGGATAGATTTGCTGCTTTCGAAAAATTCTGAAAAAATCAAAAAAAATTGGTTCCCATGACTGGTTTAGTTGCCTCCCTGTGCCCCTTGTTGTGCTCTATTTGAAAATGATTTAACTTTGTTTTCTGGATAGCTGGGCTTTTGTGATCTTGAGGCTATGATTTGATGTTTGATTGCTATGATTTCGAGCATTTTTGGATTAGATTAGACCACTTTGTGCTGCATACCTGAATTGGTTAGACTGTGAGGCCTCTTTGTAGCCTTTTGGATTCATATTATTATCCATTCTGTTTTTGTGTGTTAGTTCCTCTTTAGTGGATTGATCTTGACTTTGACTTCATATTTGTCCGATATTCGATGACTTGTAGCATTTGCTGTCATAGAGGCGTTCTTTTGTCTTATTCTTGAGCTTCAGAGTGAATTTTTTATATTTTTTTATCCTCCTTAGCCCCGCTGAGCCTAATGACTTGTTTCATGTTACTTAAACCCTTATTATGAGCCCATGGCCTTCATTCATATTATTTCCAAGCCTAGCTTGGGGGAGCTTTTGTATGAGTTGAGTTTGAGATTTGTTTCTTGGTTTAGTTTGGGTGTTGAGGAATTAAAAGCATATTTTTTGTGGCTTGAGAGTGAGAAAAAGAAAAGAAAAAGCAAAATTAGAGTTGCGTGAATGAAGTTCAGAAAAATGAAAGAAAAATGAAAGAAAATGAAAAAAAGAATTCGAAGTTCTTTCATTCACGTATGTTCTTAAATAAATATTCGCTTCATTGCTTGAAAATTGGGTTTATTATGAGTTTTTCATTGATTTATGAGAGTTGGGTTACTTTACGTGGTTTTCTGGTGTTGTTGGGAGTTGTGTAGGCCATCTTAGGCCTTGTTTGAATGATTCATGCTCCCCCTTTCTTGGTTTTTCCACCACATTACCCAAAAATATTCCCTACCCCTCACCTAAGCCCCATTACAACCCTCTAAAGTCCTCTTGAGCTCGTGTCTGCAGTGTTCATTTGATTGATTTCGAGTCAATTTGTCAAAGTTAAAGAGTAATTCTGCTAATTGAGTCGACTTGACTATGATGAGCGTCATTTAACCTTCTTAAACACATGAGAGTGTGAGTGGAAAGGGTATTTATGGTCGGGTTGGTGAGTGTTCGGGCATATTCTTTGCCTGCCACAAAATCGAGAGGAGTGGCACCCTTGTGAGAGCATTTTTCATGACTTGTATGCCTTGTGGATGCTTGACTTTGATAAATTGCTTGGATGATTGGTGGTTGGATGGATTTGATTAGCCAAACTTGAATTATGCCTGCTTAAACGATTCTTAGTCTTGAAAATGTTTTCAGCTTTGATTGATTTTTATCTATGGGGTGAGGCAGTTTATTCAATGTTCATGTTCAGTTTGCTTGAGGACAAGCAAAGGTTTAGCTTGGGGGAGTTTGATATCACGTATTTATATAGACTTTTCTCCCTTATTTACAAGCTAATTTGTGCGTCATTGGAGCTCTTGGGAGCTATTTTGTGCTAACTATTCTATATAGTTGTGGTTTTGTGTTTTAGTGTTGAATTGCAGGTTTTAGGGAGTTTTCTCCTTATTCCCGAGCCATTTTGAAGCAACAACGGCTTTACGAGATGTTACGAGGCACGTAGGACGGCTCACGAGCTTTATGGGTAGTTTAGAAGGTCCCAAGACCTCTAAACGTGAAGAATTGAGAGCCAAAGAGTAAAAAAGGAGGTTTCCGTACTCTTATCGGGCAAAAATGGCCCGATGGGGCGGAAATATATTGATCGGGTACATAAGTCGCGGACCCGATCGGGCAAGCCGTGCCCAATCAGATCGGGCGGAAGGACATGCACCAGACCCGATCGGGTGGCCGGCCCAACTGTCATTTGAGAGCTGCTGCTGTTGTACGGAGAGAAATGAAGTGCTGGGCCATTATGTCTCCAGGCTCGATCGGGTACTGTACTCGGGCCCGATCGGGTGGAAGTTCAACTCCAACTTGCTGCACGCGTATAAAGGATTGGGCCATTGAATTGGTTTGTTGGCTGCTGTGGTTTAGGAGACAAGGGGCCCATTAATTATTATTGGTTGGTTGTTGCTGCTGTATGCTACCAGGCAAAAAATGGCTGTACGCTACGAGATAAAAAGAAGGGCCCACCATTTATTGAAGGCTGCTGCTGCGTTACAAGATTGAAGGTGGGGCCAGGCTTTTCGCCCAGCTATTGCCTGCGCGACTACGAGACAAATGTGCAAAAGCCATTGGTCTTCCTGGCGCGTAATTGTCAAACATCGTATTGACGCGATTTTTATCTTTTAATTCCGCTTTTAATTAGACTTTGAGGGAGTATTATAAATACCTTTTCCTCATTATTTTAGGGACATCTTTTTTTTGACTGCTTTAGACTCTAGTTTATTCCTCATTGTTCTTAGCTTAGTTTAAACACTTAGATTAGTTTAAAGGTGATTGAACCTATTCCGATTTCAATAAAAGTTCCTGCTTTCTGTCAATTGGTATTCTTTCTTACCCTAATCTCTTTTATTATTCTCAATTGCTTAGTTTATTTATTCAATTATTCATGATGCAATTATTAGGATTTCATATTAGTTTTGTCGTTGTTAATTCGATTATGAGTGAGTAGTTTTCTTTCTAGGGTGTTAGATAGGAAAGCCATGTTTATACCATGATTGTGATTTAGATTTCTATCAATTTCTAGGGCTTGATTAGGGTGATTGTGATGTGGTTAGTTTTTATTGAGTAATTAATGTCAGTGTACAATTTCATTGATTGCTTATGGTTAATAGTTGTTTGCACAGATCCGTCTTACGACTAGAGGCCTAGGACATGTCAGTAGTTCTGATTACGTTAGTGAACATGCGACGTATGTTGAATTATGAGCTTGAGTCTTAACCATAGCTCAACATAGTCTCTAATCCCCCGACTCTTGACTTAGGTTTTGATAGTAGTTGACCCTATCTGATTGGTATAAGCATGGTGGACCGACCTAATACCCTAGGTTTTTAGTCGATAGTTAAATCCTCGATTTATTCCGTCTTCTGTAGTTTAATCATTAGTTCAGTTAATTCTTATCTGATTTCATCCGGAGTAGCTGATTGATTGAATATCAATTTAGAAACTCTGTCTCTCTGTGGATTCGACCCTGCTTCCATTGACTACCATAGTTAGAGGACTGTAGGTTTATCTTTTATTAGGTGATATGACTAAAACCCTATCACCTTGCCAATTCGAACTGCCCGGTTAGGATCAGGTCCGAGTTGTATTTCTTCATCTTCATCGACCTGTTGAGGTCGATTGTAATTGATTGCGTTCTCGTTATAGAACAAACCCAATGGTGGGGGTGATATTTTGTCAGTTTCATTTTCTTCTCTTTTCCTCTTTCCTGAGCTTGCTTCGACTGGCTTGCCTCTTCTCAAGCTATTGACATAACATTCTCGGGCAGACTTTTGGTTCCCGTGCAACCTTCCAACCGTCCCATCATCTGCTTCGAACTGCAACAGGAGCTGGTAGGTCGAGATTGCAGCTTTTATTCTATTCAATGTGGGCCTCCCTATGATGATGTTATATGGGAGGTCGGATTCAACGACTAGAAAGTTGGTTGGAAGGCATCGTCCTTTTACTTTGTCACCAAACCGGGTAGGCAAGTTGATTACTCCGAGGGGGTGAACGGATTGCCCTCCGAATCCGACAAAAGGTTGGTCAATGGCCTTGATGTCCTTCTTTTCGTATTTGAGCTTTTGCAAACATTCCCTAGTAGTGATGTCTGCCGAGCTCCCACTGTCTATCAACACTCGACCAACCCTATGGTTGGCCACTTTTAGTTCGATGACCAGAGGGTCATCATGGGGGGTCTGTATCTCCCTCGAACTTTCGCTGAACACCATGGTGGGAGTGTCCGGCCTTTTCATTCTCTCGCCATCCTTTAGATGGTATATGTGATTCTTCCTTGCGTTGCCGGTTAGGCCTCCCGAAGCCAAGCCCCCAGCTATGACGCCTATATAGCCTTCGGTTTCATCGCTTCTAGCTTGTTTATCTTTTCCCTTATCTCTTCTTCGATCACCCTAAGGTTGCTTGAGATATCTATTCAACTTCCCTTCATCAGCCAACTTGTCGAGAGCTTTCTTCAATTCCCTACAGTCCTTGGTCGTGGACCACAGTCTTTATGGTATTCGCACGATAACTTTTTGTCTCTGCGATAACTCGACGTCTTAATTGGGTTGGGTCGAGGCAACACAAATTTCTCTTTTATGTCCAAGTATATTTCCCGCCGGTTGACATTGAAATGAGGGTCATGACCTCCATCGGATGGTCGATGCCTCTTTAGCCCGTCCGCCATGTCTTTCTGATTTGATGGCTCATTTCTCCTTTTGTTGCCCCCTTCTTCATGAACATTCTTACAGATGTCTGTCGCTTGGATATACTTATGTGCCTGTCTCTTGGCATCAGCCAAAGTTAGAGTCTCTCTCATGGCAAGTTCGAACTTGAAGCGTGCGGGATGAAGGCCGTAACAGCAACTCCATCCTGGAGGTCGGAGACCTTGAGGGACTCTCGTTGAATCGCTTGATGTAGCAGATCAGACTTTCCCCTTTCTGCTGGGAAATGGACATCAGGTGAACAGTAGTCTTTTTGTGACGTTTTGCTGCTATGAAGTGCTGAGAGAAGAGAGCTTCGAGAGCTGAGAAGCTGGTTATGATGCCCTTCGGTAAGCTTGTGAACCAATTGAGGGCCAAGCCTTTGAGGGTGGTCGGGAAATACCTGCACCACGTCGCTTCACAGAATGTTTGCACGCACATTTGAGCTTTGTATGCTGCCAGATGGTCAGCAGGATCCGTAATCCCGAAGTAGTGCTCTATCAAAGGAATCTTAACTTTGCCCGGGTTAGGGGTCTCCATGATGTGTTGGCTGAATGGTGATTTGTGTGGCACTTCTGAACCCATTCGAAAGCCTGATTCAGCTACCTCCTCGGGCTCCTCGATCTGTTGTGGGTTCACTATTCTTAGAGTGTGACGGCTTGTCACGGGGTGAGATTGCGCTGTGGTTCGTGTGGCCACTGTATGCTTCGAATTCCCTACTTGAGATTGTTCTCTTATCTTTTCGATGATCTCCCGGGCGTCGAAGTTCTTACCCCTCATCTGCTTCTGTTGTATTATATGTCGAGCATCATCCTGGCTCGATGACATGATAGATTTTCCTTTCGAAGCAGCAGGTATCTTTCTCGAAGGGCCACCAATAACATGCTCGGTTAGGGCACGTTTTGGCTGAGCTGCCCTTCGATGAGCCTGTGGTTGATCCAGGACTGTTCCTCGGTCAGGGGGAGTAGTCTGTTGAGTCTTCATTACTGAAACGAGTTGTTGCATGACAGTAGTCATATGCCTTTCCATTCGGAGTTCGAGTTGTCGAAGATTCGAGTAAGTCACTGCTGGTGGTCGTGCTTCGATAGCCATGTCAGCCTGGCTTCCAGTTTCTGGGACGTCGGTCTCGTCCTCCACGATAACACCTCCTTGGTTCAGCAGAGTAGTCTTAGCATTCTTAGAAGCAGTTCTTCGAGCAGTAGTACCGCGGGTACCTTGTCCTCTTGTCATGGTGTTCGAAAATGTAGTTGTTTTGTTAGATCCCCACAAACGGCGCCAACTGTTTCGGGTCACAAGAAACACAGTCAATTTGTAATTCGGGGAAGTCCAATTTCCAGCTAGGGTAGTAACAAAATGAGTCCAAGGTCTTCGAATTCGGGCACCTGCAAAAACGAGCACCGTGAACTACCCTGGGGATGTTCCCGGGATCGGCTCTCCGATGCTTAAGTCAGATCTGATCTCAGAAGTCAGAGAGAATAGTACAAGCAAATGCTCTGCAATATATGGAAAAACGTACCTGAATGATCAGATGGGAAGACTATTTATAGGTAGTACTGAGGTGACGTCATCTGGTGAAGATGATGATGTCATGAAAGCCTTTTAGTCAGTGGGCCTGACTGAAGGCATGTACTTCCCAGCCTGTGGGATCCTTGGGGGTAAAATGGTAATTTTGTCCCCTAAGGGTATTTTAGTCATTTCACCGGTTAGGTGAGCCATGACTGGAAGGGGCCCAAACAGTGTTCATTGTGAATTCGAACGCCCTCCATTGGAGGTGTTCATTAAAAGAAGAGAAATCATATAAGGTTACAACAGAGATGCCAACCAACCATGCTCTCTTTCGAGGGGAGTTCCTCTTCATTTTTTGAGGGGAGCAGCTGATGCGTCAAAGTTATTCGCCAATCTTAGGCGATTTTTGTATGGTTGTGTGCCTCGGTTTGTGTTTAGAGTTCGGGTTTTGGTTTGATTTTGTGTTAAAGAGGTCTAGATAGTCGTGTCCCAAGTTTTGGTGTTTGTCTTGTTCGTGCAGCATTCTATCACTCTCCGAAGCATCAAGTCATCCAACCTCCTAGCGGTACGTCATCTCGAAGCCTTATGAAGTCCTTTGAATCTTCCAAGCCAAGTTCCGAGTGTTCCGATTTCGAGCTCCGAGCATCGAGCCCTTGCATCGGCCAAGCCACCAAGGAAGATCCTGCTAGGCTTTCAAAGCCTTTCCCTTTCCCCTTCCCCTTATATGTTAAAACTTGATTGAAAGGAGGGGCAGCTTGCCATCGCGAGCCGCGATGCTGATCGCGGGTCGCGACCTGCTGCTCGCGAGTCGCGACCAGGTACTACCGCTCACCTCTCCTTTCTTTTATGTTTCCTTCGACGGATGGTTTGAGACATATGTTTTAGTTCGTCTTTATTTTGTAGAGAGAGAAGTAGACCAGAGAGTGTTTAGCTTCCATTCCTAGGGTTTTAAAACACTAACATCTCTTAGAAATCTTTGGTGTAAATCATGCTAGTTCTAGCGTAAACTTGTTCTTGGATTCGGTTAGTTGAAGCTTTCAACTCTTATATGTGAGAACTCTTGTACTTCTCATCTCCTTTGGTTATTGTAAGGTTTCTTGAGCTTATTTCATTGATTTTTGCATAATCTTGCTAGGAGTACTACTAGTGTAGTTGTGTAAATGATCAAATGCTAGAGTTAAGGACATAATCTGTTGTTTGTGTTCTTAGTTCCTTAGTAGCACACTAGGTGTTTGTTGTAATGCTGATCTTGCTTCAAGTGCTTAGAGAGATCTTACTTATTGCTTGAATGTTAATGCTTCATTCTCATTAGCAATCCTTTTGTGCCTCGGTTCTAATGCTACTATTAGTTTGAACTTAAATGCTATTTGTTTGAGTTCCCTATTGGGCCAGGTCATTTCGGGGCAAGCGGATCATTTATGATAAGGAGGATGTTGGGTGATAGTAAGAGGGGGTTCAAACCACGCTGATCGTGTTTGTTTAACCACGATCTAGGAGGCTAGGAGTTTAGACTTCTCAATAGGTGACCAAAAGGGGATAAACGTTTATGAGTTCCATGATCGATACTTTGGTTGAAAGTGGATGCTAATCGAGTCCAAGTTCCTTTTTCATTGATTTAACTTACAACATTTCTTGTAAATTACTTTTAGTATAGTCTTTGTTCCTTATCAAACCCCCCCCAAATTGGTTACGTGACTCCTAAAAGGCTCTAGGGGTTTGATTCCGCTATTTATAGACTTGTATTGTGCTCCCTGTGGTTACGACCCTTACTTCCGCTATACACCCAATTGTTAAGGAAAGAAGGTTAATTATATTTGGTTAGGGGTATACGACAACTTCACACCAAATTTTGGCGTCGTTGCCGGGAGCAAGGTGTACTAGTTTGTGTTTAGCGTATTTTATTATTGATTGTATTGCTTGTTTTGTGGTTTATGGTTGTTACTCATGCTGCTAACCAACAACCCTTGCAGTACGATCCAGATTTGGAATTAACTCTTTTCAGGTTGAGAAGAGAATTGCGTGAAAACTTCAGGGAGCTTCCGTTTGCTATTGAACTAGAATAAGAGATGCCTCCGAGAGTTGAGCAACGCACTTTAAAGGAGGTTACAGCTCCGAACCTTGATCAGCAACCCCTATGCATAACATTTCCAGAAGAAGAAGAAGGGGAAACCTTTGAGCTGAAATCGGGGTTGATACATCTACTTCCTACATTCTATGGGCTAAATGATGAGGATCCGAACAAGCATCTTTCGGAGTTCCATGTGGTTTGTAGCAGCATGAAGCCTAGTGGGGTGTCGGAAGAGAAGGTGAAACTCAAAGCCTTCCCGTTCTCATTAAAAGGAGCAGCAAATGACTGGTTATACTACCTTCCACCGAGTAGCATATCCACATGGGATGATTTAAAGAAAGCTTTTCTCGGAGCCTACTTTCCGACTTCAATGTCTTATGTGTTGAAGAAGGAGAATAGTAACATCGAGCAAAATAACAATGAAACCTTTTATGAGTATTGGGCGAGATTTCGAAAGTTATGTGCTAGTTGTCCATATCACGGTTATTCTGATGAAGATCTAGTACTTTACTTCTACAATGGGCTATGTGATGAAGATGCTAGGATGGTAAATGCAGTGAGTGGAGGCTCTATCATTAATAAAACTGCACAAGCTGCTAAAGATTTGATAAATGAGCTGGTTGAAGGCTCGAGGCAGTTTACTAGAAAGTCAGGGGCTCGTCGAGTGGTATCCGAGGGTTCCAGTTCTTCTAAGTTGGAGGACCAGGTACAAGCTTTGACATCCATGATGAGAGAGTACCTAGTTAAAGAGAAAACACATCACGTGAAGGCTTGTGGTATTTGTTCATCAGATCATCCAACTGATTTCTGTCCCCATCTGCGGGAAGAAGCTAGTGAGGAGGTAAAGGCGGCCGGTTTTCAAGGCCAAGGTTTCCAAAAGCGTTATGATCCATATTCCAACACCTATAATCCGGGGTGGAGAGATCATCCTAATTTGAGGTATGGAGGTATATATGGGAATCAACCGCCACACCATCAGTTCAACCGTTCACCACCACCTTACCCAAGACCACCGGAGCAAGGAGCTCCATATTTCAGGCCGCAAGGCCAAGCATAGGGATCAAGTTCCGGCATGTCAAGGATGGATATGATTAATGCTTTACCTAAAAATGTGACTAACATGCAGGGAAACATCGTCCAATTTCAGGAGGAAACCCGATCGAGTATAAAGAACTTAGAGTAGCAACTGAGCCAAGTCTCGGGAGCAGTGGGCAAGCTAGAGGCCCGTGATTCGGGTAAGCTACCGTCACAAACGGAGCTTAACCCCAAGCAAAATGCAAGTGCCATCACTTTACGGAGTGGTAAGGAGTTAAAGTGTAATGAAAAGGAAATTGTGAGCGAGAAAGAGATCGAGGAGGAGGTAGTTGTTCCTGAGCCGGTGCCTGAGGCCGAGCCATTGCCATCCACATCAGGAGAACAAGAGAAGAAACAACCACTTCCACCCTATAAGCCAATTTCACCATTTCCCGAGGCACTAAAGGATACTCGACAGAAGAAAGGTGACAAGGACATTTACGAAGTCTTTTGTAAGTGTGAGGTAAACATTCCCCTTCTAGATGCTTTAAAACAAATTCCTAGGCATGCTAAATTCCTCAAAGAAATGTGTACCACAAAAAGAAAGCAAAGATTAAGGGGAGTGCATAAGGTAAAGGTAAGTGAACATGTATCCGCCATGTTTCAAAAGAAACTACCTCCAAAATGCAGTGATCCGGGCATGTTCACTATACCATGTGTGATAGGAAACACCATGTTTCAAAGAGCCATGCTTGATTTGGGTGCCTCAATTAATGTAATTTCCTATTCATTATATGAGTCCTTAAAGCTTGGTATCTTACATGAAACATGTGTAGTGATTCAGTTAGCTGACCGTTCCAATGCTTATCCTAAGGGAATAGTAGAGGACGTGTTAGTTAAAGTTGATAAGTTAATTTTTCCTGCTGATTTTTATGTCCTTGACATGGAACATGATAAACATGCTACTCCTATCTTGTTAGGTAGACCATTTTTAAAAACCGCAAGGACTAAAATTGATGTGCATAGTGGATGCTTGACTATGGAATTTGATGGAAATATGGTAGAGTTTAATATTAATGATTCCATGAAATTTCCAAGTGATGATCACTCGTGTTATTCCATAGATGTGGTTGATGTTGTTTCACAGGAAGTGTTCGAGATGGATGGTGAGGACGAACTTCAAGTAGCCCTTGAAAATAGTATGGATAATGAAAATGTTGAATATGTTTTGAGTGGTAACTTGCAGGAGGCGGTTCAAGCTTTGGAAGAATATGAAAAGCTTCCTATCGTCCCCTTTTCTAAAGGGCCGATACCACTAACCGTCCCTCGGGACAAGCTTTTACCATCTATTGTGCAGGCACCTATTGTGGAGCTGAAATCACTTCCCGATCATTTAAAGTATGCATTTCTTGGCGATGAAAATACTTTGCCAGTGATTATATCGAGTAAGCTAACCAAGGAACAGGAGGAGAAACTTATCAAAGTGCTGAAGGAACATCGAGAGGCAATTGGATGGACTATTACAGACATTAAGGGAATAAGCCCTACAACCTGTATGCATCGAATTCTATTGGAAGAAGGTGCAAAGCCGGTGAGACAGCCTCAGAGACGGCTAAATCCACCTATGATGGAGGTGGTGAAGGCCGAGACTTTGAAATTACTCCAAACAGGTATGATTTATCCAATTTCTGATAGTGAATCGGTTAGTCCCACTCAAGTTGTGCCGAAGAAGTCTGGAGTAACTGCTGTTGAAAATCAGGATGGAGAGTTAATGCCCACTCATATTCAAAACGGGTGGCGGGTTTGTATTGATTACCGTAGATTTAATGCGGTAACAAGAAAAGACCATTTCCCATTGCCATTCATAGACCAAATGTTGGAAAGATTAGCTGGACATTCATTTTATTGCTTCTTATATGGATATTCAGGCTATTTTCAGGTGGCAATAGCACCGGAAGACCAGGAGAAGACCACGTTCACGTGTCCTTTTGGCACGTTTGCGTTTAGACGCATGTCTTTTGGATTATGTAATGCCCCCGCTAATTTCCAAAGATGTATGGTAAGCATTTTCTCGGAGTATATGGAGCAATTCGTAGAAGTTTTCATGGATAATTTTACTGTGCATGGAAACTCCTTCGATAATTGCTTAGAACATTTGACTTTAGTGCTTAAAAGATGTATTGAAACTAATCTTGTTTTGAACTCCGAAAAATGTCACTTTATGGTCGAGCAGGGCATTGTTTTGGGTCATGTAGTCTCTGAAAAGGGTATTGAAGTTGATAAAGCAAAAATTGACATCATTCATTCTTTACCTTATCCGACTAATGTGCGAGAAATTCGATCTTTTCTTGGACATGCAGGATTTTATCGCAGGTTCATTAAGGATTTCTCGAAGATTTCATCTCCTTTATGCAGGTTGATCAGTATAATTCAACCCCCAGATTGGTCCAAGCCCTTTGAGATAATGTGCGATGCAAGTGATTATGCGGTAGGGGCCGTGCTTGGGCAAATAATAGGAAGAAAACCTCATGCCATTTACTACGCATCCATGACATTGAATGAAGCACAACGAAATTACTCCACCACAAAAAAGGATTTATTAGCTGTGGTCTATGCTTTAGAGAAATTTCGATCTTACTTACTCGGCACCAAAATCATTGTTTATACTGATCATGCAACCCTTCGCCATCTAATGACGAAGAAGGAAGCCAAGCCGAGATTGATAAGGTGGATTTTGTTGTTAAGTGAGTTTGATTTGGAGGTAAAAGATAAGAAGGGAACGGAGAACCTGGTTGCAGATCACTTGAGTCGATTGGTATCATCATATGATCTAGAGCCTAGTTCGGAGAATCCGTGGAAGGAACCAATCCGGGAGGAATTCCCGGATGAGCATTTGTTTGCTCTTGGATACTCACACCCATGGTATGCTCATATTGTGAATTATCTTGTTTCTAACCGTTTTCCTTCTCATTTCTCAAAAGCACAGAAAGACAAGCTGAAGAGTGATGCTAGATGGTATGTTTGGGATGATCCCTACTTATGGAAACATTGTTCGGATCAAGTGATAAGAAGGTGTATCCCGGATGAAGAGGTAACTTCTATTCTCACTTTTTGTCATTCCCACGCTTGTGGAGGGCATTTTGGAGCAAGGAGGACAGCTTGCAAAATACTTGATTTTGGATTTTTCTTGCCTACTTTACATCGAGATTCATATCATTTTTGTAAGTCTTGTGATAATTGTCAAAGAGTTGGAAATATTTCCCAAAGGAATGAATTTCCCCAATTCTCAATCTTGTATTGTGAAATTTTTTATGTATGGGGTATTGACTTTATGGGGCCTTTTCCAAACTCTTTTGGTTTTAAATATATCTTACTTGCAGTTGATTATGTCTCAAAGTGGGTGGAAGCCAAGCCCACTAGAACTGACGATGCTAAGGTGGTTGCGGATTTTGTGAAGTCTAACATATTTTGTAGGTTCGGGATTCCACGAGCCTTGATTAGTGATAAAGGGACACACTTTTGCAACCGGACCATAGGAGCATTGCTTAAGAGGTATCATGTGACTCTTTAGACGTCCACTGCATACCTTTCACAAACAAATGGTCAAGCGGAGGTATCAAATCGAGAAATCAAATCCATTCTTCAGAAAACAGTGAATCCAAGTAGGAAGGATTGGAGTTTGCGGTTGGAGGATGCATTGTGGGCCTACAGGACAGCTTACAAGACACCTATTGGTATGTCCCCATACCGCTTGGTGTTTGGGAAGCCGTGTCACCTTCCGGTGGAGCTCGAGCACAAAGCATAATGGGCAATAAAGAGTTTTAACATGAATATTGATGAAGCCGGGCTACATAGGAAGTTGCAGCTTCAAGAGTTGGAGGAAATCCGGAATGAATCCTATGAGAATGCGGCAATCTACAAGGCTAAGACGAAATCATGGCATGATAAGCTAATAATAAGGAAGGAACTCAAGGTTGGTCAAAGAGTTCTTCTTTTTCAATCCCGTCTACGCCTCTTTCCAGGAAAGCTTCGTTCTCGTTGGATTGGGCCGTTTATTATCACAAAAGTGTTTCCCCATAGAGCTGTGGAGATCATGAGTGAAGCCACATCGAAGTCTTTAAGGTGAATGGGCAGCGGATAAAGCCGTACTTTGAAGGTTTTCAGCAAGTAGGAGCCGAGGATGTTCCTGTCGGTGACCCTGGGTATGGATGAGTTCTTGAGGTTTGCAACGTCCTGTCGACGACGTTAAATAAACGAATCTTAGTGTATATAATTGTATAAAGCTAGTCTCTTGTTTATTTGGTAGGATATGATGCTTTTGGTTGAACTTTTTGCAGGAAATACATGGAGCAAGGAAAAGTGAATTTGAGAATTGTGAGACACTTGTGTGAATGGAGGTTCAAGAATTGCAAGAAATGAAATGAAAAAGAGCGAAAAGGAGGACAAGAGTGAGGAGGGAGTGGTAGATTTGAAGCATAATACATAGGAATGAAGCAAGAAAGAAAGAAGAAAAAAAGAAGGACGAATCAGGCTTTGGTCGCGACTCGCGAGGGCCAGATCGCGGGTCGCGACGGCTGTCGCGGGTCGCGACTGGGTGTTGATTCTCTCATTCTTACTTTACAAACTCAGCTCTTCCCCCCCTTTTATTCACTCGACCCTAACTACTCTCTTACCTTTCCCCTTCGACTCTAGCTCTCACTCACACCCTCTCAAAGCCTCCAATCTCCCTCAACAAATCTCTCAATCTTCCTCATTTTTCTTCAAATCCTCACACAAATCTTTCTCTCCACGCTCACATTACTCACCTTCTTCACAAAATTTCTGAAATGCTTCACATTTCTATAAACCCTAGAATTTGGGGGTTTTTGTTTGGATCAATTTTCACCATAATTGGAGCTTGGAGATTCACTTTTGAAGATCAAGGAAGCTTTCTTCAACCTCCATTGGCCATCATTTCCACTAAACAACCAACTTTTGGGGGTATAAATTTCTTTTGCCTAGTACTCTTTGTTCTTGGTTTAAATTCTTGTTCTTACTTGCCTATAAGAGTATTTAGTGTCATTGTTGGTTGTTGGTTGTTGATTGTTGGCTGTTAAGTGTCATTGTTGGTTGTTGTTGTTGATTATTGATTGAAATTGTGGTGTTAGTTGTGTGATTGGAAGTTGTTGAGTAAGAATTGAAGTTGTGTTGAAGAATTTTGATTGTGCCTAGACTTGCTTAGTGAAGGTAGAGAAGGAAAATCAAGTGTCAAAAAAAAAAGATGAGCGAAAGAGCCCGATCCTCCACACCTAGTAGTTCTTCAGGACCCATCCCCGCCATAAATGCCCGAGGCCTTAAAAAACTTAGTAGAGATGCTAAGAGGCGTTGGGATAGATTAACAAGACCGGGGAGAACCATTCAAGAAACCAAATTTGTTCATGTGTCCACCTTAGAACAACTAGGGTTGCTAGAGTCCGTGGAAGTACTTCTCGACAAGGTTGGCTTTAATTTATTCATTTTCAAACATGCAAGAACCTACGAGAGATACACCTTAGAATTTATAGCTACAGTGGAAAATCATGAAGGGGATGAGGATGAGGAACCATATATTATTTTCCACCTAAATGACCGAAATTATACAATGACGTACTCTGAAATCAAAACGGCGTTTGGGTGGGAGTATGAGACTGATGATGCATTCCTCTACACTGAAAATTACAATAATGCCGTCTTTTGGTATAAAATAACTGGTGGACAACAATGGCACAGTAGAATAAAGAACAGTAGTATCCCCCACCCCGCTCTGCGATTGGTGCACCGGTTTCTCTCCATGATCGTATTTTGCCAAGGGGAACCCACTAACCTTCCCGATTTCGACCTTAAGTGTCTTTGGGCTATGACCAGTGAAGGGGAGGGTATTCCAGATTGGGTGAGTGTATGGGTGCAAAATTGCCTAGCCCAATCGGCGGAGGGAAAAACCTCGGGAAAATTAAGCATGGGGGAAATGGTTACACTCTTAGCCCGATATTTGACAGTTCAAGTACCCACTGAAAAAGGGAAACCCATCTTTCAACCTTTAGGCGAGGAGGCAGAGCGTTTTAGTGCGGGTACTAACATCTATGGTGTCCATCAGTTAAAAACTGCGGCAATGTTGTGGACAAAAAACGTGAGAGGAGTGACAAGGTATGTATGGTTATTCGGGGCACATCATGTGAAATATATGGTATTACCGCAAGAGCGGACTACCATTACAGAACAGACTACAGTGGAGCAACTCTTTTTACCCCCCGATGAGGAGTATAGGCGGGGGTTAGAGGAAGAATTGGGCCTGCAAGTAGCGCCGGCATCTCCCCAGCACCATCATCATCATCAGCAGCCCGAACCAGAAATGACCCCACTCCCATTCCAGGCTCAGGTAATGCAGCGGTTAGACACTTTTGAGGGTGAGTTGGATGATTTACAGGAGAGATACTATGGCATGGAAGACACTATGTACACCATGAGTTCAATGGTCTCGGCCATGAACACCTTTTTTGTGTCGCGATATCCTCATGGTGGACCGGAAAACCAAGAAGTTGGGTACACCGATCCCTCTCCTGACATTGAGATGGCGCGCGCAATACGCCGCCAAGAGAGAGAGGCTAGGAGGGCTGCTTGGCGAGGTGAGCCCGGAGGACCCTCCGGCTCCTAGAGATTTTCCTCCATTTCCCTTCCCCCTTTTTCTTTTTGTCCTTTCCACATTGAGGACAATGTGCTTTACAATTGTGGGGGTGGGGGAATATTTTGCAAATGTGGTTGTTTATAATTATTTCGCTTTTGATTTTAATTTATTTTGAGCCTTTACTTTGTAATTTGATGTAAATTTGAAAAAAGAAAAAAATAAAATAAAATAAAATAAAAAAAAGGATGGAAAGAAATCCCGCTGAGTTGAAAACCCGCAAGGGCGGGCGACTCGGGCAAAATTGGGAGGCCCGGATAGGTCGAAAACCCGAAAGGGCGGCCTATGCAAAAAAGTGGCTTATCATGAGCGGGTGAGATAGTGAGCCAAAAGAAAAGAGAGATAAAATGAATGTTAAGCTAGGATGAAAACCCGGAAGGGCTCCTAGGCAAAATGAGAGGAAAAAAAGAGAGAAAAAAAAACTTGGTGCATTCTTCTCATTTGCCGGTGTTGGCGTCATAAGTGGGGCGACATTGGAGTATTTTTTTTTCGGGTTAGTCTAGGCTTGAGTCTTGTGTCTTCGGAGGTGAGGACGTGTCCTTTGTTTGGCTCATTTTTGGTGATGATTGAGTGTATATTGGGTGAGCTTACAACTAAGCACTGGGGAGTCGTCGAGTCCTTAGCGTTTAGCCTTTGAACGCATTTTGGGTTGATAGAATTGTGATGGTGATTGTTAAAACTCGATTCCCGAAACTTTTTGGAGATTGAGTTTGATTTGTAGAGTATTCTTTTGGACCATTGAGTGGGGTGTACTTCTTTTTGTGTAGTCTCGGGTTTAGATGGTTGGGATTTGGTAGTTTGGACGGTTTGGAGTGAAGCAATAAGGAGATTTGTAGCTTGGTGCGTGTTTTAGCTTGTCGGTCTTATCTTCCCTTTTGTTTTGTGTTACTCGAGGTCGAGTAAGGTCTACGCGTGGGGGAATTTGATGCGTCAAAGTTATTCGCCAATCTTAGGCGATTTTTGTATGGTTTTGTGCGTCGGTTTGTGTTTAGAGTTCGGGTTTTGGTTTGATTTTTGTATGGTTTTGTGCGTCGGTTTGTGTTTAGAGTCGTGTCCCAATTTTTGGTGTTTGTCTTGTTCGTGCAGCATTCTATCACTCTCCGAAGCATCAAGTCATCCAACCTCCTAGCGGTACGTCATCTCGAAGCCTTCGAAAGTCCTTTGAATCTTCCAAGACAAGTTCCGAGTCTTCCGATTCCGAGCTCCGAGCATCGAGCCCTTGCAGCGGCCATGCCACCAAGGAAGATCCTGCTAGGCTTTGAAAGCCTTTCCCTTTCCCCTTCCACTTATATGTTAAAACTTGATTGAAAGGAGGGGCAGCTTGCCATCGCGAGCCGCGAAGCTGATCGCGGGTCGCGACCTACTGCTCGCGGGTCGCGACCAGGCACTGTCGCACACCTCTCCTTTCTTTTATGTTTCCTTCTACGGATGGTTTGAGACATATGATTTAGTTCGTCTTTATTTTGTAGAGAGAGAAGTAGACCAGAGAGTGTTTAGCTTCCATTCCTAGGGTTTTAAAACACTAACATCTCTTAGAAATCTTTGGTGTAAATCATGCTAGTTCTAGCGTAAACTTGTTCTTGGATTCGATTAGTTGAAGCTTTCAACTCTTGTATGTGAGAACTCTTGTACTTCTCATCTCCTTTGGTTATTGTAAGGTTTCTTGAGCTTATTTCATTGATTTTTGCATAATCTTGCTAGGAGTACTACTAGTGTAGTTGTGTAAATGATCAAATGCTAGAGTTAAGGACATAATCTGTTGTTTGTGTTCTTAGTTCCTTAGTAGCACACTAGGTGTTTGTTGTAATGCTGATCTTGCTTCAAGTGCTTAGAGAGATCTTACTTATTGCTTGAATGTTAATGCTTCATTCTCATTAGCAATCCTTTTGTGCCTCGGTTCTAATGCTACTATTAGTTTGAACTTAAATGCTATTTGTTTGAGTTCCCTATTGGGCCAGGTCATTTCGGGGCAAGCGGATCATTTATGATAAGGAGGATGTTGGGTGATAGTAAGAGGGGGTTCAAACCACGCTGATCGTGTTTGTTTAACCACGATCTAGGAGGCTAGGAGTTTAGACTTCTCAATAGGTGACCAAAAGGGGATAAACGTTTATGAGTTCCATGATCGATACTTTGGTTGAAAGTGGATGCTAATCGAGTCCAAGTTCCTTTTTCATTGATTTAACTTACAACATTTCTTGTTTAATTGCTTTTAGTATAGTCTTTGTTCCTTATCAAACCCCCCATTGGTTACGTGACTCCTAAAAGGCTCTAGGGGTTTGATTCTGCTATTTATAGACTTTCACTGTGCTCCCTGTGGTTACGACCCTTACTTCCGCTATACACCCAGTTGTTAAGGAAAGAAGGTTAATTATATTTGGTTAGGGGTATACGACAACTTCACACCAACAGCCGTGGGATGTGCCTGTTACTTTGTCGGATAGCCCTCAAAACTTTGGCATGAATCTTAATGTGCCTGAAACGGACGCCGAGAAGGCTATAGTGGCCCTTAATTGCCAGGCCACGTTGTTCCATATTGACGGGAAGCCAAAATACAAAACTGATCATTGGCTACCAACTGACAAGGACCTGGCCCACGAGCACTTCCTTTCGGCTTTCGGCGTGTCCCCGGATTATGACCAATGTAGGGGTCTATTACTTATCCGTTTCTTTTGTTTGTAATATAAACTTGTTTCTGACTCATTTTTGCTTTTGCAGTACTTGCTTACAACAATCTTGACGAGGAGAAGAAGAAGAATACTGCGAAAAGCGGTATGACTGCCATGACCAGGCTATCGATGCAAACGGGGGAATTTAAAGTTCCCGAACCTCCTATTGTAAGTTCGAACACCCTCTTGCTTGGCTTTAGTTCTTTGTTTCCTTTTAACTTAGTCTTTTTCTTGTTTGTGCCGAATCCAAAACATAAACCAAAGGCGAAATCGGCTACGCCGAAACCTTTGCCTACCCCTCCTGCTACTCTGCCTGACCCTCCTACATCAGCGGTCGAGGTCCCCGAGAGTGCGGGATCTAAAAGGAAAACTCGCACCTCCCCATCAATAGATACCTTAATACCGGATCTTAGCTTCCATTTGGGTGCGTGTTCCAATCCTTTGGGCGAGGATGAGGTCGAGGAGCCCCTGGTCAAGAAGACAAAATCTTCTTGGTTAAACGACGTCGAAGGTCAGTACGGCGCCGTCAGCATCGAGAATGCTAGCCGAAAGGCTCTTCGGGCTCGTTACCAACGAGTTCGAGAGGCATTGCTGGTGCCTGGGGACAAGGAGGACGTCTCTATGCTCGGTGTAGCGAAGGAGATCGAGGCACTTAACGAGTGCTGGTTACAAGTGAGTCTTCTTTGTTTATTTCTTGTCCATATCCCACTTCTTTAACTTAACACTTTTCTTGTTATTTTTGTTGTCGTAGATGTCTATCCGAATGGTATGCCTTACTGAAAAGGAAGGTCGCGATTCGGGTAAGCTGGCCGAGGAGCTCGATAAGTACAAGCAGGAGTTGCTCGAGGCTTCTAGAAAGGTGCGTTCTCTCGAGGTTGAGCTCGAAACGGCCAAGAGGTTGAATGCCGACAACCTCAAAGCTTTTAATAGCGAGAGGAGGAGCCTAATAACCAACAAAGAGGAGCTATCCAACCTGCTCAAGGCAGCTGAAAAGAAGCTCGAGGCCTCGCGCAAAGAGGTTGTTAATCTCGAGGGCCAGCTGAGGGCCTAAAAGGAACTGCTCGATCGTACCCAGGCTCAGTGGGATGACTTGCAACAAAAATACGACAAATCCGACAAGGACTTGAAACAGAAGAGGAACAAGTACATCCGTCGCTGGAAGCGATCGCAGGAGGGCCGCAACTTCGCTGACCAGAAGATGGTCGAGGGTTTCCAGTCTGCTCGAGGTGATGTCCAGAGTTTCTTTGAGAAGACTCTAAAGGACTTGGATCCTGACTTGGACTTTCAACAAGTCTTGGCCAAGTACGAGGAGTACGAGCAAAAGGCCTTTGATGAGTATACGGAGAAGGAGAATGGTAAGTAGGGGGTTGGTCATGCTTCGACTTCTGTCCCTGAGGAGGTCTAAGAGGCTAAAGAGGATCAAGCCCCTGCCGACCTTTCACCCGTTAAGGAAAGTGAAGTTACGGCTGCTGAGGTTGTTACTGAAGCTGCTGAAGGTGAGCCTGAGGTGGGTGAAGCTGATGATGCAAGCTCTTCATCTGAGTCCTCGTCTGTGGAGGAGGATATTGACATAGAGGCCCCTTGACCTTTGTAACTCAGCATTCTGTACTTAGCTTTTTGTAACCAAGTTTTCTTTCTATTCTGTTTTCAACGCTTGTAATCTTTACTTTGAATGGAATGAAAAGAACTTTTGCTCATCTTGTTTCATTTTTTTTGCATTAATTTTCGACCTGCTAGGTCTCTTGTTTCCTTTTGTATGACAAAATTCGAGCACCCTCTAAAGAAGGGTTCAAAAATAAAAATTTGAAGGCCCTCCCTAAAGAAGTTGTATTATTCTTAACATGGATTCATGACGTGATGATAATAAGTTCGAGAGACCGGTGAGGTCGTACATTCCTTGAAACTGTTAGTTGTAAAGAAAATTTGAATACGATACATATAAATAAAATGCATGTTAAATTCGAAAGACCGGTGAGGTCGTATTTATTCATAATTCTTAACAAGTCTGTTTGGACCGGCAAGGTCTACAAGTTTAAGAATATTACAAATATTTCGATGCATATCACAATAACTTAATCTTAATCTAGACCGGCTAGGTAGAAGTAGTACAAAGAATCACCTAACTTGCTCTTATATTATCCCCTTAAGTTGTTGTGGTTGGCCTCAAACACGAAACTTCCTCAAGTTGTCGATATTCCATGGATGAAACAAAGGATCACCATCCATGTTCTCGAGTCTGTATGTTCCGGGGCGAATAACCTCAGTTACTCGATATGGTCCTTCCCAATTTGGACTTAGCTTGCCAAGGTCCATCTTTTTTCTTGTGGCCTCGATTTTTCGAAGGACTAGGTCCCCTACTTCGAACTTTCTTTCTTTGACTCCTCGATTGTATAGTCTGGTCATTCTGGCTTTCTGAGCAATTGATTTGAGCAGTGCATTCCCTCTGGCCTTTGGCAGGAGGTCGAGTTTGACGCTTTTCTCTTCTTCGTTTTTCCCGTAATCATAGAAGGTTATCCTCGGTGAGGGGATATCCACTTCAACTGGCAGCACAGCTTCACTCCCATAGACCAAGTTAAAAGGCGTATGACCAGTTGCCTCTTTTACCGTAGTTCGAGCTGACCATAGTATACCCGGAAGGTCTTTGTCCCACGACCCTTTTGCTCCATCTAACATTTTCTTCAGCCCTTTGCGGATGACTTTGTTGGCTGCCTCGGCCTACCCGTTGGTCTGCGGTCGACTGAAAGCAGAAAATCTTGTTTGAATATCAAATCGAGCGCAATAGGCTTTGGTAGGTCCACTGTTGAATTGTCGACCGTTGTCTGATATAAGTGCTCGAAGTATGCCAAAACGAGTGATGATGTTTTTCCAGATGAAGTCTTACACTTTGTTATCTGTGATGGTGGCTAAGGGTTCAGCCTCGACCCATTTGGTGAAGTAGTCGACAGCTACCAATAAGAATTTTCTTCCACCGGATGCAACTGGGAAGGGCCCGAGGATGTCCATCCCCCACTGGTCGAATGGTAGTACAACTTGCATTGTAGTGAGAGGAGAGGCTGATTGTTGGTGTACGTGGGCATACACTTGGCAGTTGTGGCATTTCTTGACCATGTCCTTGGCATCTTTCATCATTGTTGGCTAATAATACCCTGATCGAAGGGCTTTTCCAGCTATGGTTCGAGCTCACGAACGACTACCACAAGTTCCTTCGTGTATTTCTCGAAGTATTTGTTGGCCTTCTTCAAGTGTCACACACCTTAGAAGGGGGTGTGTGAAGGACTTTTTGTACGGCAGATGATCGTGTAACAGGAACCAACCTGCACGGCGTCGCACTCTCTCAGCCTCTTTTTCATCTTCAGGTAATTTTCCTTCTTCGAAGTATAGACGGATGCTTTGCATCCAATTGTTCGAACGGTCTATACTGCAAATGAGGAGTTGGTTGTTGATACTTGGCTTGTACAACACCTCCCAAGAAATGGTTCAAGGTTCCAGTCCAGACGCTGAGCTTGCCATCCGAGATAAAGCTTCCGCCTGCTGGTTTTCGGACCGTGGGATGTGTTGTATTGAGAACTTGGTAAACTTTTGTTGCTGCTCCTTTACCTTGCCGAGGTACAATCTCATACTATCTTCCTTTGCTTCGAATTCTCCTTTGACATAACCCACGACCAACTGTGAATCTGTCTTGACAGTTATTTCATTAGTCCCATTCGAGAGGCATAGTTTTAATCCTAGCAGAAGGGTTTCATACTCGGCTTCGTTGTTAGAAGCAGCAAAGTCAAACTTTATTGCATATTCCATTTTATTTTCGAGAGGGTCTATTATGAGTAGGCCTGCTCCGCACACTGCCTTCGATGAAGAGCCATCTACATAAAGTTGCCATGTCCCGGTTAGGGTGGCAGTCTCGACCTCTGTCGGGCACTCAGCAATGAAATCGGCTAAGGCCTGAGCTTTTATTGCTATTCTAGGTTCGAACTCTAAACCGAAGTCCGACAATTGATTAGCCCATTCGATGATTCGACTAGAGCCATTTCTATTTTCAATGAACTTTCTGAGTGGCTGACTAGTGAATACCTTGATGGGATGAGCTTGAAAATAAGGCTTCAATTTTCGACTGGCCGTTACCAGGGCATATATCATTTTCTCCGATGGGGGGTATCTACTTTCAACAACTCGGAAAGCATGGCTGATGTGTTTTCCTTAGTTGAATTATTCCCTCTTGAATTTGGATTTTGCATATAGGTTTTTACCTTTTACTTGAAAGGGTTTTTCCTATTTTAGGCTTAGTTTAATTAGTTTCTTTATTTATTTTATTTTATTTAAGTATTTCTTTAATTAATTTAGATTAATTTGTTTTGAAAAGATAAGATTACTTTAAAAGATAAGATTATAATTCTTTAAAGATATGAGTTAGGGGATTGTCCTAATCATATTAGGTTTTCGTATCTTAAACTTTTATCTTATTTGTTTAAGATTAGGATTAGGATTAGTCTTCCCTATTTATATGGTTGTTTTACATCAATAAAAATCAGATTTGAGTTATTAAAATTTCATGAGTCTTGCTTATGATTTAAGGTTGAGTACCTTGCTTGTTTAGCATTGAAGAAAGACTGAGATCGATCTTCTACCCCTTTGGACCGAGATTCAAAGGTTACTTTCCCCATTTATTGATTTGTTTCATTTACTATATTAAACTACACACATACACAACCATCTTTTAATTAAAACTTCATATAAAATCGTTCCCTTGAACCCTCAAACGTTCATCCACCCCCAAGAACCCTAAAGTAGCAATCTTTGGATCAAAATTCATATCAATGGCTAACAAAATACACCAGGTGTTGTTGTTAGTCTCTTTCAGCAACGAGCATAACACTTAGAGCGGTTTCAGATACTACAAGGTACACGAATAACTGTTGTAAGGCATTTTCTGCTTCACAGTAGCATTCGAAGCATGGTTTCTTCAAAGTATTGAAGATGTGTAGGCTCTTGTCAGCTGATCTTAATAGGAATCTTCCCAAGGAAGCCATACACCCCGTGAGTCTTTGTACCTCCTGGACAGTTCGAGGAGACTTCATGTTGATGATGGCTTGTATTTTGTCAGGGTTAGCTTCGATGCCCCTGTCGTCCACCAAGAATCCTAAGCATTTTCCTCCTCGAACGCCGAAGACACACTTCTTAGGATTCAGTTTTATATTATAAGAGCGAAGGGTGGACAAGGTTTAACGTAGATCTTGGACATGATCTTCGACCTACTTGCTCTTAATTATCATATCGTCAACATAGACTTCAACGTTGCGCCCCAACTGTTTTTCGAACATTTTATTGACCAGCCTTTGATATGTAGCCCCTGCGCTCTTTAGTCCGAACGGCATGACCACGAAACAATAAATCCCAGAACTTGTAATAAATGCGGTATGCACCTGATCTTCCTCAGCAAGGGGAATTTGGTGGTAACCAGCATTTGCATCCATGAAGCTAAAAAGCGCATGTCTTGCTGTGGAATCGACCAACTTGTCGATCTTGGGGAGGGGGAAGTCATCTTTGGGGCATGCCTTATTAAGATCAGTAAAATCGACGCACATGCGCCATGATCCATTAGGCTTTCGAACTAGTACTACGTTCGACAGCCATTCCGTGTATTGGCATTCCCTTATCATTCCAGCACTTAGCAGCTTTTTCCCCTCTTCGGCTGCTGCTTTGTTCCTTTCAGCGCCCTGGTGCCTTAACTTCTGTTTGATGGGCCTGAATTCCGACTTGATGTTCAGCTGATATTTAGTGACTGAGGGGTCTATCCCTGGCATCTCATCAGCTGAAAATGCAAACATCTCCTGATATTCTTGAAGGAGTCCCACTATTTCTTTTCGAATGACCTGGTTAAGGTCCTTTCCAATTCGAACTGTCCGGTTAGGATCCGGTCCGCGTTGTATTTCTTCATCTTCTTCGACCGGCTGAGGTCGGTTGTTGTTGGTTGGGTTCTCGTTGTAGAACAAACCCAATTGTGGGGTTGAATCTTTTTAGTTTCTTTTTCTTCTCTTTTCCTTTTCCCTGAGCTTGGCTCGACTGGCTTGCTCTTTCTCAAGCTATTGACATAACATTCTCGGGCAGACTTTTGATCCCCATGCAACCTACCAACCGTCCCATCATCTGCTTCAAACTGCAGCAAGAGCTGGTAGGTCGAAATTGCCGCTTTTATTCTGTTCAGCGTGTTCCTCCCTATGTTGATGTTATAGGGGAGGTTAATGTCAACAACTAGGAAGTTGATTGGAAGGCATCGTCCTTTTCCCTTGTCACCAAACCGGCTGGGTAAATTGATGACTCCAAGGGGGTGAACAGATTGGCCTCCCGAATCCAACCAAAGGTTGGTCGATTGCTTTGATGTCCTTCCTCTCGTATTTGAACTTTTGCAGACATTCCCAAGTAATGATGTCTGCCGAGCTCCCGCTGTCTATCAACACTCGACCAACCCTGTGATTGGCCACTTTAAGTTCGATGACCAGGGGGTCATTATGGGGGGTATGTATCTCCTTCGAACTTTCTCTGAACACCATGGTGGGAGTGTCCGGTTTTTTCATTCTCTCACCATCTTTTAGATGGTATAGGTGATTCTTCCTTGCATTGCCAGTTAGTCCTCCAGAAGCGAAGCCCCCAGCTATGACCCCTACATAGCCTTCGGTTTCATCGTTCTTCGCTTGTTTCTCCTTTCCCTTATCTCTTCTTCGATCACCCTGGGGTGTTTTGAGATATCTGTTCAATTTCCCTTCGTCAGCCAACTTGTCAAGTGCTTTCTTCAATTCTCTGCAGTCCTTGGTCGTGTGACCATAGTCTTTATGGTATTCGCACCATAGCTTCTTGTCCCTGCGATAACTCGACATTTTAATGGGATAAGGTCGAGGTAACACAGATTTCTCTTTTATGTCTAAGCATATTTCCCTTCGATTGACATTGAAGCGAGGATCATGTCCTCCATCAGAGGGTCGATGTCTCTTCAGCCTATCTGCTATATCTTTCTGATTCGATGGCTCGCTTCTTCTTTTGTTACTTCCCTCTTCATGAACATTTTTGCAGATGTCCGACGCCTGGATATACTTCTGCCCCTGCCTCATGGCATCTGCCAAAGTAAGAGTTTCCCTCATGGCGAGCTCGAATTTGAACCGTCCAGGATGGAGGCCATTCATCAGGGCCGTAACAGCAACTCCATCTTGGAGATCGGAGACCTTGAGGGACTCTTCGTTGAATCGCTTGATGTAGCAACTCAGACTTTCCCCTTTGTGCTGGGAAACTGACATCAAGTGTACGCTGGTTTTTTGTGGCGTTTTGCCTCTATGAAGTGCTGAGAGAAGAGAGCTTCGAGAGCCGAGAAGCTGGTTATGATGCTGTTCGGTAGACTCGTGAACCAATTAAGAGCCAAGCCTTTGAGGGTGGTCGGGAAATACCTACACCATGTTGTCTCGCAGAACGTCTGCACACTCATTTGAGCTTTGTATGCTTCTAGATGGTCAGCAGGATTAGTAACACCTGAGTAAGGCTCTATCGAAGGGATTTTGACTTTGCCTGGGTTAGGGGTCTCCATGATATGTTGGTTGAATGGTGATTTGTGTGCCACTGCTGAACCCACTCGAAAGCCTGATTCAGCTACCTCCTCGGGCTCCTCGATCTGTTGTGGGTTCACTATCCTCAGAGTGTGACGGCTAGTCACGAGGTGAGATTGTGTTGTGGTTCGTGTGGCTACTGAATGCTTCGAATTCCCTCCCTGGGATTGTTCTCTTATCTTTTCGATGATCTCCCTGGCGTCGAAGTTCTTACCCCCTTTATCTGTTTCTGTTGTATGATATGTCGAGCATCATCCTGGCTCGGTGACATGATAGATTTCCCTTTCGAAGCAGCAGGTATCCTCTTCGAGGGGCCGCCAACAACATGCTTGGTTAGGGAACGTTTTGGCTAAGCTGCCCTTCGATGAGCCTGCGGCTGATCCAAGACTGTCCCTCGGTCAGGGGAGCAGTCTGTTGAGTCTTCATTACTAAAACGAGATGTTGCATGGCGGTAGTCATATGACTTTCCATTCGGAGTTCGAGTTGTCAAAGATCCGAGTAAGTCACCGCTGGTGGTGGTGCTTCAACAGCCGTGTCAGCCTGACTTCCAGTTGTGGGGAAGTCGGTCTCGTCCTCCACAATAACACCTCCTTGATTCAACAGAAAAGTCTGAGCATTCTCAGAAGTTGTCCTTCGAGCAGTAGTACCGCAATTACCTTGTCCTCGTGTCATGGTGTTCAAAAATGTAGCTGTTATGTTAGTCCCCACAGACGGCGCCAACTGTTTCGTGTTCGAGAAACACAGTAGATTTGTAATTCGGGGAAGTGCAATTCCAGCTAGGGTAGTAACCAAGTAAGTCCAAGGTCTTCGAATTGCGGCACCTCCAAATCCGAGAACTATGAACTACCCCGGGGATGTTCCCGGGATCGGCTCTCAGATGCTTGAGTCAGATATGATCTCAGAAGTCAGAGAGAATAGTACAAGTAAATGCTCTGCAATATATGGAAAAATGTACCTGAATGATCAGATGAGAGTACTATTTATAGGTAGTACTGGAGTGACGTCATCTGGTGAAGATGGTGACGTCATGAAAGCCTTTTTGTCAGTGGGCCTGTCTGAAGGCATGTATTTTATGGCCTAAAAGATCCTTAGGGGTAGAATGGTAATTTTCCCCCCCAAGGGTATTTTAGTCATTTCACCGGTTAGGTGGGCCATTACTGGAAGGGGCCCAAACACACATCTTTGAAATCTTGAAGGAATTCGATAAACTCTCCTCGAACTTCCTGGTTAAGGTCGTTACCTACTCGAACTGTCTGGCTAGGATAGGATCCGATTAGCTCTTCCTCATTTTCATCGACCGGCTGGGATGATTTAGATTGATCGGATTTTCACTATAGAAAAGTCCCAGAGGGGGAGGGGAATTTTTTTGAGGAATCTCCACGTTCTCGTTTCCTCTTGTTGGAGCCAAGTTCGACAGGCTTCTGAAACCTACTCTTTAAGCTATTTACATAACACTCTTGACCAGACCTTTGGTCGCCATGGAACCTATATATTGTACCATCATTAGTTTCGATCGGCAATAGGTGTTGATAGGTCGATATGGCCGCCTTTATTTTGTGAAGGGTTGGACGGCCTACGATAATGTTGTTTGGAAGGTCGATATCAACGACCAAGAATTTCATGGGAAGGCATCTTCCATTACCTTTGTCGCTAAAACGACTAGGTAACTTGATAACTCCGATGGGGTGAACTTGTAATATCCGTCCTATACAATAAAGAAAAGTGACAAGTTTAAATAAAAATAAAGACAACTAGTGGTAGCGAAATACCACTAAGACGGAGATGCTACTCTAAGAGATAAAATTTAAACTATAAATAAATAATAAACCTCAGATAACTTCCAAACATCATATATAAGTTGAAATGAGGTCCCACACCCTCATTCCAAGCCAAAGTTCCAAAACAACAAAGTAACTTCCAAAGGATCTCAAAATAAAAATGTTCCATATCCAAAAGTCAATAACGAAACATCCATGGTTTAAACAACTGACAGAACATAAGGAAACTACCTAAGAGCCACTAAGTATATGTCCTAACTCTTGACTCAAATTGCTCGTCAATAATGACTAGCACGATCTCCTTGCTCAGAAGGCTAAACCGCACAATCCCGGTCCAAACGGTAATGATCTTAAACAACATCATCATCTGCATAATAATTTAACATTTTCCACAATCAGTGGGGAGTAACTAGCAGTTCTCCCACCCCAATACAGGAAACAAATAGTAAACTTTAAAAGATTAGAAGCAATACTAAAGACATACAACACATAGAAAGAATGCTCACAACGTGCATAACATCATACATCAAACCATAAGCAATAATCATGTGTAATAAGGAAGCTCAGAAGCTAATTACAAAGCCAAACCATATAATATGTAAAGAAATCACACATCAAGATCAAACACAACAGACTATGCCGCCTGTGAGTAGACTCATTGGACCATGCCTCCCTAGGCCTACATTGCATATCCGGGGACCATGTCGCCCTTCCAAATAGCAAAACTCAACGGATCTTGCCACCCGTGAGTGAACCATTTGACCATGGCCCCTAAGGTTAAGTTACAAACTCTTAGGACCATACCTCCCTTAGGATAATCAAGCACAAATTCCTAGGACCATGCCGTCCATAGGATCAATCAAACACAAAGAAACAGTGTAAAGACGACAAGGTATACAAGCAATTCAAATAATCAACATATATATACAAGTCGAAGTATGCAAAGGATCCATACAACAATCATGATGCATACTCAACAAGGTACACAAGCAAATCCCAAATCATAAGTCATCAAAATGCACATGTTAAGGCATATAACACAAAAACGTCGTCTGAGTTTGGGTACAAAGTCAATTACGACTAAGTTACAATATCCCCCGTACCTAACTCTGTTAGGGGCAGTATTATCCTCCACCAAGCATTTCGACGTCGAAAACTCAAAGTATAACCTCAACACTCAACAACACAATGACGTCAAAAGCTACCCAATAATGTAGGGCACATACCCTTAATAAATAGTTTAAATCCAACCCAAACATACTTCAATATGCATATAAGGATACATTTTTAAACTAATAAACATGCTATAAGCAATTTAGGAACTAAACTAAAACACGAGCAAACAGGGGGCAGATTCCCATCACAGGGTGCGACTTGGCCTTCTCGACCAGTGCTTATAAGCCATCGATCCATACATATACTTACGCAAGGACATGAGCAACTAAAACCAACCCATTTCCACAACATACATCATCCCACTAACAATATTTAGCATGCGAATGAAATCAACTTCCATCTAATCCTCATTTTCCACAAATATTCATAATTAACAACCTTCATTACAACAACCAATCACCAAGTTTGACAAACAACTTGCAAGGATAAAAAATATGATCATCTAACACGCCCAATTCAAGAAAAGTATACAAAGAAACAATCCTAACCATGATACTACATTAAACTACATACAAAGAATCACCTTAGTTCCACCTAGCATGATTATAAGTTCTCTAACGCAATTCTAAATAACCTAAGTTCATAATCTATTACCTAATGTGCTAGAATAATGCTAGTTACCTTATTCTTCAAGACGGGTGCAATAAAAACACTTTGAACGTAGTCTAACACCATGCGGATTATCACCACCTTCGCTTCCTATGAGGACGAACACAACGAACTTAAGAAATGCTTGAAAACCGTTGCAAAAATAGCTTGAAACCCACTAACAAAAGATGATTTTTGGTGTATGGATAGTGAAGGAAGCAAAAAAACTCTTCCTAGCATTTTCCTCTATAGGCGTGTGAACAATGGTGATGGAGAGGAGTGAATTTTTCTGAGTTATAAACTCATCACAAGGGAGGAGTAAAGGAGTGATTAGTAAGGGGTTCCATGGCCATCATGAGGGGGCATAATGAGGGTGATTGAAGAGGTTAGGCCCTTGATTAAATTTAACTTTATAAACATAAGTATGGTTGTCCAAGGCTTTACAATTCCCTCACATTTAGACAGATTTTCGGACCCCTTAAGCCAAGCAACGAAAGGTGCGTAAAGTTCCAGTACATAGTATGCTTTAAGAATAATTTTAGACACTCAAAATAAATATACATAAGTTAACATTTTTATAATTAAAAATTATAATTACTAATATAATATAAAAACGCACTTACCAAACTATCACATTATACATTTTGCACAAACACGAGCTCTACATTGCTCGTTAAAAGTATCGATGCAATTACGAGCTTTGCAAGTTTACTAAAACATCGCTACACTTTATTTCAGATTAAATATATAAATATTCTCGAAATAAAATGTAAGTGTAAAATATAAGTTTTTACCGAAAATATATTAGCAAAATACAATTTAGTGACTAAGATAATAATAATTAACGCGCGAAAAATTTCATTGTAATTTGGGGTGTTACAATCTCCCCTCCTTAAGAAAAGTTTCGTCCTCGAAACTTAAAATAACAAAAGGAAATACCTGAGATAAAAAGCTGGAGATACTTAACCCTCATTGACTCTTCCGTTTCCCAAGTGGCTTTCTCGTACTTTTGGCTTCTCCAAAGTACTTTAACCAAAGGTATCACCTTTCTTCTCAAGGCACGATTTTGAAGGTCCAAGATTTGAACAAGACACTCTTCGAAGGTCAAATTCGGTTCAATAGCGATCGATTTTACAGGAATCACATGAGAAGGATCGCTGCAATATCTCCGCAATTGCGATACATGGAACACATCGTGCACCTTTGAAAAATTGGGTGGCATAGCCAATCTGTAAGCCACCTTCCCAATTCTCTCGAGGATTTCATAGGGACCTACATATTTCGGGCTTAACTTGCCTTTCTGCCCGAATCTCATCACACCCTTCATTGGAGACACTTTCAACAGTACCTTATCCCCAACGGCGTAAGAAATAGGCTTCTGACGTAGGTCGGCATAACACTTTTGCCTATCCTAAGTAGCTTTCATTCTAGCTTGGATAACCTTCACTTGCTCAACGTTATCCTGAATCAACTCTGGCCTCAACACCAAAGTGTCACTATGTCGCTCCAACAAGTAGGACTACGACACTTACGCCCATACAAGGCTTCATAAGGAACCATCTGGACACTAGCATGGTAGCTGTTATTGTAGGAGAACTCAACAAAATTTAACGACTTAAACCAGGACTCTTAAATTCTAATTCACCAGCACGGAGCATATCCTCCAAAGTTTGAATATTCCTCTCAGTTTGTCAATCGGTAGAGGCATGAAAAGCGGCACCGCTTGTAGAGCAACCCAGAAATGAGATAAAAATCTAGGGTCACGGTCAGACACAATATCCTTCGGAATACCATGCAACCGGATGATTTCATTAGCATAAGCTTCAGCCAACTCTTCCTTAGAGCAAGTATTCTTCATCGGAATAAACCGAGCTACCTTAGTAAAATGGTCTATGATCACCCATATGTCATTCTTACCACCAGCAGCTCTCGGAAGACCCATAACAAAGTCTATCGAGATAGAATCGAACTTCCACGCGGGAATAGGCAATGGTTGTAGCAACCCACCTGGCCTTTGATGCTCGATCTTGACCTTTAGACACACCAAACATCTAGCTACAATACAACTCCACCAGAAATTAGCCTTGAGATCCTTGTAAAGCTTATCACCCTAAGGATGAAGAAAATAGGGAGTACAATGAGCTTATTCTAGAATCTTCTTCTTAAGCTCTAAGTCATTAGGCATAAACCAATGACCCATAAATTTCAGACTTCCCTCGGAATGAAATTCGAAATTCTCGGCTCGTCCCTGAGCTTTAGCTTCTCGGACCTTTTCTAGTTTAGGATCATTCCTTTGCTTCTCTCTCAATTCTTGGAACAAAACAGGTTCACCACTCAAGGCACAAAGATTTTACACGGATCCTTGAGGTACAACCTCGATTTCGAGCTTTCGAAACTCGTCACACAAATTCCTCGGCAAGGTTCTTTCCCTAATAAGAGAATGCTTTGACTTACGAATAAGAGCATCAACAACCACGTTAGCTTTACCCTCATGATAATCTTTGATCAATTCCAACCACCTTCTCTGTCTCAAATTCAAATCACGCTGTGTGAAGATATACTTAAGACTCTTGCGGTATGTAAACACTTTACATGGGATTCCATACAAATAGTGTTGCCAAATTTTAAGAGCAACCACCACAGCAGCCAACTCTAGATCGTGAGTAGGGTAATTCCTTTCATGCACCTTCGACTGTCTAGAGGCGTAGGCCACAACCTTCATCTGTTGCTTAAGGACACAAGATAAACCGTGCTTCGATGAATCACCATAAACTTCAAACTTAACTCCTTCAGTAGGCAAAGTCAAAACTGGAACAGTAGTGAGGCACTTCTTCACCTCTTGGAATGCCTTTTCGCACTCTTCGGACCACATAAACTTGCTCTCCTTTCTCATAAATTTGTTCAACGGTTGAGCTATCTTCGAGAAGTCCTTAACAAACCTCCGGTAGTAACCAGCAAGACCTAGGAAACTTCGGATCTCACAAACACTCTTATGACTTTCCCATTCCACAACGGTCTAAATCTTGGAAGGGTCCACCATAACACCATCTTTGTTGATGACATGGCCTAAAAACGACACATCCTTCAGCAAAAACTCACACTTGCAGAACTTTGCGAACCAATTCTATTTCCTCAAATGTCTAAGATCAACCTCAGATGCTTCTCATGCTCTTCTTCATTCTTAGAGTACACAAGGATATCATCAATGAAGACAACCACACACGTATCCAAAAACTCGTGAAACGAGCGATTCATCTGGTCCATGAACACAACAGGAGCATTTGTAAGACCAAAGGGCATAACAATGAACTCATAATGCCATACCTTGTACGGAAAGCAGTCTTAGGGATATCTTCCTTCTTCACCGGAATCTGATGATAACCTGTCCTCAAATCTATCTTAGAGAAAACTCCAGCACCCTTCAGCTGATCAAACAGATCCTCAATGCAGGGCAAGGGATATTTATTCTTGATGGTCACCTTGTTCAGTTCACGATAATCAATACAAAGACGCATACTCCCATTTTTCTTCTTGACGAACAAGACAGGAACACCCCCGCGGTGAAACACTTTGTCTAATGAAACCCTTATCAATCAGTTCTTGCAATTGAGTCTTCAACTCTTGCAATTCAGGAGGCGCCATTCTGTACAGAGCCTTAGAAAAAGGAGCAATACCATGAGTGAGGTCAATGCACTAGTGGAAAAATAGCCATTAGCTGCGGGCCAAACCATGAGTGAGGTCAATGCACTAGTGGAAAAATAGCCATTAGCTGCGGGCCAAAAATGGGCTTCAGCTGCATACGAGAGTGCGTAGCTATTGAAGGCGCAAGAAAAATTGCTACTTATTTAGCTGTGTATATGTTCGCAGCTAAAACAAAACATTTGTTGTGGGCTACTAATTAGGCCCGCAGCTAAAAGCACCTTTAGCTACGGGCCTAATATTAAAGCCCGCAACAAATGTTAGTTTTTTATTAAAAAAAACTACCAACACCCTCATAGCTGCATACTAATCTGAGCATGAAGCCCGCAGCAAAGTTTTTTTTAGAAGAAAAAATATATATTGCTGGCTACCACATTCCTAGTAGCCAATAGTAATCCCTGATCAACGAATCTAAATTCAACATACAGCTGGCTACCACAGTCCCCTAGTAGCCAATATCAATCCCTGATTACAGCAACACAAATTCAGAACAAATATTCACAAACACTAAATTATTAAACCAATATTCACATACACTACTATAGGCCTTTGGCAAGTATTCAATTAGCAAAATGGTCAGTTGATCCTAAAAGTCCAGCAATGAGACTAGTTAATCCTAAAAGTCCAGCAGATGCAACCTCTTCCTCATCCTTCACCTTCAGAACTGTAACCTTGAGCCTCTATGTTTCATCTCTGCCTTAATGAGAGACTTACTTGTCTTGCTTTAAGAAGATAAACAAGTTCCAGTGCATCGGCCATATTCTACATTGTACCTGATTCAAAGGCGATGTGAAAGCTGCATGCTAATTGATCATCAGCAAACATCGTAAATATGCTAACAATGCTGATCAAATAATTGTCACAAGTTTCTAGGTATGACCTTGCTTCAGAATTGGAACACAGGGATTTATTATCCACGAAAAATAAACATGCTTACAGTTTTATATGTCAAAACATTGAAACAACATATCATAAAGTCTTTAGTCTTGTAATAACATACATAAACCCACCCAAAAAGATGATTTTTTGCACATAATGACATAATCCCAACATATAAATTCCAACGTTTAGATTATGACCTGTAAATAGAATAAGCTCAAAATATGCTGTTGTTGTTCTTATGTGGCTATAACCTCCGATCTTTATTTCATAAACCTACTGCATCGGAGTTTAGAGTTTAGGAAACCATCTTCTAGTATTGTATATTGAATTGAAAATGATAACACCAACAATTATAACAACACAAGATAAGAGTACCTTCTCAATTTTATTGTATATAGGTTTCATTCACAAGCAAAACTATCAGGAGTAAATGAACTCCATGAGGCTGGTCTCTAAACAGTCAGGCATAAGAGGATTTGAACGCAGTTAAGTGTAAAGTACAAGATGCCCTGACTAGAAGGGTGATCAAAGGAAGAAAAATTACCTAGAGATGCCTGAAGAACCTGTGTGAGCTTGCTTTTTCTGTAAGGAACATGGGGATTCTTTTGAGAAAGTGAAACTTCCCCCTGGGCAGATAGTGAATTGTTGATATGTTGTGCTTCCTTTAACCTATCTCCAGTTGCTTCAGACCTGCCAATATGGTTGTCTTCATGTCAAGCTAGGGTAACCAACAAGTGCTTAATAGTCAAGCATAAAATAAAATAAGGGAACTCTCGGTAACAACAGCCAGCTAGCTTCTCTAACTTGGAATAGAAATATGAACAATTTCCTTAGAAGCCTACATTATGAAAATCGTCTCCTACATATAGAGTTAATTTCCATAAAGAGCATAACATAACATATCAAATTGTACAATCTAAATATACATATATAAGTTACAAGGAAATTCAAGAATTGGCAGCATAGTAATACAAGATGATTGAGCCAAGAAGCAATCAGTACATGAAAAACATGATAAAAGAATCGGGAGTAAGGACGTATACCGCTTAAAGAGCTTGGGAAGGCTTGCCCTGATGGACGAGTTGACGGGACAAAGTATGGAAGCCAGCGGCAACCTTAGTTGGTGCAGCTGGTGGGCCTGGCGAGAGCGTGGCAATGGCAGGAATAGGAACAGGAGCAGTAGCAGGAGCCTCCTCCCCTTCAGTCATTTCCATGTCCATTGCGACTAACTCAGGGATAAATTTTAGAAGACAAAATTAGGTTTTAGGAACTTGCTTCAAAGCTTTAGTAAAAAGTAATTAATGGTTAATCTGTAGCAGTCGGTAGTGTAGGCAGTAGTAAGTGAACGGAAAAAATAATATCAAACTAGAATGTTTGAGCTTACTACTGGATTCATTTGATTGCTTCAAAATCAGAGAAGGAAATGAGAAATGTGAAGTTGGGTGCAGGCATGTCAAAACACACCCAACTACACCTTCTAAGAGCTAATTAGGCCTACACACTCTACACCATCTTAGATCCTACCCACATAAACTGACTTCTTGCTTCAATATCTCCCATAGCATACTACAGAACAACATTTCAGACTCTTTCTGCGTACATTCTCGACAACTAATGAACACATACAACTAATGAACACAACTAAGTAGTGATACTTTATAGTTCTGGAACTTAATATATCAAATGTCAGCTCCCTTTCCACAACTAAGCATTCATCTGTTTTGAAGTAGTTAATAGTATCGAAGAGTAATCTTGTCATTAATCGTGCAGATTCAGAAATGGAAGAAAAAGTATAAGTTCGTTCCTAAGAGAAACAAAAAAATCCATATATAGATCAAGTAATAAAAAAGGACCAATGGACTCTTCAATCAACACTACTGTTTTTTCCTCAATAAATAGAATATTAGGGAAAGCTTACATCAACATTTCTCCTTGACCATCAATTCACATGTCATCTCTTCTTAATAATTTCTTCAGTTGATTCGCGCAAAAACCGTGAGTCAATATTTTGTTCTTATTTTTCATCTCATACTCAAGAAATCAATAACAATTCAAGAATAAAGAAGCTCCAATAACAACAATCAACACACCAAAACCACAATCTCCGCATAGCAAACAAACATATAATCGTATTACATCATTGAATCTTAAAGGCATATTCATATCTTATTAAACAAACACAACAGGAGTCAACAAAATCGAAATATCAAATTAGGTTCAACACACACCACAATCATAACAAAAACAATAGCAAGATCCACAATCGAGAGAGATTGAGAAGAGATTCATACCAAAATAAGATCGAAAAGGGTATTTTATAAATATGAGCAAAGGCCATATAACTCGTCAAGTAATAACCTCCATTTCAGGATTTTGGCATTGACTACGTGGTTTCAGGAAGAGCGCAACTACCTACAGATGGCCCAAAATTCAGGCACCGCAATAAAGATTAAGAACAAAAAAATGCTAAGTATAACACAACACATATGACAAAAAAATGCTAGGTATAACACAGCACATATGCCAAGCAAAGTAGCAAACGTTCTATAACGTAGGGATATTAGGTGATTATGCATACAGCAAGCCAATAACTAACTACTTGTAATTCATTAGTTATTAGTAGCTTGCTTTCCGTAGCTTGATGAAAGTTAGAAAGGTGCATATTTGTGTAACCTTGGAATATGAAAACAATATGGCAGGTACATTGTATTAGCCTCCTATCAGATAGCATAAATGTTAGATACATATTTGAGTGGCAGAGGATGTACATGTACATAGGGAAAAAAAGTTTCTTTTCTTTTTAATATGGTCAGTCTATTGTATTACGCTTAGGCTTTGTTATCTGTTCTCCTAACCTTATTTTAGAATCAGTTAATTCAAATAAGTTAAGTTCACGTCCAATAACCTTAGATAAGTAGAGATGAGTAGAGATGAGTTGATTAATTCAAGACCAATAAAGGTTAACCAAGTTCAAATTAGGTTAAACACACACCAGAATCATAAGAAAAACAATCAAAAATAGCTAAAAACGAAGCAAGATCCACAACCGAGAGGGATAGAGAAGAGATTCATACCAAAATAAGATCGAAAAGGGTATTTTGGTCAACTTTAATTCAGCATCAGCAGTGGAGTTAGAAGAAGAACGATCTTTAGAAGAAGATTTGCAACAGCTGCATCAACTTTGTCTGAGCAATCCTTTCGTGTTTGATTGTTTGAGATTCCAAAGCATTAAGTCTGTTGACTATCAACTGACACCAACATTCAACAAAACCACAAAATACCAAATCGAACTTGTTGCTACACCATTGATGGGAATCTCAACTCTCATTGATAGTGAACCGCCGTTTAGCCGGTCTAGATCTTCCGCTTTTCCTTTCCGGTCGGCTAGATTTTCCTCTACTGACGATAAATATTAGTCGGAAAAAGGCGCAGGAAAGTCGTCGTTTTGGTCGGTGATTTGGTGGCAGAAGAAACCAATGAAAGCGGAGATGAGAAGGTCAAGGTCTGTTGCTCGAAATGAGGTTAGATGAAGAGAAGAAGAAGAGTTTTTGAGACGGAAGAGAAAACCCTATAACAAAGAGAAAGAGAAAGAGAAAGTGTGACGTTGTGGTGCTTTCTACTTTTTTTTCTTAATTGGATTCACTAGTCTTAGCTGCGGGCCTTTAAAGAAGCCCGCCTCAAAATGTAACTTAGCTGCGGGCCTCAATCAAAGCCCGTCTCAAAATGTAACTTAGCTACGGGCTTCCTATGAGACCCGCAATTAATGAATACTAGCTACGGGTTGTTCACATAGCCCGCCGCTAATGGGGTGCAACAACAAGTATTTTTTCCACTAGTGATGCTAAACTCGACATCTCTTACAGGAGGGATACCCGGTAACTCATCAGGAAAAATGTCCGGATACTCACGGACAATGGGGATATCTTCTAACTTCACTTCTTGAGTCAAATCTTTGACCATACAAAGGAACAATCAAATCTTTGATGGGAGATACGATCTTTACCCCTTTCTTCAACACTACTCCACTATAGGAGATACGCTTGACACACGGACTACGAAGAGTCACTTTTTCATCACGGCAATGAATATTCTCACGACACTTAGACAACCAATCTATACCCAATATAACATCAAACTCAGTCATGGAGAATTCCTTAAGGTCAGCAGGAAGATCAGTACCCAATAAAGAAACAGGCACATTATAGTACTCAGCGTGATAAGGGTAGTTCTCACAAGAAGGAAGAGATATAAGACTTCGAAGAGGAGAACTCGAAGACATGTTAGCTTTCTTGAAATATGAGTTAGAGACGAAAGACATTGTAGCATTAGAATTAAACAACACGAAATCAGGGACATAATTAACAAGAAAGATACCAGTGATGACGTGAGGATGATCATCAGCGTCGGAATGAGTCATCTTATAAACCCGATTCTTTGGTGGAGCAGAAGAACTAGGAGGAGCAAAAGGTCTAGCAGTAGCTCTCAGATTCTTAGGGAACTCATAAGTCTTATGACCCACCTCCCTAAAGTAGAAACAGATAATGGTAGATCCGTCACAGTCCTTCCCCGGATGACTAGGCTTCTCACATTTCTGACACTTGGAAGGATCAAAACTCGGCCTAGAACTGTAACCTTGGTATCCACCACGGAAATTCGGTTCAAACCTCGGCTTCTTAGCCAAACCAGGAGTAAAAGAAGGGGCAAGCTTCCTCACAGATACATCCTTAGCAGTTTCTTCTTCTTATATTGAAGCATGGACACTAAGGGCCATCTCATATGCACCCTGGAAAGTAGTAGCTCATGAACACAGCACAAGGATCCTTACCCTAGGATCCATCTTCTTTATATACCTCCTAACTCTATCAGCTTCAGTGGGAATGACAGTAGTGGAAAACTTAGACAACTCTGTGAAGTGGCCTGTATACTCTTGGATATTCAGGCTCCCTTGAGTCAAGGATAGGATCTCTTACTGTTTTCGCCAACGTAACTCACCAAGGTAAAACCTCTCCTTCAGCTTGGCGGAGAATTGAGTCCACCCAAAACCAGCAATAGCCATACATGAAGTCTTAACCGTACCCCACCAGTTGTCAGTCTCTTTCTTCAAGTAGTACATACCAATAGGTATCATTTAAGCAACAGGGCAATTAGTTTCCGTAAAGAGCTTCTCCATTTCCCTTAACCAATCTTCCAGAGCCACAGGATCAGCTACAACATCATAAGTAGGTGGCCTATGACAGTCAAATCGGTCAAAAGCAGACTGCCCAAAGCGGGAGTAGTTTTTAAGGTTTTGACGGCGAGGACGAGCGGCTTCCTTTCTAGCAGCCATTTGTTGTCGTGGAGGCATTCTACAAAATAGAAGTTTAAGTTAGTTAACTAAATTCACATAAGTAAGCATTTAATCGACAAATAAAGTAAACAAAATTGGTTCCCATGGTTTTCTTCCTACCCAAGTAACTCTTAATAAGCACTAGATTTTAAGCCTTAGACACTAGTAATCCTAGTTACAAGTCTACATATTTCTCGTGAAATAAGTAGAAAATCTAAGAGAGTTTTTGGAATGTTTGGCTCTGATACCAACTGTAACATCCCCTCCGATACAATAAAGAAAAGAGCAAGTTTAAATGAAAATAAAGACAACTAGTGGTAGCGGAAATTCCACTAAGACGGAGATGCTACTCTAAAGAGTAGAATTTAAACTATAAATAAACAATAAACCTCAAATAGTGATTAACTTCCAAACATCATATATTACAAAGTAACTTCCAAAGGATCTCAAAGTAACAATGATCCATATCCAAAAGACAATAACTAAAAATTCATGGTTTAAACAACCGACAGAACATAAGGGAACTACTTAAGACCCACTAAGTATCTGGTCCTAACTCCTGACTTAAAGTGCTCGTCCACAATGACTAGCACAACCTCCTTGCTCACAAGGTTAAACCGCACAATCCCGGTCCAAACAGTAACGATCCTAAATAGCATCATAATCTGCATAATAATTCAACAACTTCCACAATCAGTGGGTAATAACTAGTAGTTCTCCTAGCCCAATATAGGAAACAAATAATAAACTTTAAGAGATTAGAAGCAACGCTAAAGACAAAGATCACATAGAAAGCATGCTCACAACAATCATAACATCATACATCAAACCATAAGCAATAATCTTGCGTAATAAGGAAGCTCATAAGCTAATTAAAAAGCCAAACCATAATATATGTAAAGAAATCACACATCAAGATTAAACACAACAGACCATGCCGCCTGTGAGTAGACTCATTGGACCATGCCTCCCAAGGCCTACGTTGCATATCCAGGGACCATGCCGCCCTTCCGTGGCTTGCGGCTAGTGCTCGTAAGCCATCAATCCATACATATACTTACGCAAGGACATGAGCAACCAAAACCAACCTATTTCCGCAACATACATAATCCAAATAACAACATTTAGAATGCGAATGAAATTAACTTCCATCAAATCCTTAATTTCCACAAACATTCATAATTCAAAACCTTCATTACAACAACCAATCACACAGTTTGACAAACAACTTGCAATGATCAATATAATGATCATATCACATGTCCAATTCAAGAAAAGTATATAAAGTAACAATCCTAACATGATACTACATTAAACTACATACAACCAATCACCTAAGTTCAACCTAGCATGATTCTAAGTTCTCTAACGCGATTCTAAACAACCTAAGTTCATAATCTATGTCCTAACGTGCTAGAATAATGCTAGTTACCTTATTCTTCAAGACGAGTGAAATAAAAACACTTCGAACGTAGTCTAAACACCATGCGGATTATCACCACCTTCGCTTCCTATGAGGAAGAACACAACGAACTTAAGAAATGCTTGAAAACCGGTGCAAAGATAGCTTGAAACCCACTAACAAAAGCTGATTTTTGGTGTATGAATTGTGAAGGAAGCAAAAGAACTCTTCCTCTCATTTTCCTCTATAGGCGTGTGAACAATGGTGATGGAGAGGAGTGAATTTTTCTAAGTTACAAACTCAGCACAAGGGAGGAGTAAAGGAGTGACTAGTGAGGGGTTTAATGGGAGTCATGAGGGGGCATAATGAGGGTGATTGAAGAGGTTAGGCCCTTGATTAAATTTAACGTTACAAACATAAGTATGGCTGTCCAAGGCTTTACAATTCCCTCACATTTAGAAAGATTTTCGGACCCCTTAAGCTAAGCAACGGAAGGTGCGTAAAGTGCTAGTACATAGTATGCTTTAATTATAATTTTAGACACTCAGAATAAATATACATAAGTTAACATTTTTATAGGAAAATATTATAATTACTAACGTAATATAAATATGCACTTACCAAAATATCAGATTATACATTTTGCACAAACACGAGCTCTACATTGCCCGTTAAAAGTATTGATGCAATTACGAGCATTGCAAGTTTACTAAACAATGCTACACTTTATTTCAGATTAAAAATATATAAATATTCTCGAAATAAAATGTAAGTGTAAAATATAAGTTTTTACCATAAAGATATTAGCAAAATACAATTTAGCGTCTAATATAATAGTTCCTCCGTCCTATATTAGTTGCAAGAGTTTGACTGACACACTTGCCAATGCACAACTTTGACCATTAATATATTTAATTATCAATTAGTAAAAATTATGAAAACTAGACATGTCAAAATTATACATTGAGAAAATTCTATGAACATCTTATTTAATAATATTTGGTTTAATATGTTACTTAAAAATCAAGGTCAAAGTAAGGCATATGAATAGTGTAAAAGTCAAATTGTTGCAACTAATATGGGACAGAGGGAGTAATAATTAACGCGCGAAAATTTCAGAGAAATTCGGGGGTGTTACAGAACTAATTACCCCCTAAAGCCTACCAGAGGTTCGTCGATAGGTTGTACGTCCTTCTTCTCATACATATCCTTCGGTGTCATTGCTCTTGGATTCCCTTTCCTTCTTCTTCTCATTTCGACGACCTTCTCTTAGTTCTTTTCAGTATCTGTTCAACTTGCCCTTATCTGCAAGTTTGTCAAGTTCTTTCTTCAGTTCTCTATAATCTATGGTCGTATGATCACATTTACGATGGTACTCGCACCATAGCTTCTTATTCCTCCTATAACTTGAGGTCTTGATGGGAGTAGGTCGAGGGAGGACATATTTCTATTTCAAGTTCAGGTAAATTTATCTTCAATTGACATTGTAACAAGGGTCATGACCTCCGTCTGAGGGTCGATGTCTTTTCAGCCTGTCAGCTATACCATCTTTTTGACTCGATGACTCACTCTTGCTCTTGCTACTTCCTTCGTCCTGCACATTCTTGTAGATATCCGATGCTTGGATTTATTTATGTGCTTGCCTCATTGCATCTGCCAAGGTCAGGGTTTCCCTTATGGCCAATTCAAACTTGAATCGACCTGGGTGGAGACCATTCATCAAGGCTGTAACAACAACCCCGTCTTGGAGGTCGGACACCTTGAGTGATTCTTCGTTGAACCTCTTGATATAGCAGCTTAAACTTTCTCCTTTTTTCTGAGAGACCAACATTAGATGCATCTTAGTCTTCTTTTGGCGCTTGGCTGCGAGAATAAGTCCTCGAGGACCGAGAAGCTTGTAACAATTCCCGATGGGAGGCTGATGAACTAGTTGAGGGCCAAGCCCTTCAACTTGGTATGGAAGTACCTACACCAAGTTGCTTCGCAGAAGGTTTGGACGCTCATCTATGCCTTTTATGCTGCCATATGATCAGTCTGGTTAGTGGGGCCCGAGTAGTGTTCGATCATCGGGATCTTGATTTTCCCGGGTTAGGGGTCTCTATGATATGCCTGCTGAAGGGCGATAGGATGGGGAACCGCTGATTTAACTCGATACCCTGACTCAACAACTTCCTCTGGCTCTTCAATGTGATGCTCGACCTCGTGCCTGAGAGCACAACAAAAAAACATGTTTTAGCGACAGCTTATATCCTTAGAAACAAGTAGATATTCCGTCGCTAAAACATCTTAGATACGGAATTAGCGACAGAATACATCCGCCAGCAAAAATGTCGTCGCTAATCCCATAGCAATGGGTACGTTGTGCTCCGTCACTCCATATTTGTAACAGAATATAACTCTGTCGTTGGTTTTAGCGAGGGAAAATAAATGTCCGTCACTAAATCTAGCAACGAATAGCCTTTTTCCTCGCTGATATTAGCAACGGATTCTCATTGTCCGTCAATGTGTCTAGCAATGGAATATTATTTCCGTCGCTATCTATTGCAACAGATTTGGGTTTCAGCCGCTCACTTTGGCAATGCAAAGAGCAACAAAAATTTGTTTTTCCGCCGCTGATTTTAGTAAAGTATTATTATGAATAATATTATTGCGTGTCATTGTTAGATAATTATAATCTTAGTTACTTAAATATTTAAAGTTTATGCAATATACTTTAATATTGCATTAGGAATATATATGAAATAACATGAAATTGAGTACTAGCTTTGAATATAAATTACACTAACTAAATATGAATTATATAAGTCATGTATAGAAAAGAGATTAAGTACAAAAGGCTAGTAATATTATCCAAAAAAAGCTCCCAAGTAAAACCTATGTTAAGATATGAGCCGTTTCTTTACAAATTTACTATTGTATAGCTTGAGAATCCGAGAAAACTTAAGTCGACATGGTGTACAAAAAAAGACTCATCCAATGTCCAAAAGTTAGTTCACTTAATAAACTAAGAAAAATTTCTTAAGATAAAGATGATGGAGGTGAAGAGAATAAACCACGAGTGGCTTGCATTAGCATATGAACTTGTAGTTGTAGAACCTTCATTGATGTAGTGGTTTCAGCAAGATTGTCTTGTGTTTGAGCAAGACTTTCCTTTGTTGTTGTAATGCCTGGAACTCGGGTGCCATAATTAAACATTATTAACACTAATTAATTACAATTCACACTAATTAATCTCATGCTTTGCGGAAGCGTTTCCCTAAACCTGTGGCTTATGGCCCACCAATTGATATTATTCTTTACAAAATTTCACCATCTTATAACTGGTACTAAAACCAGAAATGCTTGCTTAATCTCACTCCTTGAAAATCCATTCCACTCACTTAATTCTCACGGATCCATCTTGATCCTCTTTCATAACATGGGCTTTGTTCAGAAGAAAAATATAGGGAAACAAGAAAAGACAGAAAACATTCCAAAGTGAGTGGAAAACTAGTAACTTTACTCCAGCCCGTAAAAACGGTTTTGTTTCAAAAACATTTTTCACACACAAGCATATATCACATCTTGAACGGAATACGAATCGTAAGACATTAACTTTAACTTTAACTTTAACTTGAAAGGAAGGTAGGCAAGGACTATTCACACGAGTTTAGACCATTGGCAAGTACAGGCTTTGGACCTTACATTACTTTCACCATACATTCATCGTACTTGGCCAACTTGGCCCATTAAACATCGTAAACCTTTCCTCTACCTATAACTTGCCCATTTACCAGTTCAGTTCATAATTCCAAGACAACAAACTCATTCTCTTTCCACTTTTCATACTTTAACATCATAAGCATTAACGTAATCGTAAACATACTCGTAAGCTCATAACAACAGGAATTATGCATCATGGATCACATTGCACACTTTACCATTCTCACATGAAATCATAATATACTTGTAAACGCATATAAGCAGGAATCATGCATCATGAATCACCTTTTGCACATACATCCATAAAATAAGATTTAATCACATGAATCATACATTCCATGTAAACTCACATTCATACCATACATATGAACATGTTAACGAGCATTGACAACACGCATAACTCATATAACTTAAAAGCTAAAACATAAGACCATAGGACATCATATAGTTACATTTCGAACTTTATAAATCACAAACGTGTCATGAGTAGGATTGTTAACATGAAAAGACATTCATAAATCCACCTAGATCATCGATATACTTTAACACTTAGTACTTTCATGAATATTCCCATCATACTTGAAAAATCACGTGTTCACATTATTACCCATGAAACAACGTAGGTTTCTATCTTTATTACCCTAAATTCAGTTGAACTTGTTTATTGATAAAACAGGGAGAGAAAACATTTCAAACATTTATAAAGTTCGGTATCATATCAGTATTACAATCCATCATTCTTTTTTTTATCAGTTTTATATTGGTTGCTCAGTCAGTCAGTCAGTTCTGGGACGTCTCCCAACAGTATTGTGTATGCGCCACTGCACAAGGGCCATGTGCCCCGGGCTTTGCCCTACACCAGTAATGGGCAAGTGGCCCAGTAAACAGTAAGGTACGTGCACGACCATCAGTAACATCAGTACAGTATAGCAAACCAGTTCTTCCACTTGAACTTATCATGTTTCATATCTTTCAATATTCATCAGTGATACTCAGTATACTTCAGTCATTCTGTTCAGTTCTACCTTTGTATAGGTAGTAAAAACATATCGTAAACAGTATTCATAATTCATAAGCTTTCATAAAGAGTTTATTAAACCTTCGAAATCGTTCATGTTGACCTTGGTTCAGAAAGCATTCACACTAACAGTCATTCATAAAACATTTATAATAACGTTATCCTACAACTCATAACACAACATACTTAATCCAGTCACGTAATCATACGACACTTTATAAGGTTGCATAATTCACGTTATTTCGTTTACAATGTATCATAACTTTATTAACGTGTTCTTAGACACTTAACTTTGCTTGACAGATTCTTAATCATTTCATAGTAACCGTTAATGCACAATAACACTTCATGCATTACATTGGATATGGACTCAGACTTAAGATTACATTTAATAAGTCACAGAGGTAGTAGGCCATGGAAAGATTAATCATACGTATTCATAAATCATACTTTACTTAATTCCCCATGGTCATGAGTCTCATAATAAAAGCATTAATCATATATATTCATGAAATCATATAAACATGTGTCACGTAATTCAGAGCTGACATACTTTACTCAAATATTAAATAATCATGAGAACATCAATTAGATTACATAATATACGTTAATATTGAGTTTAAGCCGTAAAAATCATACTTGGCACATGGAATCATAATACCGGTCACATAAAATCATACTTGTCATATAAAATCATACTTGCAGACATACATCATAATTCATATTACCATCATTGGGTCATAATTATAAATAACTTTCATAAATATGGTTGTACTCGATTACGCACATAGTCTGAATATATCTCATAAATTCCATATTTTACTTAAACATACAATCATTTAAAGCGCATAATTATATCATCAGATAACTCCATAACATTTATAAAATAAGAACTCTACTACGAACATATATTCAATTACTTTACGTAATACCATGAATGTACATTAAATCACATAAATTCCATAATTCAGAATACGAAGGTTAATATAATCATATTTTCACATACGGGGTAAAGGTTACTGTCATTTCATGCTTCGTAACTAATTCTTCCAATAAGCACTCATCGTTCACATAAATAGTCAGACTCTCATAAACATACACATAGGGGCATATATAGTAATGCTGGACATAAAGGTTACCGTTACTATCATAATTAAAGACTCATACTTCCCGTAAATAATCATCATTCATATCAATAATTATCCTTTTCATAAACACATACGGGAATGTACAATATGTTGGACATAAAGGTTAACTTAACCGCTCATTCCATAATACTGTCATAACTCCAAGAACGTCATCCATAGACCTTTCAAATTCCCACATTCCATTATCGCTCCATAAACATCAATAAAATAATCAGAACCAACTCAACTTATAACTAATCACGACTTTAGCTTAATGACCCGTTTTCAGAAATCTTAACTTAAAAATGATATTCTTAAAACTCGGTACATATTTAAAATGTTGTTTTCATAAATTAGCTAAATAATTAGATTTTCTAAAATCAATCATAATAATGCAAAAGCTGATTTCCTAAATAATTTATAACTCTAAATGGGCTTTAAATATTTAAAATAATAAAATGGATATTTATACCTCATAAAAGTCAATGCTTTAACTTTGGGTAATAAGATTCACATTATTGGTTCTTAGAACCAGTAACTTGGTTCTCATTGAACAATATCGAAGGCAGAGGAAGAAAACAGAGAAGGGTGAGGGTGGTCCGGCTAGGTGCTGGTGGCGAATGTTGGTTTCTGGGTGGCCGGAATGCCGGCGGTTGTGGGCTGCATGAGCAGCCGGTGGTGCTGCAGTGCAGCAGCCAGCAGCGAAGCAAGGGGACGGGGGCAGAGGAGCAGCAAAAAGAGAAGGGTAGGAAGAAGAGGAGGGTTGTGCGGTGGTTAGAGGTGGCGCATTGGTGCCGGAGGAAGGTGGAGGTGGCAGTCTGTGTGGTTGTTGGCGGAGGCAACCATGGAAGGTGGAAAGTTAAGCTTTTGTGTGAAGCTTTAATGGAGGAAATCAGAAAATTGAAGAGGAAGAAGAATTAGGTGAGATAGGATGAAAACGATTAGAGTTATGCACCTATTTATAGGAGTTGAAGGGGGACAAAATCAGATGAGGCTTTCATGGTGATTGGTGGAGGAGATACTTGGAGGCCAAGGTGATGGTCATAGCTTGGGGAGCAAGGATAAAAGAAAGTCAGTCAAAGGGAGGACGAGAGTGACGTGAGAGAGTGGGGAAGATTGGGTGGGTATTTTTATTTGGGTTAAAATACTAAGTATATGATTATAATGGATAGTAGAAATTGGGCTATAGATGGACAATTTAGCAAAACGAAATCAACCCAATTATTTAATAATAGAAAATATAAATCGAAATCATAAAAACACTAAACTCTTTTAAATCGTTTTAAACAAAATCGAAAATCATTATGATTAAATAGTAAAAATTCAAATTAGTACTCGTTTAAGCTAATAATATAATTAATTAAGCTTTCAAAAGTCGGGGTGTTAAAGTTGCATTTAACTCATTTTTTTGTTGTAAATTCTCTACAATCAACTCAAAAACTTGATTCTCCAATTTCATTACATAGTCGCGCCGTTACTTTTTGGCATTGTTTTCTTCACAACTTGGTCTTTTCAAGTACGAGTCTGCTGCTATGCCCAAACAAAAAACTCTACCCTTTGTAGTCCATCCACCGGTAGCTTCATAATTCAATTCATCTTTCGTCTTTGATTCTCACTCTCACATTGTAGATTAGCATCTTTTTTCTTCTTATATTCAACCTGAAAATAAGTGTTGTCAATATTGTAAAAGTTCCAAATGATGGAAGACTCAACTAATATAAACTAAGAGACAACAAGATTACAAAGTTATACACATAAATCTAAACAGTTACAGAGAAATAACACATCATAATTGAGCTAAGGAATAAAAACAAAGCCATAAGCTATAAATTATCTTGGGAATAAATAACACACCGTAATTGAAGGATCAAATATTAAGACAGCTTCTCTAAGCTGATCAGCAGAAAGTAAACCTCCATAAATGGAGTCGGCAATCAATGAGAGCGAATCCGAAGGCCCAAAAACAAGATCTTGATCTTGGTCTTGGTCATACGATTTGAGTTCTCAAAACATAAACAAGTGGAAAAATTGTACAATACCACCTTTATTTTACAACATTTTGTAAACTACCACCTTTATTTATTTTTTTTAAACTACCACCTTAACTCTTGTTGACGTTTAGATACTCCCACCTTTTGAACAGAATCTGTCAAAAAATAGGTTATGTGGGGCCCACTTTTAAAATACTTTGGTTATATAAACCTCCTGAACTCGTTTTTCATTCTTTCTATACTTCACAAACCATTCTATGTATATTTGGGGAAGAAATTGAACAATCCTAAAATGGCGATTGGAGGAATTCAACAAAGGTGATTTGGAGATTTCAAAAGGCCACCTTGAGGTAATTAGGGTTTCTGGGTTGTTAATTGAACCCTAATTTTGCTGTGGTGGAGGAGAATTGTAAATTGGGTGTTTTGTTGAACCCTAATTCATTTGAAGTTATTCATGGCTGAAGAAGTGGGAAAAGCAAAGAAGTGTAATTGTGGTCTTCCAGTTACAAGGAGGCGGTTTTGGACCAAAAGAAACCTAGGAAGGAGGTTTATTTGTTGCAAGTTTTATGAGCCTGAAACAGAGAGAAGGGGATGCAATTACTTTGGATGGGTTGATGAAAATATGGAAGAATGACAGAGGGACATATCATTAATCATCTACTCCTTCAGAAGAAGATCATGGAGGCTGAGTTGAATGATTTGCAAGGCAAAGGAGGTGTTTGTTAAATGACAATGATAGGTTGAAGATGAAGTACAAGGCGGCAAGGGGTGAGTTCAGGTTTAGCAAAAAAGATTTTATGATGAACAAAAATGGAGGCAATTTCATGTGGACAAAGCTCGGCTTGGGATTGTACTTGTTGTTTGTCGTTGGAACATTCATTGTTATGTACTAATTTAATTTGTAGCAAATTATGGCACTTTAGTTATGTTTCCAAGTTAATGTAGTAGAATATTAAGAATGGTTGTAATCCAAATTTTGTTTAAGAATTTGTATGGATTCACCATTTAAGCGAATGAATTTGTACTAATATGAAAATCTATGCAATTGGAGTTGTTTTTGACACTTAAATTTCAACATAAACTCTATATCAACCAATATTCGCTATCCAATGTAATTGGATCCGATAATGTGCTTGCATTCATAACAGGAGTCAAAAAAACTAAGAATTGCTTGTTCCCATAGTAACACAAGTACAAAACATAAAATAAAACTGAACTAAGGGGACATGGGGTACATAAAAATCTACCTCATTTCTTCTTTTTTAATTTCAGTGGGAGTTTAGATCTCTTGTTGCTTGTGGCAGGTTGTGATCCTTTAGCTTTTGAGGTGCTTGGTTTTGATTTGGATGTGCTTGGTTGAGAAGCTGATTGTGAGGGTTGTGGGAAGCTTGCTGCTGATGAAGCCATATTGATCGAGGTCTGAACTGATGCAGATGTTATTGTGTGCACAACAAGTGAACAACACAACTTATTGTTCACATCATAGTTCACATCATAACAAAAAAAACAGACCTGAAAACAGTTGATAGCTTACCTTTTTCACCACTCTGGCTTGCTTTTTCTTTCTTTGATCTTGAACCCAAGGTTTTTCACTACAAGGACTTCCACCACTGCCTTTGGTTGGCTTGCCAATCTGAGCATTCTTGCATGTAGATTTATTATTGCCTTCTTGTCCACACTTACTACAATTGATATGCTTTTTATGTCACTTAGGCTTACAAGACAATTCACCTTCTCATTTCTCCTTCTTTCTCTTGTGTGCTTTTGGCCTCCCGGGCATCTTTCTCAAAGCTGGAAGAAGAGGTTCTGGTAGCCCGGTCTTATCCCAATGCTTCACACCTGGCATAGGGTTAATGGCCGACGCATATTCCCTCATATATGTACTTCTACTATATACTGCATGTACATAATGAGTAGGGTAATCCCTTTGCTCGAGAATACTCCTGTATGCATGAACGCATAATCCCGGTGAGATCACATTGATAGCATGTGCATGTCTTGCTCAGCAGATCCACAACACATTGATCTCCCCTATGCTCAACCGCATATATGTCTCTCCTTGAGATTCTAACTACACATTTTCTTGCCTCATCCTCATAACCCTCAAATGTCTTATGTATATAGGGCATCATTCTCCCTTCATACTTTTGAACTCCCTCCCATTTTCATACCTTCTCATCATGATGTATCTTCTAAGCCATTCCATTTGGGTGAGAATTGGTTTGTCTCGGGCATCCCTTATAACCGCATTGAAGGTCTCACATATGTTGTTTAACAACATGTTTGACTTACAATGAGTTGTGAAGGAATGCCTAGACCAATGTTGACTTGGTATATCATCCAAGTAGCAATAAGCTTTTTCCGACAAAATCTAATGCTTTTCATGGCAACATCAAAGTCATGCTTCACATAAAATATAAAAACCAGTCCAAAAAAAATAATCAGTGACATGAAAACTGAATAAATCAGTCAGTCCAGCCAAAATTGTAACACCCTGTAATTTCACTAGAAATTTCGCGCGTTAATTTATATAGTTTACATCGTTATTTATAAATCTAAATATAATTTCATTTATAAAAACTATATTCTATTAAATAAATGGTCGTATTTGAAATCGGAAAATATTTTGGTGGACAATGTATTGTGGATACGTACCTTAATTATAAAATGTTTATAGTTGTTGGACGCGTAATCATTTTACGAGGTTCATAGTATTTATATTTTATAAATTTGCATAGTTCTACCTATTAAGTAAATTTTCTATAAGACTATTAGTTTTCATTTAGACCGTTGCTTCTTAATTTAACTTGTGTTCCTTGATTTGATTTTAAGTTTTTATTAATTTGTTTAGTTATATCATATTTTATTAAGCTTATATTTTATACGGTGCAACTATCTATAACATTGCTCCGACAATTTGGTTTTGTAAACTAAGTTATAAAATGTTATTTATTTAAATTGAGCTTATTTTGATATATGAAAATGTGATCATACATTTATTATTATTATTATTATTATTATTATTATTATTATTATTATTATTATTATTATTATTATTATTATTATTATTATTATTATTATTATTATTATTATTATTATTATTAGTATTAGTATTAGTATTAGTATTAGTATTAGTATTAGTATTAGTATTAGTATTAGTATTAGTATTAGTATTATTATTAGAGTTAATCTTAGTTAGGCTAATGTGTTAATTTAGCTTAATCGTCGCTTTGCGGACCAATCATGTAACAAACTTAAGTCCACCACTTTTTTTCCAATATGGCCGAAAGGCTTTGCCATCTAGAGGCTTCTAGAATACTCCAATAAGCTGTCCATTCTTTACTTTGTAACCATGAAAGGCTAAGGGTTGTGTCTCTTCATCCCCTCCATTAAACTCCCTCATAAACCCCCCTTATGCTGACCATTAAGCCATCATTAACACCCTATTAATCCCCCTATTAAACCCATCTATTGGCTGTCAAATTAATCAGAAATTCATCACTCATTCTCTTCCCTTTTGCCTTCCCACACGCATCTCCTCAAGAAAGAAAAGGAAGAGGAATTTTTTTCCCGTTTTCCCTTGCACACCCTCACGAAAATGAAGATGGCCGGAAATCTAACTGTTGGATCGTCTTCAAATTTGGATAGTATGTTCACAACATCTTGACCTTCATTTTGACCGGAGGAATTTCAAATTCTAGCTTTATATCACCGAAAATCGTGGTCGGAACACCACTGACTGTATTAGAGAACGCTAAAGTTGTTTAAGATGGAAAAACTTTGTTCAATGGAGGAGAAGTCTTCAAGGGAGAAGAAGGTTTTGATGATCCGCACGTTTTCTAGGATTTTATATAATGTTTTTCGGCACTCCTCTCGAAGATCGAGGTAACTAGCGTTTTCCTAGTTTGATAGGGAATAAATCTTGAACTTAGGTTGTTATAATCGCGTTAGAAAACCTCGATTCATGTTAGGTGGAACTTAGGTGATTGTGTTATTATAGTTTAGTATAGTATCATGATTAGGAAGGTTGTGTTGTGGTATTTTCATGTGTGAACGTGTGGTTATGTTCATGTTGTTAGTTCTTGTTAGTCGGTTTGGCAAGTTTGATGTTTTTGTTGTTATGTTGATTGGAGTAATTTGATTAATCGTTGGAGTTTGAGTTTTGGGTTGCTGATGAAGCTTAGTATCATGGTAGGGTGTTGTCTTGGATGAGTATGGGTGTGTATTGGTGTTGGGTTTGTTGCTTGAGACTTGGATGTATGCTTTGTGGACGAAGCAAGGCGTACGAGCACAGCCGCAGGCCACGAGTAGTGGCAGCTCGCGACCCGCGACGCCTTGGTCGCGCCCCGTGACCTCTGTCTCACCCCACGATCCGAGTCTGCCCACTATGGTTACGTTTTGGTGAATGTTTTTCCTTCGAGCTTACAGCATGCTTGTTTGTTTAGTGTTAGGCTTGTGCATGTATGTTAAGCATGTTTGAGTTGGTTTGAGTTGTTTTATTAAGGGAATGTACCCTAGTTTGTTGGGTAGTTTTGGTTGTTGCTCGGTTTGTTGAGTGTTGTGGGCCTATGCTTTGAGTTGTCGACGTTGAAATGCTTGGGGGAGGATAATACTGTCTTTAGCATCTCTTCGCCAAGAGTTATGTACGGGGAATATTGTGATTTAGTCATAATTGACTTCGTACCCAAACTCAGATAACGTTTTTGTGTTATACGCCACAACATGTTTGATTTGTTGTCTTATGGAATTGTTTCGCTTATATACCTTCTCGTGTATACCTTGAATGTTGTTTAGATTCCTATGTATACCTTAGCGTGTATACGATATGTTGGTTGTTTGAGTTTCTTGTATACCTTGTTGTGTATACGCACATATGAATGTTTATTGGATTTCCCTTGTATGCCTTATCGTGTATACATTACTCTTTGCGTTTGATTGATCCTATGGGTGGCATGGTCCTAGGAATTTGTTTGTTTATCCTAAGGGCGGTATGGTCCTAGGATTTGGTTACTTAACCATGGGCGGTATGGTCCATTGCTTCACTCACGCGTGGTATGATCCATTGAGTTTTGCTATCTGGAAAGGGCGGTATGGTCCTCGGATATGCAGCTAACCGGAACGGGCGGTATGGTCCTCGGTTATGCACGTAGGCCTTGGGCGGTATGGTCCAATGAGTCTACTCACAGGCGGTATGGTCTGTTGTCTTTGAATTGATGTGTGCTTGGTTGCGTTGCTTTGACTTGATTATTGGTATTGAGCTTTCTCTTTATACATGTTTGATGCTTATGATTTGTTGTATCATGTATTGCATGTTGTGATTATGCTTCTTGTGATGTATGTATTTGGCGTGCTTCTACTTTCTTTAAGTTTATTATTTGTTCCTGTTTGGGCTGGAAGAACTGCTAGCTACTCCCCACTGATTGTGGAAGTTGTTGATTTATTATGCAGATGACGATGCTATTTAGGATTGTTACAGTTTGGACTGGGATTGTGCAGTTTGGCCTTGTGAGCAAGAAGGTGGTGCTTGTCATAGTGGATGAGCATTTTGATTTAGGGATTAGGACTAGCTACACTACTACAAAATCTGCCTGAGAAACCGGTCAAAAAGGGCCTAAGAAACCAGATGTGGACCGATCTACAGGTCATAGGTGTCATAGCCTATGAGACCAGTTTTGGCGTGTGGTTTCTCAGATAAAATTCTGAAACCGTTTATATATGACAACTGGTTCCTCAGATCTTCTTTACTCACCACAAACCTATGGTACCTATCTCATCTAAACTCCGGTTTCTTATCTTTTTTTCAAAAAAATAACCATATCTGGTTCTAGATCTTTGCAGTTATTTCTGGGTTCTCGTCATTAAATTTCATTTTTTCAAAATAAAAAATGGCATATGAAACTGAATGTGGCAAAAAAACGTATAAGAAAATCCCATGGAGAATCACTTAAAAAGTGAACCCATTAAAAAAAACAAAACCAATGAAGAACACAAGAGGAAGAAAATAATTTATATCTCAACAAATATAATTAGACAGTTTACATAGAAACATCAACCTACAAAAGACTTATTCAATTCATCATCTAAATGATGAAAATGAATAACATATAAATCTTGATCTGCTAGATAGAGAAGAAGAATCGATGGTGGCGAATGGCGCTAGATAATTTTGTTGCAACGTGAAGCGTAGAAATCCGCGGAATCCAGAAATTGATGTTCTAGTGTAGTTTAACACATTCCTCCATTTTTCTCTGAATAATTGAGGTCGACCCAATTTAGTTTAACGCATCTGGTAGTATAATGCATTTATAACAAATCAGTAGCTTAATGATGATGGGGGTAGTTTAATGCATCTATAACTGGTAGTTTCATGAATAATTAAGGTCGGCCAAATATTGATCTGGTAGTTTAACGCATCTATAAAAAATTTGAGTATGAGATAGATGAATGAAAGAACTAGTGACCAAATGTCATAGAAAAAGAAGAACTATTGTTTGGGTAGGAAGATGAAATAATGATGTGAGTGAGAGAATGGGTGGATGTAGATGAAATTAGTGTTAAGCGGCAGTAGATGTAAAGGAGGACTAGTGACTTAATGAGGTAGGGATTTATTTAGGGTTTAAATTAGGTTAATAATGGGATGGACCTTTTAATACCTATAATAGGAGGGGAGAGGTTAAGAAACCAGTTTTATGTATGACTGGTTTCTCTCTTTCCTATCTCTTCTCCCATTTAGATTGTAAGACCAGTTATGATAGAAAAGTGGTTTTTTAATCTAAGAGATCTGTTATCTGATTAAACTCATATCTTAGTAATGATGCCTTTGGCCAATTTTGTAGTAGTTCTACTTAGTGGGTATTAAGTAGTTTTCCTTTATGTTTGTCTTATGTCTTGAACCACGGATTTTGGTTTGTTTCTTTAGATTTTGGATCACGTTATCTTGAGGTTTCTTTCGGGGTTTTCCTTGGATATTTTTGAACTTTGGTTGGAAAGAGGGTATGGGGCCTCATTTCCCTTTATATATGATTATCGAAAGTTAATTATTATATTTGTAGGATTTATGCTTATTTATAGTTTAAATTCTACTCCTTAGAGTAGCATCTCCGTCTTAGTGGTATTTCCGCTACCACTAGTTGCTTTATTTCATTTACCATTGTCTCTTTTCTTCTTTGTATCGGACGGGATGTTACAAAAACACAATCAGGTATATGAAAACATAAAAAATCAGTCCAGAAAAAGGAAAAATTAGGCATACAAAAACTTGATATTTCAGTTCAACTAAAAAGCTTTGTGATACATACCCTTGTTGTAGCTCTTGTAGCTTTCCAAAATAATTCCTTGAAAGTAGTCCCACTAAACTGAAGCTTGAAATTAGCCCATATGTGTCTCACACAATACCCAGTCTCTGCCTTAGGTACTAATGTTGTGAATGTTGTAATTAGGCCCTACATTTAACATAATAATCAAAATCATTGTCACCACATGTCAAACAACAACAATAAGAAAGTAAATGCATGGATGAGCTTTTAAACACACCGTCTGACATGAATGTCAGTCCAAGTCCTTCTTCATCCCCACCCAAGTCACTCATCAGCACTTCAAGAAACCAACACCAAGTCTTAGTGTTCTCCACTTCCACCACAGCCCAAGCAAAGGGAAAAATGTTATTGTTTCCATCTTTCCCCACTGCAACAAGAATTTTGCCAGGGTATGCCCCCTTCAAATGGCACCCATCTACCCCAATTAAAGGCCTACATCCCTTTTTAAATCCTTCCTTGCAAGCCTCTAAGCAAATATATATTCTAAGAAATAAAGGTGCTTTAGGTTTACCTAGACCATCAACTAGGACAATTGCACTTGAACCAGGGTTGTGCTTCTTCACAGCAGCCACATAATCCCAAATCTTAGCATATTGTTCACTAGCATTCCCATAAAGAATCAATTTCACCCTTGCCCTAGCTAACCATGCCCTGGTGTAACTAATTTCAACCCCTAAATCCAAAAAAACTCTTCTAATAAATGACTTTAGCTTCCATGTTGGGTCTAATCTCCATTCTTCCAAATATTTCTCACTCAAATACTCACTTGTCACTTTTGAATTGAGTACCATTCTCACACACTTATGCTGAGATGTATAACTCCTAATCTGTCAAGTATCCTTACCAAAAAAACTTTAGCATGCAACCTAAATCCACATTTTAACTTTCCAACTTTTTGACAGTTACACCCAATAATCCTACCCTTGTTAGGATCCCATTTACAATCACACTTGTACTTACAATAGGCTGTTATCCTTTTTTTTATCATAATGTAAGTAGTAGTAATCATACATGTTCTCAATAGCATGCCATTGCAAGGCCTTTCTTAGCACATCAGCAGACCAAAACTTCAAGCCAACCTTTCGTTGGATGCCCTTCTTGAAATCCACCTCAGCATTGAAGAAAGGGTTGGTGTCCAGTTCCTCATCTGAGCTAGCTAAGCCCCTTAATTCATCTGAATCACCTTCAATCTCTTGTTGCACCTTTATTTCCTCCCCAACAATGCCCTTTTCCAACTGAGCAGCAGTACCACCCTGTTTATGGCTTTTAAGCTTGTTTTGATTCTCCCCTAATATTCCCTGAACCTCCTTCAGCACTGCCACAGATCTATCACAGCTTCTAGTTTGCACAAATAATTTCTTCCTCCTCAACATTCTTAAGTTCAGGCTCTTCCTCACCAACCACCCAATCTATGTCAGTGTAATTGCCTTCTGATCTTGAGCTTGACAGATCATAATCTTCATCATTATCCAAGTTTATTTTCTTCTTTGCCTTCTTAGGATTCTGCTTTTCTTTCCCCTTCCCTTTTTTGTAGGATTTCAAAATCTTCCTAGCTACATGTTTCGCCCTAGGAATTCTTCTTGGTTTCACAGAAAGTGTTGGTTGTGTGGCGGTGGATGTTAGTGATGTAGGATCTGGATGTATTTGTGGCGTAAGAGAAGGTGATGTTGGTTCTTTAGGTACACTGCTCTCACTAAAGTCTATGAGAAACTCCTCTTTGCTTATCACATAAGCTGCTGATTCAAGTTCACTCAATGGTTTTGAGATAACATGAGCTTTGTTTGACCTAGTTTTTTTTACTAAGTTCAAGCTTCACTTGATATAATGGATGTATAGGAGCTGCTTGGCTTTCTCGTGTGTTTGGAATGCAAGTTGGTCTAACCTTTGGCCCAATGTTCTTCTCCTCCCAACTGTACAATACAAGTCAAGAAGCCCAAACTTATCCTCAGTCTTACCCTTCTCTTTAAACCACATCCTAAATGATGATGGGAATATCCATTGGTTAGTCTTATGAGCATGGGTAATTGTCTCCCGAAACCACCCCACTTAATTTATTCACAAAGTTACCATTTTTAAGATAAATTATTCCACCCTCATACATCAAGATTCTCTCATCTCTTTTTGTTTTTTCCACAAAGCTACCACCAACATAAACCCTAATGTCAACCATTTTTTCACCTATTTATGTAATTTAATCAAAAAGGGGTTTTCATCAGTATTCAAAGCATAGTATAAGATATTATAATCATGAATTGAATTAAACAATTAAATCAAGAACTTAACCAACCATCAAACAATTGTATATAGCTTTCCAATTTTTTAACCAACCCGGTCAAACCCTAATCTCTAAATTAACAATAACACATGTGCAAATTAGGTAATTAAACAAAGGGCTTTTCAATTACAGAGAGGATAATAAAAAATTACCTTTGTTTCTAGGGTTTTTAAATGCAATTGTTGGTGTAATTGGACTTCAACCACCTTCTTAACTGCGATAAATTTATGCTGATTTGGTCGTCTAATGGCCCACTTCTTAAATGCTGATGTTGATGATGAGATGATGATAGATATTATGTTCAGATGCTGATGTTGAGAAGATTCGCAGTAAAAATTGAATGTTTACAGTGTTTTGCTAATGGAGAGAGAAAGATAGGGTGGAGGATAGAAAGAAAGATGGCGTGAAAAGAAGAGATTCAAAGGTAGTCCAAAAGTATTTTAAATGTGGGCCCCACATAACCTATTTTTTGACAGATTATGTTAAAAGGTGGGAGTATCTAATTGTCAACAAGAGTAAAGGTGGTAGTTTAAAAAAAAAATTAAAGGTGGTAGTTTACAAAATGTTCTAACATAAAGGTGGTAGTGTACAATTTCTCCTAAACAAGAATATACAAACAGAGCAAAATCGTTACCAACGTATCTTGTCCTTCCATAAACATAAACACAGAGAAAAACTCAAACAAGAAACCATTTCTTACTTGTATCTCATATTCTCAAAACAAAACACCACTTAACCAAACAGGTCCCGCCTTTGAGTTCACAAATTGGCCCTCTTTATCAGCGTGACCTTCGTAATAGAGCTCGGCAGCCGTAATCTTACGTTGAAACTTCTTTTCCTTTTATGTCAAGATCAACATGTGATTTTAATTAGATTAGAGCAGGACATGAATTTTCGGCAAAATGGAATATCAAAAATATAATCAGCTTAAAAAAGGGAGAAAAAGTCTGCCTATAAGAAATGCCTAACACATTCTTGTGTGAAGAAATTCTAAACACAAACACTTAACAATAGCGTTGTGCATGTGAAACTCCAATACACCAAGAGGACAGCCTCAACACCAAATCACTCACGAGGGGAGCACAATACCAAAATATTTAACAATCCATAGAAGCAAATTAAAACACACTAAAGGAAGCATTGAACTATCAGATTCATTCTTACTTCCTCGGCCGAAATGGATCCTTGACGATGGTGAATCTTTTGACATTCATTGCTCATTCTGTCTTTAGAACATTTTATCGACTTAGCTTGAAATTCATTTGTTGATCTGATTTTAATCATATCCGCTCTTATGTTAGAACCACAACATTGTGCGTGATAAGTCGAATCTTAACATATCTTTGACACCATATCACTAAGATGCCTTCTACATTTTGACTGCCTTCCGCTCTTCACATCCTTTGCGACTGATGGATCCTAATAGAACTCATGCTTTAGTTACAAATGCACAAATCAAGCAAACGTGTGAGAAAACATTATATCATGTATACTATACTAGTTGCACCTGCAAACTGGACTTTTGTTATTACGTTTCCAGATGTAGTTCTTTACTGCAATAATTTAAAAAAGCAATCTTGTACCCACCCATTGAACGCTCATTCAGCTTCATTTGACAAATTCTCAAGTGCAACAACCAATCAGAAAAATAAGCAACGAAAAGGGTGATCAAAGGCGTTGACTAAAATAATTCCTTGAGCCAAAAACAAGACCAATTAATGAACTCATGCATAAAAAAGAAACACTAATGAATATTTTCACTGAATTGAGATCCCTGTAGTAATAATCAATTCAGTAGTATTCTCAAGCGCAATAAATATTTACGTGCAATAGGATCCGAAGAAGGGTATAAACTTGCACAACTGGAGCAAAAACTGGTAATGCAGTCTCAGGTACTAGAGTTAGCAAATCTGACAAACGCATGGCAAAGTCTTCATTCAATGATTCTAATTTTCAAAAACATTGGCCAACAAGCTCTCAACTTGTGTTTTGCATTCCAACATAATACTTTTCTGTATGAAGCCAACAATATATGATAACATAACTCCATGATACTGTCAACATAATCTAACAAGATATCTGTCTTTCTCATATTTTCATTTAAAAAATCGTTGTCTTTCGAGCAAAGCCACTGTCTGGATTTCTAAGGATTTGACTGAGGCCCATTCCAATATAATTATTTTGTGTATGAAGCCAGCAGTATATGAAAACATATCTCCATGATACAGTCAACATAATCTAACAACATATTTTCTTTTCTCATAATTTCATTTAAAAAGCATTGTCTTTCGAGCAAAGCCACTGGCAGAGTTTCGAAGGGTTTAACCGAGGCCCATACCCCCCCCCCCCCCAAAATATGCAGCTCCTAATAAGGATAGAAAGGAAGTTAATAGTGGGGTACTAAAAAGATGTCAACAATTTTGAAGTTACCCACCCAACCCCCCAAGAAAGGAAGTTGGCATAGTGGGGTACTAACAAAGATCCCTGTAGGTAATAATGAATTCATTACTATTCTCAAGAGAGCCTGCTGTTAGCCTTTAGCCAAAACAGATAGCAGGACAAAACTCAGCATAACACAAAGAGAGCATGAAATCCTATCTAGGTTTAACTTAAAAGTACGTACAACAACATGAGAATGTTAAAATAATAACAAACCTTAAAAGCATTCCACCAACTAAGTTTAACATCATGTGGAGTCATACTCCAATTGCAGTAGGGTCCCTTGAAATATGTTTTGTAAGATGTCTCGAAAATTATATCAACTACATTACGATGAGTAAACCTAAGAAATAAAGAAAATTAAACTTATTATGCAAAATGTGTATTGTGAAGTCTACATTATGCATTTAACTGAATTGTGAAGTTTGTTTACTTGTCACATTATGTATTTCACTTATTATGCAAATCGTCAACTTGTCACAGTATGTAATGTATTTAACTGAGTTGTAAAGTTTACTTTCCATAAACCATTAGGGTGTAGCACTAGATCTTCTTTTTTTGAATTACCTGTTTCATCAAAAAAAAATTAGAGTTTTCATTAAGATTCTCCTCATTGGTAGTTGCTTCAGGGGTAGGACTAAGCCTAGAGGCAATAGTGTTTGATGTAGATTGCACCAAAAAGGGTGTTGGAATTGTTGCATCATCCTGAGAACTATCACACATAGGCGTCGAAGTCTCATGCTGAGTCTCTCGTATCCGACATACAGGAGGCGTCCGAATAATGGGACCCCTCTCATTTAGTCCACGTTTGTGTCTATAAGTCAACTACAAGTAAAGTATAAAAATATTACACGTAATTAAGTAATTAAAAAACACTTGATACAAAAAAAAATTGGTACTTATTCTGCGCTCCCTTGTTTTGTTTTCCTTCATTGTGCAAATTACATAACATGAAGTTCACTAATAGTCCAATGCCAAAACATACGCATTAGAACAAGCATTTAACAATCAAGGCCTGAACCAAAACTCAAATATCAACACTCAAAGATATTATCACAAGGAAAACAATAACGTTATAAATCTACAAGTTTGACTAACAACAACAAAAGTAAAAGACGACAACTACATAAAATCAGCTTCATCCTCCTCATCCTCGTCTTCTTCTCTTCCTCTTCATCTTCTTCCTCTTCCTCTTCCTCCTCCTCCTCCTCCTCTTCCTCCTCCTCCTCCTCCTCATCATCATCGAGAAACTCTTCCATCACGCGACCCTCCGCGTTTGCGTCACTCTCAACCCCAGGAATCTCCGACAACAAGGAAGGATTGCGAATGTCATTCAATTGAAATGACGATTCATCTATTGGGGTATCAATGGTTCCTAGAGCTTTAACATTGAAGACATCTAGCCATTTATTTCTTTCATTTTTCATAGTAGGTCGTGGTGCAAAGTACACTTGATCAACTTGGTAAACCACTACAAATGGATCATACGTACTATATTTTCTCATATGATTGACTTCTACAAGTTTATATTTTCCATGTATTTTAGTACCTTGTCCAGGATCAAACCACCCACATTTGAACAAAACTGTTTTGTAGGTCCTTTTCACCCCAATGTAAACCAATTCGATTACTTCTTATAAAATACTAAAATAATCCTTTTCTTGAACACTTTTGACGGTAACACCATAATTGGCGATTGATTTAATCTTACCATAGTCGAATGTGTGAAAATCATACCCATTAACAGAGTATCAATTAAACTTTTGAACCTTTGTCGAAGGACCAAGTGCCAAAGAATGAATGACATCATCATTGATGCCCTTATCCAAAACCTATACCAATTAAAACACTATCAAATAGTAATTCTAAATGATATTTTTTTTAAAAAACTTCAGCAAAATAAGGAAGCTTACATGTGCTTTGAACCAACTACTAAAATATTGATCATAATTGTTCCAAACATATTCGACATCTAAGCAACCATATGTTCTCATCACATGTTCTTCATATAAATTGTTCATAAGTTATTTTATTAAAAAAAAAACTAAGGACATAACAATAGGCAATATCTTTCAAAATGTAAAAAAAAAAACTAAAAAAAGTTATACCTTTCAAAATCCTTAGCTCATCACAATTACTAAGAACATACAGATAGGCAATTTCATAATATTTTTCATTAAGATACCCTATTTCACCTTCGTATGCACTATAGCCGTTGCAACAAGAGAAAACCTCAGGTAGGTTTTTGTCCAAAGACACTTCATCATCAACTCCAAGATTCAATCCTAAATTGCTCTCTCTAGTATCAACATGTGCCTCAAGGTAATGGGAGTAGAAGTTAGATATCTCCTTTGTTAAATAAGCATTACAAATTGGGGCTTCAACTCGAGCTTTGTTGCCCACTTTTAATTTTAAGTGGTGTAGAAACCTAGAAGAACAAAATTGGTTACAATTACATGATTAATTCCTTATCTGCTACTTAGAAATAAAATCAATACTTAATTTTACCTTTCCAAAGGGTACATCCACCCTAAACTGAATCGGCCCACTACTTTAGCCTCGTAAGGCAAATGGATTGGAACGTGCTCCATAGAATTGGAGAAACTTGGCGGGAATATTTTCTCCAACTTGCAAATAATCTCAAGAATGTTTTCTTCTAATCGGACCATATCCTCTACTTTCAAAGAAGAGGAGCAAAGATCCCTAAAGAATTGGTTCAACTCCTTGATAGCATTCCATACATTGATGGGCAACAAATCTTTCGTTGCAATAGGCAACAATTTTTGCATGAAAACATGACAATCATGGCTTTTCATGCCAAACAGTTGGTACTCCGTTGCATCTATACATTTGCTTAAGTTCGATGCATATTTATCCGAGAGTTTTAACTTTTGCCACCATTCACATAAAGCTTTCTTCTTCTCCTTAGATAGCACATAGGGAGTAGTCGTTATAAGAGTATCATCTTCTCGAACTTCTAATTTTGGTCATTTACAAATGTGAACAAGATCCCTCCTTACATTAAGGTTGTCTTTTGTCTTCTTTTTAACATCCATTATGGTAAGAAAGACATTATCGAACACATTTTTTTCAATGTGAATAACCTCAAGATTTTGGCGAATCACAAGCTTCCTCCAATATGGAAGTTGACAAAAAGCACTTTGTTTAGGGTAATTATGAGAAGCTCCAAACCCCTTAAGTTTTCCCTTGGAAGTGGAACCATCATTGCATTCACCTGTCCTAGGCAGCCTTGAAACACGCTCCCAAATTTCCTCACCGCTCAATCTTCAGAGTGTAGGAGAAAATTCAACTCTATTTTTGAAAGAAATCACTCTTATTTCGCCGAAAAGGATGGTTTCAAGGTAGGAATCCATGATGACAATCAAACCATGTTTGTTTCCTACCTTTTTTTTAAGTGAAAGCCTTTGCATTCTCCATACAATACGTACAAGTTAACTTACCAGCCGTAGTCCATCCCAATAGCATGCCATAAGCTGGAAAATCACTAATAGTCCAACGTAAGGCAACCTTCATCTGAAAAATCTTCTTTTTTTGGTAAGTTGGCACCCCTACCTCCCACAAAAGCCTTAACTCATCGATAAGAGGTTGTAAGAAAACATCAAGGTTCCCTTCGGGACTTTTTGGACCTGGAATGATCAAGCTAACAAACATGAATCGTTTTTTCATACACAACTCAGGTGGCAAATTGTAAGGAGTTAACATTACTGGCCAACACGTATATGGTTTCCCCGACTTCCCGAATGGTGAAAATCCATCGGTGCATAAGCCTAGCCGGACATTTCTTGACTCCTTAGTTAAATCTTTAAAGTCATCATCAAATTGCTTCCATGCTTTGCCATCACGAGGATGAGACATCACACCTTCTTCTCGAGGATTCTCAAAATGCCATCTCATTTGCTTGGCTGTAGTCTCCATTACATACAATCTTTGCAACCTTGGAGCAATTGGCAAGTAATATAACACTTTTCTAGGTGTATTTTTGCCTTTTATTCCTGAAGCCTTATAGCGATTCGCTTATAAATAAGACATCCATTGAGATCCTTATGCTCTTTATAAAACAACATACATCCATTAGGACATACATCTATCTTATGGTGAGGAAGTTCAAGTCCGTTAAGTAATCTTCGAGTCCTTTTAAAGGTGTGTGCCATGTTACTAACTTCTAGACAAATATCCTTAACCAAAGATGCGACACTATCAATAGCTTTATTTGGAGTGTTGTACTCACATTTGATGTTAGTTATCCTTGCGGCAACAGATAACAAAGACAACCTACAACCATCATACAAAGGCTTTTCAGCGGCCTTTAGCATGTTAACGAACTTCTTAAACTCTTGAGGTGGTTCTTCAACCACCATTGATTCCTCTAGTACAAAGTGATCATGTCCAAATGCATCTAAAACCATGCTCTAGTAAGGATCATATTCCTTTAATGGTTGTGTGGACACACTATTTGGAGTTGCATCGTCAAAATCATCTTCACCATGAAAAGTCCATTTGTAGTAATTAGGTCGAAACCCATTTTGGTAAAGATGAAAATTCACTTTATCCGGATCCAAATATGGAACTTTTCGACATTTTACACAAGGACATTTCAATAACCCATCAATCATGACATTGTATTGCTTATAAGCCAACTCAACAAACTCATCAACCTTTTTAGCATAAGCAGAGCTAAGAAATTTCCCATTAAGCCTTTCATACATCCATTCATGACCTACTATTGTGTTCTTCATCCTACTACAAAATCAATTCCATATCAGTTTACCCTAAACAAATCACCATGAACTAAGAATTGCATCAATGTAAATTAACTTCATAACAAAAAAGAGCAACAAGAGCATAAATGAGTTTTTAATTACATAAAATTCATTAAATTTTAAAATGATATGATCCAAAAATGATTTTCGCCTATTTAAACAATAGTTAAATTTACGTGAACGACCAAAATTATCGTTGATTTTTATGAGATCAAACTAAGTAAACAATAAAAAAAATTAGCATATAAGAGACAACAATGTATGACTTTTGAGTTTGGTACAAAACCAAAATATAATTATGCAAAAAGATAAAGAGAAAAAAAAATCAGTGACGACTAATGAATAACCATTGCACTAGTTTGATAGCAATTCAGCTAAGCCTTAAGAATCACTTTAATAGAGCCTAAAGTATAGATTCTAGTAACAATAACTGAAGATGTTCTTTATCCTGTCAAATGCAAGCAATCAAAAAATTAAGCATAACTCGTCTTAGTGGTTATATTTAAAAACCTAGACGAAGAAGAGTGAGCATGTACAACACCTTGTACTAGAGGATATTTTCGATTAAGAAAACTAGTACATTCCAATTCATATCTAAAAGAACCAAACCAACTATGATTATACAGCAATTAATCCAACAACTAATTCAAATAATCCAACAACAGTTCAACAATTTAAGAAGGAGGCACTCTAACTCTACTGCTTTAATTCCATGGCATTTTAGGAAACTCTGAAACCCTAGGCATACGTCATATAATTTTTTATTTTTATATCTTTGTGATAAAATCTTAGTGCAATTGGATGTAACATAAATGTAGCAGACCTCTCAAATTAAAGGAGGTACCTTCTTCTCTTTCTGTTTCAAATCCTTTCTTATTTATGCTCTCTAACTCACATTTATCCTACAAACATTCATACCAAATTCACCTTCAATTTCAACTCACTTCTCTGTTACCTTAACCAATTATACACCTTTCCTTTTCACATCATTGTTACTGCATACATGTTTTCGCTTGTTGTAGGTTCCTACATTATGTTGTTTGTAATCGTCTCCATTGTTGCTCAGTTCTTGTAATCTCTTCCAAAAATCATTTGTTTTATTGTTTTCACTTATGGGTTCTCGTTAAATTTTAATTTATCGTTGATTCACTACTACAAAACACCACTTATGCCACGATTAAAAACGTGGCGTAAGTGTAAGATTTCCGTGACGCCACTAATTAGCCACGGGAATTCAAGCTAGAGAATGTCGTGGGGTAAGTGAGCGTGGCTAGAAATTTGCCACGGGAAAAACAAAAAACGTGGCGAGATCTCATTTTTCGCCACTAAAAATTTTGTGGCTAATGTCATCATATCGCCCCTAGTATTTCCGTGGCTAAACAAAAAAACCTGTGGCAAGCAAGCTATCCAATACTAAATACTTCGTGGCTAATGTCATCATATCGCCACTAGTATTCCCGTGGCTAAACAAAATATATGTGGCAAGACAGCTATCCAATAGTAAAAACTTCGTGGTTAATGTCATTATAGCGCCATTAGTTTTCCCGTGGCTAAACAAAAATACCTGTGGCAAGCAAGTTTTCTAATACAAGTTGTTCGCGAGGACAGTAGATGCACGAGAACATTAAAGTCGCTTTTCGTTACATTATAATCTCATAGCATGGGAGGTAAATATTCTATATCAATATCCATGACAAAATATATGTCTCAACCTTGTGCCTTTCAGTACCCACCAAATTGAAATCACCAACAACATTCCATTTCAAAAGTTTCAGAAAAACACAAATGTGTTTACATAAATTGTCTTTACATATACCACGAAAATCATGTCGCATACGATGAACTAAAAAAAAAAGGAAATAACAACTAGTTACATTGTCTTGTAATAAACTAGCTAATGTTAATAGTATGGATAGCATATATCTAGCACTCCATTGAAATTCATTCACCTTCTGTTTACCTGCACAAACGTGAAAAAAATTGCATTAATTGGTTGGACATTAGCGTAATACTTGGATTTACTTTTTAAACTCAAAGGATTCAGCTAACACTAGGATTGTACCTAAAATCTGCAATGAATAGCCTCACATTGATGAGCTTTATTCACTAAACTACTCAAATACAGTAGCCGAATAGGCCCAAAGTTCCCCAAGTTCGATTGAGCCCATGATTCTTTAGTTGCTAATTACAAGAAGCGGTTTATACGTGTAAAACACAAGGTTCCCTATTTTATTAGACCTCCAGATTCGCAGTTAAGCAACAGACGCATGTACCACAAGCGACTAAAATTCAGCTGTATAGAACTACTTCAGTTCAATGTATGTCCATAATATATATTTGTTTTGCTCCAATAGTCACTCACTCAATCGGTAGATAGGAGCATACCCTGGATCAGAATTTATGGGAGTATTGCTTGATCATTTCTACCAATTTAAAGCCTCGATTAGTATTTCTTTTATGTAAAATAAACCAGTGGTGAACATCAATACATGTGAAAAGAAACCTAAGCTTGCTCCATTCTTTGAACTCATGATCTCTAGTGGTTGTTATGTTACATGTATTTTATGGTATACAGCACAATGAACCAAAAACCCTTTCAAATGTGTACAAAAACCCTATCAAATGTGGTGAACATCATACCCTTTCTTGTTCAACCTTATTCAATGTATAAGGTGCCGGAGGAATGTGTCATTCTCCATTCTTAAACTTAGGTGCTAGATGTTTCATAATATTCACATGATTTAGATCGTGCCTAGCCTTTATGTTATCCTTCGACTTACCCTCAACATTTAGCAAAGTACAAAGAATATTGTCGCAATTTTTTTTCAATATGCATTACATCAAGGTTGTGCCGAAGAAAAAGTTCACTCCAATATGGCAATTCAAAAAAAATACTTTTCTTCTTCCAATTATCATTTCTCTTTGGTAGTGGCACAGTTTTTCCGAATTTCATGCCTTCAAGGTCACTAACTTGGACCAATATTTCAGCACCAGATAACCGCTCAGGAGGGCCTCTTTTTTCTACTTTCCCATTAAAAGATTTACTATCCCGCCATTTATGGTCAATAGGTAAAAAGCGACGATGATCCATATAACAACATTTCCCTTGATTTGGTAATCGAAGAGAAGAAGTTTCGGTTAAACAACAAGGACATGCCTTATAACCTTTAGTAGACCACCCAGACAAGTTTGCATATGCCGGAAAGTCATTAATGGTCCATAGCAATGCCGCATGCATCTGAAAATATTCATCTTTTGAAACATCATAAGTTTTAGCTCCACTTACCCACAATTCCTTTAATTCTGCAATCAACGGCTGCAAGTATACATCAATGTTGTTGCCAGGCCCACTCTTCCCAGGAATTAACAAAGAGAGTATCGTGTAAGGTTGCTTCATACACATCCATGGCGGGAAGTTATACACAACAACTACTACTGGCCAGATATTGTAGTCATTTCTTTGACCGTCAAATGGATTGAACCCATCACTTGCTAAACCCAACCTTACATTTCGACCATCTGAAGCAAATGGACGATGAAGATCATCAAAATGCTTCCAAGCTTCACCATCAGCGGGATGATGAAGGACCCCGGCTTCTTCTTCCCTAGTGTCACAATGCCATCTCATGTCACTTGCTGTTTTTGATGACATGAACAACCTTTGCAGCCTTGGTGTAAGTGGAAAATAACGTAGCACTTTCGGAGAAGATATATTACGCTCTTTATCACATATGCTACACTTTTGGAGATCGACATTCTCTTTCCAAAAAAGCATGCAATCATTTTCACACGCTTCTATCTTCTCGTAATCAAATCCTAGGTCAGTAATCATCTTTCGTGCTTCATAATAAATTACTGGAAAGTCCGCACCCTTTGGTAACACATCCTTGTATATTTTCAGCATACTGTCAAAAGCCTTATTAGTCATTCCATCCATACATTTGATTTGGAAAACCTTCAAAATAAAGGACAGTTTGGAATATTTGTCACAATCAGGGTATAAAGCTTGTTTAGCATCTCTCAATAAATTGGCATAGATTTTGTCCTCTTTTGAACCCTTACCATTTTTATGAACACGAGGCTCCAAAAATTGATGCTCTTGACTATCATTATCCTCTTGCTCTTCACTTGAATCATCACCAAACACATCTGGATCATTTGTTTCATATATCATCCTAAATATATCATCATTACTACCATCTCCTAAATCAGTTCTACTTCGTTTCGGTGCGGGTTTATATTCACCATGATAAATCCAAAATACATATGATTGCACGATTCCATTAATTACCAAATCATCATATATTTCTTCCTTCGTTTTGTGTCGACTATTGTTACAACGCTTACAAGGACAAGGAACCTTCTTTTCTTCTTCTCCTAATTCACTACTCATAGGCAAATCCTCAAAAGCAAAATCAAGAAACTCTTTGACTCCATTCAGATACAAATCATTTGTCCTATCACCGCATTGCATCCACTCTAATCTCTGCTTTAAAAGATCTGAATCATCCATGTCTTAAGGTTATTTATAACTACAAGATGAACAAAGAAATAATATTTTAAATTTATCAAAAGTAAAAAGAACTTGTACTATCAAGGAATATTTATATAAACGGAAAAGGCCAAAATCATCATTATTACCTCCAAAAAGACAATCACAAAATCTGGTTGAGAAAGAAACAACCTCGTAGTTTGTATTTTATCACAACTTTTTTGTAGCAAGAAAGGTATTACGAAAAATATAATTAAGCTACAGAGGCTAAGGGACTCAACTCAAGCAAGCAAGCTTTTCTACAACTAAAGCAAGGAGACCATATATGAATCAAACTACCATCAATCAGCACTCTTTCCCGGTAATAATCCCCTAATCCCTAATGCCACCCTACCACCTTAAAATATGAGTATATGACACAGCCAATAACATTCGGCGGCGACTCTTTATACCAATCACTACCAATTAATTGGAGAACCACTGAGTTCTATAAAGTGCACAACAGATTCCTTCAATTCCTTATTTGACATATGCAGTAGTATGAAAATGCCCAATGGAGGTACAACAGAAAATCAAAATAAAAAAACATGATAGTAATCAAACTGTAACGATTAAAATGAAAAAATAAAAGAATTCAGGGGAATCAAAAGATACATCTGAGTCTGAACTTGCAGCTGCTACTACCAACTCGAATTTCCCTATTACTAATCAAACTATTATTACTTGATTCCACAAATTTTATGAAATAACCAGAGAGTCTCAGGTTGCCAATTGCACTATTACTAGTCAAGCTATCAATACTCAACCTTTTTAATACCGTTGGACACTTAAATTCAATCAAACCATTGAAGAAATTCACAAAGCAATTTCTCTATATCTACCAATTATCATCTCATTGTAACATCAATAATCAAGAAGTTCAAAGAGGGAAGAGTAGATGAAAGCACCTCGGTGAGGCAGAGCAGCGCCATAGAAACGGCACAGTAGCGTCAAAGCAGCAACAGGAGTGAAGAGAGAGGAAAAAGTTTGGGCTCTGGGCGAGCTTCTGGCTCCGGCGAGCTATAACAACTCCGACGAGATGGAACAGACGGAAGAGATGTATGAGAGATTGAGAGTGGCTCTGTAACTCTGTTTGAGTGTTCTTGATTTTTTGTTTTGAGAAAGCAACGTTTTTTTTCATTAAATTATACTTCTAAAACCTAATTAGAAAGGGAGTTAGTTGTTCAGTCAAACTTAAATCTATTAGTTGACTCTTCTTGTAAATAAAATTTGAATATAAGATATTTTTTTGGCATTTAAAACTAATAAATTTATAACTACAATTATTCAAATACATTCTAAATACGGTTAAAACCCTTTAAATTATACGTATATTTTATTTTAAATTTTAAACTTCATAGTTAGTTTTAATTGCATTAATTAGCTAGTTTCCCTCAAAATAAAACTGCGTTAGTAAATGAAACTAATTAAAATGTTTAATATGATAATCCAATTCACTTGAAATATTTATATTTGATGGTATCCAAAATACGTACTTTTACAAAATACATTTGAACGGTAACCAACTAATTCAATCATGCAACCCCCCAGTTACCCTCAATTGAAAATATACCAAACAAGTTCTCGGAATATCGTCTAATTAATTGATCACTACAAACGGAATTGAATAGTGAATCATTATTTTGGCTTTGATTGGGGTTTATATGATGGTTATTTTTTTATCCTTCTTAGACATGAGGACCAAGAAGTGGCCATAAATCCATTACAAAAATTCTTTTTAATTATTATTACTGCTTTTTTATAGTGGCGTAAGTATTTTCTTGCCACGGAGAATTATCTATGGCCAAAGTTGTGGCATAAGTTTTCTCTTGCTACAACAAAATTATTTCGTGGCTAAATTCGTGGCATAAGTGCTCATTTGCCACATACAACTTGCATTTGTGGCGTAATTCGTGGCAAAACTGTTTTATTGTATTCCTTTTTATTTTCTATTGACTACTATTTTTCTGTGGCAAGCTACAATAATTGCCACAAATTTCCATTTTCCGTGGCATAATTTGTGGGTAAGTTACGATTTGTAGTAGTGATTCTAGAGATACCCATTTACTTTAACTTGTTCTAGAACATTCTAGTGTGATCTTCTCAAATGGGTTTTCGTCAATTTTGTTAAAAAGTTGATTTCAATGTGTTTTAAGTGATGACCATTTGCCTAAACCTGTGTTAGACTAGTTCTGTTGAGTTTCTCAAACATGAATTTTCGTTAATTTCATGATTTAGAGTTGTTTCTTTGTGTTCTTGGATATGCCCATTTGCTCAAAGTTGTTCTAGAGTGTACCATCTTCTCTTACTTTTTTTGCTGCCATCGGAATCGGCCAATTATGGTCGCGAGGCCGTCGTCTCCAGCAGCAGCCGTGGCCGTCACCAGCAGCGTCGCTGTCACCAGTAGCCAATGCCGTCAATTATTGAGGGTTGACGCCATCAACGAAAGAGGGAAGGGTTTTGATTTGCGGGAAGGTTTTGTTTTTTGGGTTTGAGATTGAGTGTTGGGAGAAGGCCAAGGGTTTTGGTTTTTTGGGTATAGCGGGTGAATGAAATTTTCACCACCAAAATACAATTGGCTCAAAATAAAAGGAATACTAAAATAAAATTCTACCCAGCAACGGATTAATTAGGTGGTCGCTAATTAGCAACGATTTTTTTGGTCTGCCGCTATATCTTACAACGGAATAACAATCCACCGCTAAATTAGCTAGGGATTTTATCATCCCTTTCTACTTTAGCTATCTAGGAAGAGAGCGAAGGATTTTTTGCTAGTCGTCGCTAATATTGAGACGGGATAATTTCCGTTGCTAAATATCGTCGCTATATAAGCGAAATTTTGTAGTGGAGTGTGACGGTTAATCTGTTGCTTCGACATACCTGAAGAGACATCCCTTGAAATTTCGAGTCTCCAACATGAGACTTTCCTCTCTTTTCTTTAATAATTCGACGGGTATCACATTTTTTGTTTCGCATCTACTTCTCATTTATTATAATTCGAGCGTCCCCTCTGCTTGGTGACATGACACATTTTCCTTTTGAAGTAGCCTTTGTATTCTTCGACGGACTAGCAACGTGCTCGGTTAGGTCACGCTTGGTTGGATCGAGTCGTCGATGAGCTTCGGGTTGGTCCAAAACTATCCCTCGGTTAAGGGCAGTAGTTTGTTTTCCTTAACCCTTCGACGAGCTGCCTCATGACAGTCGTCATGTGTCTTTCCATTCAGAGCTTGAGCCGACGTAAATCACCATAAGTTACAGAGGGTGGAGGCTGGTCGAAAGCAGTAGTGATGGGACTGCCTCCAACAGGAATGTTGGGGTCTTCGTCTTCGACAATGACATCATCTCTAGTCATTTGATTGACCTGTGTATTCTTAAAGGTTGCTTTTTGAATACTAGCACCTCGGGTAGTTTATCATCGTGTCATGGTGTTCGAAAATGTAGCTGTATTTTTAGTTCCCCACAGACGGCGCCAATTGTTTCGAGATCGATGAAACACAATGAATTTGTAATTCGGGGGAGTCTAATTCCAGTTTAGGGTAGTTAACAACGATAGTCCGAGGTCCTTTAGTCCAAGTGCTTGCAAAACGAAAATGGGAGCTACCCCCGGGGTTGTACCCGAGATCGTCCCACCGATGCTTAAGTCAGATATGAGCTCAAGTAGTTAGAGAAACTACAAGTAAATGCCTTGGAATATGTGGGAAAACTTATTTGAGAGATCAGGTCCAATTACTATTTATAGGTTTTACTTGGATGATATCACCTGGTGAAGATGATGATGTCATGAAGGCCTTTTAGTCGGTGGGCTTGACTGAGAGCCTGTACTTTCCGGCATGGAAATCCTTAGGGGTAAAATGGTAATTTCACACTTCAAGGGTATTTTAGGCATTTCCCTAATAAAGTGGGCCATCACTGGAACAGTCCCTAACAATAATCAATACAACAAGCTATATCAAAAGACTTACATGAAGAACTAGACAAGGGTAGTTAGAAAACTAATAGCAATTCAAAAATGAATCATGGTATAAACATGGTTTTCCTCCCTAAAACCCTATAAATAAGACTATTTAGACATGGTTGAATCAACAATAATAAACCTAATATAGAAACCAAAACTTTGCATCATGAATAAATAAAATAATAAACTAAGCAATTAAGAATTAAAGAAAGGAATTAAGAGTGAAGAATAATAACAATATTCATCCATAATGCTCGTGATGACTTCTACGTGCCTCATAACAACTCGTAAAGCCGTGGTTGTTTCCAAATAGCTTGGAAATAAGGAGAAAACTCCTAAAACTTGTCATTCAACACTAAAACACAAAACCACGACTATATACGATAATTAGTATAAAATAGCTCAGAAGAGCTCTAGTGACGCACAATTTAGCTCACAAATAAGGGAAAACTCTATATAAATACATGATATCATTCGTTCATTCTATTGTTGTTATTTATTTTGTTTCCTATAATTTCAGCTAGATGTGAAGATTTTGTTAAATTATAGGGTTTTGATTTTTTTTCAATTTCTGATGTGATGGTTTTTAAATTTTTTTTGTGTAATTTTTGCTTGATTTTGATCTACATTTGAAGATGTTAGTTCTATTAATATTATTTGTTTTGCTTTCCTGGAATTTCAGTTTGATATTAAGAATTTCTTACATCCTACGGTTTCGAATTTGTTTTAATGTTTGATCTGATTACACTTTTAACAAGTTTGTTTGATTAAGGATAAGATTTCTCGAAATTGTTGATCTAATTAGTTTTTGAATTGCTTTTCAGCTAGGTTTTATGTTTTTAAGTTTTTTTTGGTTGTTTTCGAGTTAAATTTTAAACAACTTAGCAACTGAGGTAAATAATTGGAGTATTATTTGTACTTTTATTGTCACGTCTATTTTTTGTTAGTATTCAGTTGAAGATTTGTATTAATGATGTTGTATATCTTGTTGTTGTTAGCTATTTTATTATGTTAGTTGATTCTCATGTGTGTAAACCACTTGTTAATACACTCTTTTTCGTAGTGTTGTAGGTTATATCAAGATAGAACAAAGTTATGCATGTTAATTATTAAGGGGTATAGATAGAATTCAAATGTGAACTTTAAAAAAACTATTGTTAAAAGGTTTTAATTATTTGTCTTATAGTTAGTTTGAGATCAAAACTGAACTTATGTTGTTCATTTGGGGTAGATTAGAAAATAAATTATAGAAGCTTTTGTTATTATTAATTTCCAGCTAGATATGCTCAATTGTTTTCCTTAGATTGTCAATTCATTACTATTTGTTTTAAGTTGTTGTTGTTGTTTCAGTCGTTGCATATCTTGCGATTGTTTTTTCATTATGTGTTTGCTTTTATCTGTTTAATAATATCCTGTCCTGGACAAGCCTGCCCATCAGCTTTTTGGAATTGGATTGTCCTCAACCTGGAGATAGGTTTTATGAATTAGGCAGATAAATGATAAAACAGGAATATGAATGTTGTTGTAATGCACTTTATGATGAATATATGTCTAGTCTTTTGATGATTATAGGTTATTCTCTCTCAATCTACCTCGCAAAACCTATCTTCGTTTCTTAATACAACTCCCTATTGATGTTAAAATGCAAGACAAAATATGATTAATGTACTCATTTTGTAAATGCATCAGATTTTATATTTTCATGTATTTTGAAGAATTTTATTAAAGCGCCCCTTTATTTTATGAAGTACCCCTTTCAGTGAATTGTACCTTATCTTGTAATTGATATTATAAACTCTTTCTTGTAATCAAATTCTCATGAGCGAAGAATTTGGTTGATCATTGTTGTTGGTCAATGGTTTTGACGTTGTTTGTTATTGGTTTTTATAGTGTTTGGTCGTTTTTGTAGGTTCTCTATTGCTATAGTTCGTGCAAAGAAGAAAACTAGAACTTTAAAAGGGAAAAAAAGGTTAGCTTTCTTGTCCCTGAAGAAAATGAAAACAAAAAAAAATCAGGGTTGAAAAAAGTTGCAAATAAGAAAATAATGAAAAAAAAGAAACTTGTGAGAAAGAAGAGATGGGCAAGGAGATACAAGTGAATTAGAAGGGCAGGAGAATGATTTGTTACAGAAATTTGAAGAAAACAAACTTGTGTCTAGCTCGAAGGTTGTTGTTAGGAAAAAAAGGGCTCATAAAGTATTCGAGGAAGTGAACTGGAAAGTGGACCAAGAGGAATAGCAGGCTGAAGACAGGGAGCAAGGAGACGTGAATGAAGAGTTCCGTGATTTAGAAGGGCATGCGACTGATTTGAAAGGGGGGTATAAGAGGAAAGGTTTTCTGAGAAGGAAATAAGCACAGAAAAAAAAATTTAAGGTTGTGAGTGGTAAAGAGAAAGAACAAGATATTGAAGATGATGAGATGCAATGAGAAGTAAATGAACAGAAGAAAAAGAAATTACCTCTGACTCCTAACCAAAATAGGTAAGTTGATATCCTAATTTAGGAAGTTACCTTGATTATTCTACTATTCTCCCTTTTGTCTTAAATTCAATCTTTTTGTGTCAAAGCATGTAGGAGAGAGGAGATTAAAGAAAGTGATCATGAAGAGAGCGATTATGAGCCAAATGAAGAAGGAGTGGACGAAAAGGAGGAGTTTGATAAAGATGAAGAATGCAAAACGGGAAAAATGGTCATGGTGGTTGAAGATAAGAAGTCAAAAGCAATTAGTGGTGTCAGACCATTACGATTGATGGTCTAATTCTACACATTTGCATGACATTGGAAGGTAAGTAAATTTTTGAACTTAATGTAGATATTTTTATTAATATGTATCATTTTCAAGAAATTCTATTATTTATGTTTAACAATAATATAAGCCATTTAATAGATTTATTTTCATTTTTCATTTTTTATGCATTATTCATGATTCTGTTATCTGATCATTGTTTTTATAAAATGGTATATGTAAAACGTGACAATAGTTACAAAAAACCATATAAGTTTGGTTTGTCTTAGAAAGTTTTTGTATCATGTTTTGTCATATGTTTTTGTTTTTGTCATAGAGACGTGAGTTCATATTCATTTTGAAACATTAGATTCCTATAATCATATTTTATTTTTATCGTGTTAAAGTCATTTCTAATGATACTAAAGCATATTTGGGAGAATTAGTTGTTGTTCACATTAACGTTCACTGGTTGTCGTACTTATTTGTTGCTCTGTGTCCATTAAGTTATTGATTTGTCCATTTTGGATGATGCTTGCATTGTTTCCCAAATTACAATCTATTTATGTTTTTTTTTAAGTTTTCAAGAGTACATTCTACTTTAGCATCAATATATATAACTTTACAATAGGTATATATAGATTTTACGGTGGTACGTTGTAGAAGCTATGATTGTAGTTCAAAATATATAAATGTATTACTATTACTTTTATATATATTGTTTTATTTTTAGATATTTTTCATATATTCTTATAAATAGAAATTTTGCATGCTTTAACACTTATAATATTTGATGTCTCAAAAATATTAATGACTTTATAAGTAGAATTTTTGCATGGTTTTTCTATTTTATTTTATAATTAAATGTGGTTATTTGATGTGTATCTAATTATATGGTTATATGGGGTTTTATGTCATATGTACCTTTTTCATTTTTCAGTAATATAGAGACTCATTATAGGCCTAGTGATGTCTATGAGTTTGTGCAACTTCTCAGTACTACACAGAAAAAAGAAGTGGAAGAAATAGGTTTTGGAGGTTAACATTTACTGAGGTGGGGCACTTTTACCGTGACATGGTTCCATGGTTGGTTAGTCATTTTAATCTAGATGGTCGTCTTTTATTAACGAATTTTTAGAAGGTTTTAATATTAAACCTGAAAATATTTTTGATGTTTTTGAGCTTCCTATGGGGATACAAAGGTTGTTGAAATTAAAAAGGTTAGGAAGGATTGAATCCTGATGAGCATAACTTGTTTGAATTGAGAATGTTTTTGGGTGTCAAGGTTAAGAATCTTTGACTACCGTGCTTTATTGATGCCATTGTAGCTTTGAAAGGTGGAGGATCTAATTTCAAAATATCTTTAAGTCCTACTACCAATGGTACTGTTAGTTTGTACTGGGCAAAAATAATAGATGATGTAGATTGTATTCCGCATTTGCATTGGTGCTCTTATGTATTGGAGAATATTTGTAAAGCAGTAAAAAAAATATAGTTAAGGATTTGGGAAAAGGCTGAAGGGATCTATTTCATTGCTTGAGATAGTTTATCTTCATAGGTTTATGATCAAAGGTGAGAGAGCA